>CM052143.1:9725753-10016677 GCA_028454255.1 Halictus ligatus
GGATTTTGAATAGCATAAATTTCCAAGTCCAGTAGATCGTCCAACTCAAACTTCAATTTCTAGAATCAGAATTGGGCACTCAGAAATAACACATTCATTTTTGTTAAATAAGAAGGAAAACACGATCTGCGATATATGTAAAGTACCAGTTAGCATAAATCATCTAATAATAGAATGCAAAAAATATGAGAATGAAAGGAAAAATGCTAAGTTGCCTAGATCCTTACCTATTCTGTTAAGATCTAATTGTAAGGTGTATATCTCCGGTCTTGCTAAGATTATAAAGGATACAAATATGTATAATATATTGTAAGAAAATGTACCGTGTTGCTAATGAGCTTTGACGTTGAAGCAACATTAAACAAATAAATAAAAAAAGAAAGACAAGAAAGGGAGTTAACAAAAACGTGGTAAAAGACGAAGAAATTTCGTTCCGATGAATGTTCGCCGAGAATCCTCGACCATTTGTCACGGCGCTATAATGCGTTCAAAGTAACATTAAATCCATATCCATTTTCGTTCAGCTGTGTGAGCGATAAAGGCTCCTTTCACCTCCTTATTGCAGGGCTGCATTGGTATGCACGTGATCCGTTTGCAGAGAGAAGGGCTACTTCATCGCTGACAAAACGTCACGAATATGGAGCATACCTTCGCGGGGCGGTAACCTAACCTCGCCGGTGCGCTGGACGCTGGTCGAGTCTGCAAAGCTGAACGTCGCGGTATTTCCAAGGCGGAAAGCCTTTCTTTCGTTAATGCGTCGTATAAAGTAATAACAACATCGGTATATCGGTTCTAGGTACGACCACCTCGATCGGCCGTTCGATCGTAAGGAAACTTGTTTTTCCGTTTGTACAATAGTCGATGGAATTTAATCTGGTCGCTGTAAACGGCGCGTGTTTCCCGCCAGAGTAAACATGCTGTTTCCATCGCGGCGATCTCTCGCATCCACAAGATCCCACTTGACTCCTTTAGCGCGCCGCTTATCAAAAAGTTCTGCTATTTATAAATGCCAACATGCATCCTTCTCGACGTAATATTCTTAAAGCTGTTTTTAACCTCTCGTACATTTTTCACGGCCGAGTCGCTCCATGTAGAATGTTACTCGGCCGTAACTGCTGCCAAAAGTGAGACTAATACACTGCGGAAGTTTGTGCAATTTGCAGTTTTGCCAGACAAATCTTAAGAAGGCGGAACCAAATAAAATATTACTTTCGAAATATATCATATTCTAATTCCGTCGAATGTTATATTCTAGCATTTTTTGACCAATTTCGGAAGCCATAAATCCATAATGATCCGCAGTCTACTGATCACTGTCGCCGTGAAAATGGACTTCACATTTTGCAAGATTCATTCCGATCAGTCGGTTCTTTTCTAAATATATTTTTTGCGAGCACTTCTAGACATGTTGGGATCTTCGTGTAACTTTTAACGTTTAAATTGCTTTTTCTCTTCGTGTAGTAAGCTAATTGATCTAACTTCCAACAAAAAATCCAAGCCGTATTAAAAAATGTATGGTTCTTTTAAACGTTTTCGAATATACATCGCGTCGAAGCTGATCGAGAATTAGACAGTTTCTTGTTAGCCTACTTCCGAAGGCATGCGTGCAAGGAACGGATTAAACAAAACGGGAAAACGGTAGAAACGTGGAGAGAGGAGGAAGAGAGAGGAAAAAAATCAGCTGCTTTAGAATCCGAAGCACTCGACGCTCCTCGCAGCCAGGGCTGCAGCGTGATCTGACGCGTGTGCAGCCGTTAAACCGGTGGAATGGAGGGGTTACAGGGAGACAAATTGAAAAAAAAACGAGAAGAAACGAAAGGGAGGGTAGTCGGGATAGAGGGAGTGCAACGCGACATATGAAAAGGGGGGTAGAACTGGCAGCTGGCATATATGCTTGGCTGTCGTCTACCTGAGTGGAAAGAGAAGGCGACGGGCGAAAACGGGAACGAGTGATAGAGACCGAGAACAAAGATAGAGGCGCAGGGGAGGTGGGAGAACACTAGAGCGAGAGAAAGAGGTCGAAGGCAGAGGAGAAACAAAAGGCGAAACGGTATTGAAGAGAGAACGGGAGGTAAAAATACCTGTGCGAAAAGAAAAAGAAAGACAGACCGGGTAGAAGGGTGGAAAGCAGAAGGAAATGACGCGAGAGAACAGGGAGATAAGTGGAGGCAGATCGAGAAAGAACAGGGGAGGGAGGGGAAGAAGAAAATATAAGAGGTTCCGAAATCGTTGGAGGAATCGAGGCCTTGCGGCCGTCGCGAGTTTCTTCTCCCCGAGATTCTCGTTCAAAGTACTCCGCGAATGCGGAGCCTACATCCATTCAGGATTTTTTCAAAAGGAATCCCCTATCCTTTTATGCCTAGTCTTTCTCCGGCGCTGAACGGCTGACCGTGTGGACCGCGGGCTGAAATTATTTAGCTACAGTTTCTGCCCGTCGGCGTTGCACGTATTCTTTCCGCTCTCTTGCCTCTGAATGGTTCAAACTTCTCTCCCTTGGATCGAGATCAATGAGACTCGGAGAAAGAAGTTACAGTTAACAGTCCATGAAATTCCTTAATCCGCCTTGTTTAAGTAGATTGCGGCCGGGCCAACAGTTGCAACTGCAACTTGAATGCGAGACGAGCATAGATTACAACATGTTCACCCGCGCAACGAGCATAAAACGGATTTTAACACTTAGCACTCGAATGGTAACTGTAACGCACCACTAAAAATTGCCCTACCATTATTCAAAATATTTTTCACATTATTACATTTGCTTGTATTTAATAGATTACTAAACACTTCAGTATTGTAAAAGTAATTTGCACCATTTTCGTATGCATGACATGAAAAAATATATACAGGGTGTCCCGTAACTGGTGGTACAACCGAGCAGAGGGTAAGCCGAGTGCACGAGCACTAGACAAATTTTCAAACTAATTTTTCTCGAAAACAAAGCCTTGAATAAAAAAATTTTATTCTATATTTTCGACTCCGTTTTTCATGTAGAATCATCCCCTGCTCGGTTGTACCACCAGTTACGGGATACCCTGTATATAGAAGGGAAATATTCTAGGTTGGAGGAAATGTTTCGTTTCGGAGGTAAAACAGCTTCGAGTGCAAAGGGTTAATAGGTGTAGTATCAATACTTGGAAGCCTAAATTATTTTCTGCTGGAGCTTTGTACGATCAATTCAAGCGTTTCAATCGCGTGCGATATATTCGCCGGATATATAATTACTGAATTAATGCTTAAACTCGAATCGCTCCGACCGGCTCAATCGCAAGCAGCTCGCGTTGCGTAATACGAAATTTATAACCTCTTTCGCTCGTAAAAAATAAACTAGCTATTTCATTTCGCGGACAACGCGTTTCGATAAGTTATCTTTGCTGGGACTCTCGAATGGCGGCATTATTATCAGCAATTAATCGTAGTTGCCACTCGTCAAAAAGACCGAAATGACCCAATTTCAACGGGATATCGTTAAGAAGCCGCAATTATGCACCTGGATTTAATGACACACCTTTCACTTCTGTGTCCCGAAACCACCGTCGGTTTCAACCGCGTTTCGGGGACCAGCCTCTGCGGAGGAAAAAATATATTCGAAAGCGACGAATACATCAACTCTCGACCGATTTCTCGGGTTTCCGTCGATACGGTGTCCTTCTGGATTATTAACGTATTTTATTCTGCTCGATTCCCTCGCTATTAGCGAAAAAGTAAAAAATCCGCGAAAGCACACCGGCTAATACATATTAATGAATACTGAATTCGAACGACGGAATTCCAACGAATAAAACTAAATTTTTCTTCCGTCTTGGAATATTTTAATTTTATTCGTACGAAACTGATCCGATTTCCACATATAATATCTAAATGTTTAGTAATCTATTAAATACAAATTTTGTAATGTACCAAATATTTTGTAATATTTTTTGTAATTTCTTCGAAATAATGCCACAACAATTTCTAGTGGTGCTTCAGAGTCACCACTCGAGTGCTAAGGGTTAACACTTAACGGTCCGCAAGTATTTCAAGTTTACTTCCCCACCATGTCCAAGCTATTTTTCATAACAAGAGAAACTGTGGACTCACCATTTTTATGCCAAGCATAGAAAGGAAAATATTTACATTCTAGTAAAAATTTATTAACATATATTTGGAGTAATAGGATAACAAGATGATTTAAATTTGATTTTTGCCGCTATATTAGGGGTTAAAATATATTTTCTAATTCGTTGACTCCTTAACAATTTCCTAAATGAAACGGGAAAATCTTTACTTTCACCCTTAGCATTCGGATGACGACCGTAAGACGTTACTAATTGTAAGAGTTAAAATAACTTCGAGTGCAAGGGGTTAATGTTTAAACATTGGTTACAAAAGAATAGCGTCCGACTCGTTATTGTATGGAAGGCATTAACACTGAGAATTTAATTCCAATAGATACAGTGTTTACTCAATATATGTCCAAAACACGAGTCCAGCCAGGGACATATATCGGCCAGGAGATACTATTCTCTGCTCCACACTGAACGTGGGAAAGGAAAGGAAAATAGTGAAAATAGAGAATAAGGAAAAATAAGTTTTGTTATTAGTAGTGGTCTCCTGGTCTCACACCGTTATACCCGACCCGTATTATGTTACTCCCCACGGGGTACACGCCGCGGCAGTGGGGATAGTTCTGGGACTTTTATCAGCTAGGCATTTGGGACATATATAGAGCGAACACTGTACTTTGGATAATGAATATGTTTCTCGCAGAGGTTTCTCTCAGCCCAGAACACCTTAAACTGATCGTTAATTGATAAAAACGCTCTAAATCGTGATTGAAGAGAGTAATTAGTACTGAATTTCAATATTTTGTT
Organism: Halictus ligatus; assembly: GCA_028454255.1. Lineage (NCBI taxonomy): Eukaryota > Metazoa > Arthropoda > Insecta > Hymenoptera > Halictidae > Halictus > Halictus ligatus. The sequence goes on from CM052143.1 coordinate 9,730,604, forward strand.
ACGCAACTACCATTTAATTATTATTCAGCTATTTCCATAGCCACGGCGGAAGTCATTTACGGTCGAACCTACTGTATCCAGTGTCTAATTAAACTTGGGGAAAAAGAAGCCGATTCTTCAAACCATCAAAGCCTCGCTTGGTAAATTACCGGATAACTTCGTGAAGTACGCTCTTCCTTAAGTAGAATGGCGAACTTTCTCGCCGGTCGAGTCTAAACAGCGAGCATAGCTTGTCTCGTTAAGATCACGACATTAAGTGGATGCACCGGGGCCCGTAAGAAGCGAATGATTATCGAAAGCAACAACGAAACAAACGACACTCTGGTCCCCGGCCATCTCTTCGAATGATAAAAATTGACGGAGATCCGTCCGTGCGCGGGAATTTTTGAGAAAAAAAGAACGCTGTTTATCTGCGGACCGGTTTATTTCTCAAACTACTCTTCCCAGACGTCCGAAACTGATTTATTCGACAGGCGTTTCTCCTTTATCATTAGTTTCTGGCCGTTTTTTACCGGGTGTGTCGGAAGCGGTCACAAATTTTTATCGATTCGGCCATTTATTTGAAAGCCGTGCACATCTGTTTCGTTCAATTCGCGGTTATTTGCAAAAACGAGACGAAGAGAATATAAAACGAAAATTCGTGTTTCGCTTATTTCCCAGAACTACTTCTACTTTCGCGAAGACGTTGCATTGTTCCATTTGTCGATAGTAATGCCGTGATATAATATGTGAAAACTTAGGCAACGAAATGTCTCATTTGTATCGTGCACCGATACTATTCGGACGAATAGAGTGTAATTTATTTCTTACGATTTCAGCACCAAAAATCTTCCTCGACAAGGTATCCTTCGATCAATTGGCACGTCTTCTATAATCAACGGGATAATAAAGCTTCACTTTATGGATACTTGAGCTGCCAGAACTGGTTTGTAACGTCACAAAAATTACGAAGGTGCGTTAATTAAAATTTTATGGGATTTATATCGTAATCTACACGTGAATACTAAATTCATTTAGAATAATAATTTCCGTCGAAATAGCTTCTATAATTGTAATAATTGTGAAAGAGAAAACCATGACCGAGTCGTTTTTGATCATCAATATTTTCGCGTTAATCCGTCATCCTATATTGCGGAATCAAACATATACTAAATACGAACACTTTTCAGTTCATATCGGTCGATCGTAAAGATGCTTTCGTTAAAAAAAAATGTCTCTATTCGATACACACATATTGTTATAAAAATTCCAAGAAATCAGAATAAACTCGGTCTAGCAATTTTGAGAGTTAATAAGTTGATAACTATGCCCTACTTGGTACTGTTAGTAACCACCGACAATGCGCTCTATTAATAGTACATAATTTTTAGCATACCGACTATATTGAATATCGATCGAGAAACACGCTGAACATAACCGAGTTGTTGACTGCGTACAAAAGCCAGTAAGTAAACTAACAAAAAGGGACGGTAAGGCGAGGTATAAAGTTAGTAGGTATTTCCCGATTACCGGGTATAAAAAAGAAAATGAAACGGGATCAAACTAAACTCGAGAAGCGCGCTATGTGCTACGCTTGTGGAAAAACCGAGCGGGTACACGTTTTCGTGATCAGGTATTCGCGACGTCGATTTTACCATTCAGCATGAGCGCATGATGGACGTCTGCTGCGTGCAGTAAAACTTGCGACGATACTTTGGCGTGCAACGTCGTTGCTCGCGGTTAGGCGCAAGGCCGAAGTCAAAGGGAAAAAAGAAAGAATCGAAACAACTGCAGAGCCACGAATTTCGTCGGACGCCGCCACCGCACCAGAAATGTCTGTAATGTGTTTCAGTTCACCCGATGAAAACCGATTCAGCACACAACCCCCGGCAACCCCTGTCTCGAGCGTGCACACGCGTCCAAGTAGGCGCCTAGATAATAACGCAAGAGAGAGAGAGAGAGAGAGAGAGAGAGAGAGAGAAAGCACGCTGGCCTGCGTTCGCAGAAACTTTCCCCCCGAGTGCCGGTCGAAGTTACATGCACACGTGGCTGAGCAGTTAACAATTTGTAAGTCCACTTTATCGGCCACGGACTCCGTATCTATCAACAACGCCGGCCACTAATCGGATCTCAATCACCCCTGGATTCCGATCCGGCGTGGAAATTGGAATACTTCTAGGGTGACCAGTCTGGAACTTTAAACCAGCCCTGGGCATTATCCACATGTAAGTTATTTGAAAAATAACTGTACCACCAATATTTAACTATGCTCCACCAATCTGAGCATCTTGTAACTTTCGTATATGTTAAATAGGTAACAGAATATTGTTCTTGAATTTTTTGGAAGTGGTCACTCGAAGAATTGCTTGCAACCCCCACCCCTAAAAAATTAAATAATTTTTTTCTACCCTTAATAATTTGATCACAATTGTGAAAAAGTATATGATATGAAGGAGGTAAATTCGAATATTTTCGTTTTTCTTTCATCTGAATATGTTAATTTACAACCGAGGAAAAAATGATACAGTTAAGGGTATTTACCCTCATATTATCCTTATATGAAGGGTTAACGACTTAAAATTTTTGGAGATTATCTTTCAACCTAAAACCATTGTTTTCCACACAATACCGATAAAAATCGTGGCCGGGCCGCTGGACCATTCTTATCCTGCTAGGACCTTTGTATTTAATAAATTATTAAACATTTCAGTATTATACCAGTAATTTGCACCATTTTCGTATGTATAATATATATGTTAAAGTTGGAATCATCTGTTACTAGTTCAAGATAGCACAATATAACTTCTGTGCAATTATCTTCATCATTATTTAAATGTTTGCATGATTCTCAATTATTCCATGATATCTCAATAATCTTCTTCAAATTTTATACACATATAGAATGTAGAACTAGAATCGCGCAAGAATGTTTTTTTAACAAAATGGCAGTCGTATAAGGCAGAAATTTAAACTGAAAAATTAAAATTGAAACTTTCTTCAAGAAATAAAAAACACTCGCATAATTCTAGTTCGCAGAAAGGGATGTCTGATGCGAAAAAGATTCATCAATTAATCGTTGAGATCTTATGGCAGCCATGGAAAGTGATATGTTCTGGAAGTCGTAGAATGACAACACTTAACCTATAATAACTTATCCACTTTTTCTCCCATGTATTGTCTAAAATTAGCGACTCTAAATGGGAATAGCATCCAAACACTTTCTCTACCGGAAGCCTATAAATATTCTTTTCAATAATCGTGCAGTACTAAAAACAGCTTATAAATCTTTAACATAATAATCCCAAACTGAGGTTGACTCGAAATTGCTGTTGCAGATGAACGTTCCATTAAAAATTCCTTCCTTAGACAGTAAACGTTAAAAAATTATGAGATAATTCTCATAAATGATGTGTTAAGTTCACTGGGGGCAGGTCACCCTATCGACATGTTATTCTTTTGGACAACATTATCGGCCGGACGTGTAAATACATTTTCGATCGAGCCGTGACCGATGAAAGAATTCGATGGGAAAGACAGTAGATTTTTTGCCGAGTGATTTGGCAGCGGCTTGAAATGCTATGGCGTGGAAATAGTCGGGCCGATAGGAGGATTAGGCGGAAAACAGCGAGCCGTGAACTCGCGAATAAGAGGAGAAGAACAGGAGGACGGTGTACCGTTAGGCGTACTTACGGCTGTTGCGGGGCCGTTTCCGGTCTTTTACCGCGGTTGACGGTCCAGAGAAAGATAGTCTTCGCGCTTCGGTAGGAATGCCTCGTGTTTGTGTTAAATCACCTGTGGATCGAATAATCGATCTTCCCTTTCCTGCCGAGAATGTACCTGCCTCGAGAAGGATGTTTTCCTGCTTATAATGAGCTTTACGTAAGAGCAACAGTTCCTCCGTATTTCCAGCCGTTTTATTACATATGCCGGAGGAACGAGCCGCGCCGTGTTTCATCTAATGCATACGCAGAGATATTTGCATAAGCTTTTTCCACCCTTTCTTAGGCCGAAAGTGTAATTATCGGACGCGTGGTTCGTTATGGCCAGACAAATTAAAGACGCGACGCCCGGGGTGAGAATATTTTAGACATTAAAATTTAACGTCCGGACCAGCGTTTCCGCGGAACGAACACAGCTTTCGTTGCTCTTAAATAATTCGAATTTTTAAATTGTTAATTACTTCGTTTGCATCGTCAAGCACAACTGGCCAGGTGATTTTTCTTCGTTTATGTGATCATTAGCTTGACGCGCTACTCGGGTTCGCCGCATGAATTTAACTATGCGGCGACACACAAATTAAATGTTAGTTGCCCGACGTGTTCTCTGGATTAAAACATACGGCTATTAGTGTGCACGTGCAACCATTGTTATTTTCTTTCGCACATTAGCTCACGGTTTTATCGCTACAATTTTTCCATATACGATACCGCGTATAGCAACGCCTCAATATACACCTTTTCTCGTGTCACCCGATACGGGATTATATATTTCGACATACTGATCCAAAACTTGTTATTACTCTGCATTAACAGGTTTCTCAACACTTTTCTTTTGGAGAATTATCCCAAACGAAATTACTAGATTACGTTATGTGAGGGTGAGTTGTTAGTTTATGATCGAGTTGTTGCAGTCGAGAATTAAATGTTATGGAAACTTTTACATATTATTGTTTTTTCTTTTTTTAAAGACCACGGTAAGGATAAATCTGGATCGTAAAAATAGGAGATCTCAATGTCACGATCACGCCTGTTAGGTCAGTTTCGATCTCGAGCTCGCCTTTCGAGATCGTTTGGATGCTCGATACCTCGCCCAACTCCACGTCAACGTCGACGACCATTAATATATCTCTTTTTTCTTTCTCTCCCTTTCTTCCCGGCTCGATAGGAAACGAGAGGCTCGCGCGACAGTGTCTGAATGGATAACGAGGCGCGTACAGTATCGAAAACAATTTCGGTTCTATGGATCGGGCACCAACGGGTAAAATGTCCCTTCCCATTGAACCTCTGCGATTCTGAACAATGGCGCACTCCAGCCGGCATTAAATTGTCCTCGGATTTAGCGCATCGGTCGCACAGTTACGAGTTACGTCTTGCGTTGTAGTTTCTCACATGTCGGCCACGGTTTGCCGGCCAGAATACCGCACGTTCAAACCGAAAACGCGGTAGAAAATGGTGCCGCGCAATTACCTAAATACTTTCAATCCCAATTATCAATGCTTTGCAGAGAACAGACGATTGAACGAGTCAACGACGTCACGATAGAAATTATATACATTAGTAATTTCATTAGAGCTGTTTAATTATAGACATTAAGCATCTTAACTTGGAAAATAGTCTGGATATCTTGGACCATCCTTGGAAAGTATATGTCACGATTGTCATTATTATTATTAAATGGATTCGTTACCAGACAATACTTTATGAGTCAGCACTTTTGTATGTTTTATTTTATAGGTAAGTACTTATTCGAAATATGTATACCTAAGTCTCGTCAAATTAGTACGCGCACGCATGGACTAACAAATTGTCCTGTGAACAAAATTTTTAATGATTAATTGAAGTTTGGTTTTGGGTCATTGATCATAAACAATTTCTAATTTCGATAGGGGAAAGCTATTGGAAAAGTATCTTTTAGTTGTTTAGCCGTCAACGGTATGAAGAAAAATGCATTCGCGTCGTACTGTATATACATAAATTCGATACAAGACTTGCCTGTGAAAGGATCGTTTATCATCAGTAGATAGCATCTCTTTTTATAAAAAAGGGAAAAGAAAATCTCCTTCGCGTAAACTGCAAAGACTGAAGGCTCAACAGAAATCTGTTTTACCTGTCAATGAATTTAGTTGAGTACGTTTAGATTGAAGTGAAATTGAAATCAAATATTCAATATTTCACAGAAGCAATTTTGATTATATATTCTCAGTCGATGATAATAGTTGGACTGCCGAATTTTATGCTATATAAAAATTGTCTGAATTAATAGCAAGATACAGGAGCCACGTAGACTTTAGATTTATTTCTTCTCTCAACACGTATCTATTTTACAATTATAGAAATTAAAAAGATGCTTCGATAGGAAAATATTAAATAAGTTTATTCATTGTTCGTAAATAAATTCAGTCTCGCAATTTTGATTAACACAATCAGTTACATTATGTGCTCGTTGCGGTTAATCATTTTATGCTTTTTTACAGTTTTCCATACGATCTACTAATTTTCGACAAAAATGCATAAAATCCGCAGTGTAATAATACTAATCGAAAAGGCTTCTATTTCAGGAGATAGAACCGAGACTAAGGAGCTATTATTCTAAATGCAAGTTCTTGACGAGAGTGATTCTCAGAAAAGAAATTTTCTTTCACGAGAATTCAAATTCTCGAATCATTGTGCTGCAGAGAATGGGGACGTGTTAACGTCAATTAGAATGTTTGGAACGGGTTTTGGAAAAATTTATGAACTCCACGGGCGGAGTGGGTGTGCGTAGGGTGAGCAGGTAAGAGCACAAAGACCCTTCACCAGCTAATTCCAGGAACCCTTCTGAATCCTAGGGTCCTAACTCCCGGAACCATGGGTTTATAACACACACACGAACGGCTGTTGAAGCATAAAAAGAACTCTGAATATTTCTGAACTAAGCTCGGAATCATCCTCGCAGTAAACAGAACTATATAAAAAAATAACTGCTGTGAAATTAAAATTAATCTTTGTACCATCAAAGGAATTATACAACAAAGCACTGTGAAATTGAAATTTCAGTTTGGGAAGTTAAAAATATGCGCCTGCATATTCCAAGTTATTTTCTCAAAAATTTTCTATGTAGCCATTTCCTAAAATAAATCGGGTATAAAGCAGTACGATAGTCCTTCATTGTAAGATAATCAGAAAAGCAGTTTTCTTTGCGGAAAGAACTTCGCGGAACTTGCGAATCTAACGGAGTTGTGCTCCTTTTTCCACGCGTTCTGCGAACTAAGCATACCTTCGTAGAAAATTTCCTTTCCCGCAGGACTGATTTGAAGGCGATCGATTTGTTCATGTCGCAGGACAATTTCCAGCGAATCCCTATTTCAGTTTGCAACTCTTAACGATGATCTTATTTCGCTTCCAGTTTCCCAGTAAGCACACAATAAATGAACAATTTTCAGACGGAATAGATCTCATTAGATTGATTTTTTTACGGTCAAAGAAGCTCTGGTAATGAGGAACTAATCGTTCGTCAAAAAAGAAATTTCCCTGGCACGATAATTCGGAAAACACAGCCTTTAAGTTATCGCTATGAAAATGTTGCGGAGACACTCCTCCGATTATGAGAATCTTATTTTCATAATTTAGTTGGCAATATATCAAGTTAGAAAAGGTATCGATCATCGTCAACGTATACCACTGTAGATAAATATTTAATTTATTATCGGGAATTGGTATAGAATTGATTATCATTAAAGCAGGAATGAAGCGAGAAGTTTTTAGAAACGACAATCAACCAGGATATATTGAAACCACATTGTTTTGTCCAACAAGGTGCGCAACATTCGCACGAAGTATTTCTTCCAAACGGAGTCTACTTTTTGATTTGAAAAAAGTGCGGCGAATCCCTGCACATCTCGTCCGTAATTACAAGCTTATTTCACCTTTTTATTGATGTATACTCATTAGTGACGGTAAAAAGACCGCAATTATTATTACGTATTTACTAACCACGCAAGCGTATTTCGTTTTTAGCGGGATACAATATGTATGTCCACGCTGAGAAACATATCAGCGACAAATAATGTTTTTTTTTTCGTGCACGACGGTTATACGATTACTCTGTTTCTCCATCAAAGCGCAAAACATTCACCGTTAAACAGATTTGCGTGAAACGTTATTTTGGTGGAGTTTGAATTTTATCAAAGCTTTCGTATAACCCCAGCGATAACTATTCGCGCATTACTTTATCACTCGTTCTATTTATTAACAAACTCATCGCGGTCAGAATTTCAATTGAACAGCTCTGTCGTTCGACATACGAATATAAAGCTTTTGTTTCTAATTAAACGAAACTGCCGTTTTAACTCGAAAAACACGTTCGTTTATTTCGCGTATTTACATCAAATAAACTTCTCGCGTTCGTTTTCAAAAAATCAAATATGCATCAGCTGCTTGCATTTTGTGGTACGGCTCGTCTAAAAAAATTGGTAATTTACTTTTTTTTTTTCTTGACAAACGCAATTACATGGTTTTAATGTCTCTCTGATGCCACGTGACTGTTGCCGTTGCAATTAGGTTTTGGTGGTTATTATAAGTTCCACTTCTTTCCGAGAGAATGAAGTTATTTCGGCCATCGGTGTAGCAAAAACAAATTGATTCGTATTCATTCGTCATGTTTGGAATCATGATTCAAGTAACACAGTCGTAATTTAAGAAAATGACTCGTCAAATTTCACGTGTCATGGCTAAGGTAAAAAGTCGATATTTCAACTGTGATAATTTCGTAAAAAAAATATATACACCAATAAACTTGGGACTCATTTCTATTTCTCGTTTCCACTACTGCGTAAAACCTTTGAAATGTTATGAAAGGAATTATGACCTCTATCGTTTACTCATTAACTTTTGAGATCTCAAGTTTTTACGGAACGTCTCGGAACTCTTTGCGCAATAAACTAGATATTTTAGATGCTAAAACTGAAACTTTACGATTCAAATTTTCGTTTTATATAATCTTGAAAAATCGTTCCTTGAATTTTATCTCACCTGTTGCGCAACTCCGAACGAATGCAAATTACATAATGTATAAGTATAATATTGTATTAGGAATAATTTGTAAATTGTAATTTTCTGTTGTAGAAATGGTTTCTGCGGATTAGAAAGTAACAAATGTTATATCATTAATATTCTCATATTTTATTAGTGTTACGCTACATAACAAATACCATTTTATATTATAAACTATTACACGGAAAAATACGAATCTCATAAACCCAATAAGACTGTGAACAATTTTTTAATTCCATTCACTTTTCCTACGAATGAACGATATAATTTATCAATAGCCGTAAAATACAGACCAGAACAATATCTTTTTACCACGTTCTTGCAAACGTTTAAATCCTATTATTTTAAGCTTATTGTTTTTAAAATGTGGCTGGAATAAATCCTTTCTACAATTTTATTATATATTCGCTACGAGGGAACCTACTTCGTAGACAATATGGATCCCACAACGTTTCCTTCAACAATGGATTCTCCCTCTTTAAAGTTAAATGGTATTTGAGGAAGTCTCAAGAAAAATACAAGAACGTTGGCGTGTGTATATGTACACGTCGCACATCCTCGTCGTGGATCAATACTTAAGATAGGTATCTTACATCGTAACTGATCGGAACATCCACATTCAAGCCAGACACGTGCAAAATAATGGCATGTACAAGCTGTTTCGTAAACGTATATAAGCGCAAACATACAGGGTGAGTCATTTCACTGTGCCACCGAAATTTACTCGCAAACTATTTGTTGTATAAAAAAAATTGTCGAACGAAAGTTGTTTGGTATCAAGCGGAGATATGAAGGTCACCTCGAGTTTTTTTATCATGACGCGAAATGTTTGACCTTGTGTTTCCAAAGAGTAACGAATGGTGAACAGTAAACTATCAGGTATATGCGACTAAAAACTAATAATTACCGAGCTATTCTTCTCGAAGGTGATCTTCGTATTGTGATAAAAAAGCGAACTATCGTAGAAACTAATTATTAGACAGCAAATACCTTTCATTTGAAAATTTTGTTGATACGCAGTAGCTGCAAAACAAGTGCCAAAAAATCTGAGAAAATATCTTTCAGAAATCTCGTAAAATGTTTACGAATAGTATAATTATACAGATGAATTTATACAAAAAAAAGGCGTCTTCAATTCAATGTCATTAATCATGATTTATTCTGTGCCCGAAGTAACTTCAGACTTTTTTGTCAACGTTATGTGGCTTTAAATTCCGTCTGCATAGAATTCTCAGGACCGATAAATTTTAATTTTGAATTTCGAAAAGGTGTCCATTAGTGGTTTTTACATGTGAAAAACGATGTCTCGCTAAATATTGTTCACGTGACGCCGCAGCTTGTAAAATATCATAAATGTGACAGTACCGAATAAAAAAAAGTTACTTTAAAGAGTAATGTGACCACAAAGACGTACGAAAAAAATATACGAAAAGGATTTAATATAACATCAGCCAGAGTTAATTAAATTGTTGAGCCTTTTGCGCGGCATAATACGTAGTGCGAATTATTTAAATACTAAAAATGGCTGTAGCTCAGGGTAAAACCAGGTCAAACGGAGCTAACGCCTGCACAAACTTTTTTGATCATTTCTAATCTGAGAATTCACCCTTATAGTTACGTGCACCTTTTATCAAGTCACAAAAATTAGTACATATTTCGCTTTAGATTTCGACAAGGGGCCTGTGTTGACCTCGAAGATTCATAGCTGATCCAGCTCTCAACAATAACAATAACCTTGGAGCCTTCGGAGCCTTTTCCTAATCTTTCCTGGAAATAAATCTTTTTAGACACATATTTTTAACGTTTTACCTTCCTTTTAGGGTGAAATAAAATTCTGTTCTTTCAAACCTTTCCTATTCTCTTCCGCGAAATGATCGGAGGACGAAGAAGTTTTAACCATTGCAGCCATAAAGAAGACGGCACGGCAAGGGGTTAGACTATGAAGCCAAATCTAACAACGAAACCTATGGCAGCCGGTAGCCTACTTGGTGAGTCATATTTTCACGTGACGAGTGGTAAAAGTAAAGTGATTCGGTAAAAAGCTACAATATTTCAAACGAGCGGTGAATAAAGAAGTTAAATGGAACGGATGGATACGCCATGAAAAGCCTGTCTTCTTCGGGCTCGGTCTCGGGCTCAACTCGGTCTCGGGCTCAACTCGGGCTCAGCTCGGGCTCAGCTCGGGCTAAACTTGGGCCAGCGGCGACGACGATGACGGGATGGTGGAAAGCATCACTGGTCCCGGCGCACAGTGTACTATACTTCAAGGCTAACCGTTCGCCTGTGTACAGTCCCCGACATAAATTACTGACAATGAGTCCAGCCATCAACGGCCGTATCTTGAAAATGAGCCCACGTCTTTCTTCGGCTCGGTTCGCGGGCTCGTGCAGCACACGGTTGCACGCTATGCGACGATACTCCGTGTTCCCCGGCCGAAGAATGTTATACGCAATATTACATCTTGTAAGGTGTAAGGAAGATTAACGGTGAGATAGCCGCAGATACGGAACACGCCGCGTTACAAATATTACGTCGAGTTTCTTCCGCGAGTATCGCGGGCCGTGTCGATTCATTTCAACGTTACGCAATTAAATCGGCGCGCAATGGATCGGGCATTTGCTAGAGAAACTTTTCTACAAATTGCTCGTCGGCCACCGAGGTGCCGAAGTTTCGAATGAGCCGTTTATTTTGAAAGTGCTCTAAGTCCATTTGTCAATTATTTCCAGCTGGCCGTGGTCACACGTACAATTTCAAGTTATCTATCAACGAAGCATTTAAGGTTACTTATATTCCGAGTAAATACGATAACTTTGGACACATAAGTTTTCAGAGTTAGTCCAATATTTGAGCCGTTCATTTTGAAAGTATTTATTATTGATAATGTCCGAAGGCAGTGACGAAGGTAATTTTAATTAATTAGTATTTAACAAGTTAACCTCAGTTTTACAAAAAACGGCGCTCAAGAAATAGCCTCATGCATCCTGAAACATGTTAAAAATTTAAGAACTGAAAGACACATTATATAACTGACAGTGACGTGTGCACGACGAAATAGAAACATTAAAGTAGCTTTAATCTGGCTAAAAATTGTCCAAACTGTTGAAAATATTGTGGAAATTCTTAATATGAGGACATTCGTTTTTACCAAATGATAGAGATTTTGGAGTGGTAGAAATGTCATTAAAAAGAAAATTTACTGTTTATCCCCCAAGATTATTATAATATTATCAAAAAGTTCCGCAAAGGTAATAACTTTATTGTGAATGAAATGAAATAAAAAGATTTTGTACCAATAAAATTATTAGAAAACGCAATTTTTAAAAGGGTAAAAAATTCTAACGGAGAATCAGTAAATTGATCAAAAATATGTTGGATGCGTTTTGGCAGAAATGAACCGTATAAAATTTTCTATAAGACATCAATGAGTGAGGCCACCTTCGATGCACGATAATTTAATCTGATCACTTTCTATGTTAGTGTATAGAGAAATTATTATATAAAGTTAAACCGGTACAGAGCCGCGTCACAAAATCTGTCAAGTTTTGAGTGATATTTCCGGTTACATGGACCAGATTTAATAAAATTTTTAGAATTGATTTACGTTTTTCAATTTACATTTTATGTACGCATTAAAAGTAGTCACATACACTCTCTTGTGTTTCTCCTGTATATTTGAACGAATCGGTATCGTTTATGACAATTTCATTTACAAACGGTGAAAATGCAGAAAATAAACTGTTAACAGAACCAAAAAATGACGGTTATAAAACCGATATGGAAACAAAAATAAAGACCGTAAAGGAAACAGATAATGATTGGATAATCTCCGGTTCTGCATAGCAGTTATTCGAAATAAACGTTTTAATTTGGACATTTATACAACGGTACCAGACGGTTACTTTCAGATCTATTTCAAGCCGCGAAATACTCTGTTCTCTCCGATAAAACGAGATCTGAAAAGAAAAATATTTACTAATATTGTATATTTAAAAATGTCTATACTTTAAATAAACCATACAATACCTCGCGGATTTTATGCGTTTGCGAAAATTTGTTATGTGCCATTTGAAGTTGCCAAAGATTGGCTCCCGTCTCTTGTAACTGATACAGAAAATTGTAACATGAAAGATCAAACCCGTGAATGTGATTAAAAAAAAAATACTCCATGTATATTAGACAAATACAATATAAGAGTTAATGATATTTTTGGAAATTATTAATAAAACGATGGATTCTTTCACCTTTTCCAAATAAAAATAATAAACTGTCTACCTCTACGTACGTAAAAAATTACAAAAGAGATTAAGCAGCATGACACAACATTAGAAGACTGTTTAATACTTCCAACGATGAAAATGACCGTAGACATTGCCAAAAACGTTCTGAACGCGTGAGGGTATAATTTTTAAAAGCTCGGACGAGATCAACTAAAATTAATTTCCATTCGACCGAAATAAAACTCTATTTCGCAGTTGTCAATATGTAGGCCATTGGAGAGTACGCACACACGCGCGATAAACGTAAATTGTCATCTTCCCCGGACATGATAAACGTGTCAAAGTAGTTTCAATCGCTGGGACCGTAAAATAAATCATATCGCAGGAGGTTAAAAGGGGAAAACACAATTTCACAGAGAGAAAGGAGGCATTCGTAAGACAAAAATTACTCCCGGTGTTAGCAATTCCATGTTGTCCAGGTTAGTGCGGAACGCGAGCTCAACGAAATTGCCCGAGATCTGTGTCAAAAGAGAAAAAATCCCTGGACGACCTCGATTCAGCCTCTCCACCCTCTCTCTCTCTCTCTCTCTCTCTCTCTCTCCACCCTCTTAAATTCCCGTAGCAGCTTAAACGCACAGTGGCACTTGTTCCGTGAAATATTCTCGAACGGGGACAAAAGTCGGAGGAGCGTTGGCGTAACTGTGCGGCAAGTTGAGAACAAGATTGTTCGTCCGAAAGCAACGATCCAACGGATTAGCGACTACCCAGGAATTTTCCGTGCCGTCGGACACGAAGGAAGGGATTTGTTCACCTTTGCAAGAGCAATCGCGGTCCCTGCGCCCGTCACGTGCAACCTATGCGTCCGCCTGCGCGCGATAAAACCGCGTCTTCCTTCGGTGAGAGTCTACTGACGCGTTTCGCACCTGTTGGAATGCGAGAGAGACACCGAGGGCAGGGACCGAGCAGTCTGAAGAGAGAGAGAAAGAGAGAGAGAGAGAGAGTGTGTCAGATTTAGGGGTGGCTGTGGTGCAAAAGTTCACCCTTCGATAGGGTCCGTATACCTGGGGATACACCGCGTGTTCGAAAACACGGGAAACGGATAAAGTCGAATGGATTAAGGATTACGTAAAATCGTTTGCGAAAGTCTCATTTGCCGGGTCGGTGTGTCTCCCGGTTTGCGCCGGCTTTCCTGAAACGAATCCGGCGGCCAATTACAGGCAATAAAGCCACGTGAAAGTCGTACACGCCGATTTTTCGCCGAACGACGAGCCGGAATTCCGCCAAAGAGAAAAATAAAGTCCCGCGTACGGTTTATTACCCGATATATCCCTCGTTTATGGAAATGTAACGGCTCGTTAACTACCAACGGATCATCTTTTTTCTGTCACGATCACGGATTACGCAACGTGTGCACGAAATGTCCAGCGAGTTCGCCCGACGGGGGTACATTCAATTTAATACGGTTTTTGCTGCGCCGATCGAATATTTACGTATTGCCAACGTGAAGCGTAGACCGGAAATTTTGTGGCTGGTTGCAAACCGGAAAGCATAACGCTGGCGGTATGGTTTCTTGATGTTTTAGGGTTTGAAAACATATAGGAAAAATTCTGAGCTGCTCATTGCAATCTCTAATTGGACACGTTGATTGCCACGTCATATGTGGATGACGGAATTATTTTTCCAGGTTTTAAAATGAATTTGCGCGTAAATATATTCATTGTACGAAATTTGATTAGGATTTGTAAAATGCAAGAAAGTTGGAAGACTACTCAATATCATAAATTAAATTTTTTGTTCAATCTTTATTTCATTAAATAACTTACTTTGATTTTGTGCAATCTTTGAGATTTCTAGCGTGGCAGTCAAAGCGTTAACATGCAACTTTTAGCTAGACACATAAATCTGTTTGCAACAATAATAAGAAAGGAGGATAGCTATAACGAGAATTCGTTGTTCCAATGAATGTGCGAGTGTAATAATAAGTAAAATTTCAATGTTCCACCATTTTATAAGAACTACGGTAAAAGGTTTACTTCTGAAATGTCGGAGCACACTTTTACCGGATAGAAACGCGAAAATTTTATTTGTTCGAGAGAAATGGTAGTAGAGTTCAGTTGAAAACAAGGTCAAATTACATGGTACGGTTGCAGGTTAGAAGCTACGGAAAAGTGCATTCGCAGCAAATTAGACCTCTTTAAACTATGCAACTTTCTCTTCTATCATCCTTTATACATCAACAACCAAGGAATAGATACGGCTTGTTACATTTACGTGTCTCTCTTTGTGCGCTTTAAAGCGCCAGCACACCGGTAAGCGCACAGCCGTTGACGTTAAAAGAGCATTAAAAAAGGACAATCAGCAAAGAAAAAGCCAAGAGATGATAAAATAGTAAGTTTTACGAGGGCTCGGAGATGGCCGGTTTCACTGGAATATCATGATACAGAATAGCGGAGTATGGTTTGGGATAAGCGTCTAACTGTCTAACTAAACTCGCCGAAAGATAAACGCAAACTGATCCTACGACTAAGGCGACTGGCGAAAATAAGGTTGCAGACGAGGGGCTACAGAAGAATTAATAAAAAAGAGAGATAAAAACATCAATTATAGTAATTAAATATTATTTCATAAATTGGATAACCTATTCAGTCTCGCGTATTCGAAAATGCTTGATTTTTTGCAAAGAATGAAAATATTTTGATAAATTCGCTAGCTTTTAGTAGATACAAAAATAGTAGATAGTTCTTATCTGCTAAAATCTGAAACGGACATTTTTATACAAACAATGTTATTTTCGGCATGAACGGATAACGTGTGTTGCGAGCAACAAGGTACGCGCGACATTAAATAGTAAAATTATGTACGGTTTCGGCGACCAACAACATCATCGCGCGCTTTAGGATATCAGGTATCCGAAACGTGTCCCGAATCTCTTGCAGGAAATCTTATCCATCCGTGGCGCGCTACTTTTGCTCCGATATCTCTCCCTTAATTATCCGGCGTGAAAACTCGGCCGTGGCACGCCGCGGTAATCCTAATCTCGACATCTCGATCGCGACTACGCCCACGAGAGTTACACACTCGAAACCCGGAATCTTTCGTACATGTATCGATAGCACCGCGCCGAGTTCCGGGGTTCCCCGTAACACGCTTTCGGCGTTCGAATTTTCCACGCAACGCAGGAGGATAGCGCATTGCAACGGAACGGGGATCAGCGGGGAACGCTCTTATTCCAGGTTATTACCTGCCGTTCTGAGCGCTGCTGAAGTTCTTTCAATTACCGTTTTCCTTCGCTTCTTTTATCTCGATCGACTTCCGTCGAGAAAACGAGAATGTTCACAGGTTAAATTCGACGGTGGAATTGCAACAGTCTGCCAAATACAGTTTCCTTTCGATATTAGACGACGATGTTTCTTTCGCAACAAGAAAATCTCGGCCCCCTCCCCCCTTCAAGATGTCCGCTCGACACCGCTTGCTGCCAGAGGATACGTCATATTCTATCGTTTTCGAGTGGATCGTATAAGAAGCAGAATTCGAATAAAAATGTTCTTATTCTCAATGGTGTTCTTAAGGGGTTGTATACAGTCAAGAGGCACAAAAAAAGCGGTTTTTATTAAGAATTTTTCCTGAGAAGACTTTTACATTTATTAATGTAAAAATTTGTACACATATTATAGTAACTTTTAACTGTGTTTTCACATTTTTTATTTGTAAAAATAATAATTTTGAAAGCTGCTGTAGCTGATCTCCAAGAGCTCCTCTCACCTTGTGGTGACCACGATATCTCTGGACTGGATCATCTAAAATGAAAAAACCAAACGGATTTCATTAAAGTAATGTACAATCTTGTAATTAATCGGAAGAATAAGCAAAATAAAATTTTTTATAAAATGGCGGCTTCTCCAAAAAAAAAATCGATTTCTCACCAAAATTTAGGCTTTAAATTGTTTATAAAAAAAGAAATATTCATCGGTGAGAAAAAAACCTTCGGTTAATTACAAGATTATACATTACTTTAACGAAATCCATTTGGTTTTTTCATTTTAGATGATCCAGTTCAGAGATATCGTGGTATCCGCAAGGCACCTTCTTTGAGAGGAGCTCCTGAAGATCAGCTATAGCAGCTTCCAAATTATTATTTTTACAAATAAAAAAATGTTAAAATACAGTTAAAAGTTACCATAATATGTGTACAAATTTTTACATTGGTAAATGTAAAAATCTTCTCAGGAAAAGTTCTTAAAAAATCGCTTTTTTTGGTCCTCCTGACTGTATATAACCCCTTAACACTAGAACTACCGAATCAGTCATTTTGCTTGACTCCTAATTTTTTCTTTCGCAATTACTGAAATTATAGAAATGTTTTCATCAGAATTTTTTGAATGAACTTTTTCATTGAAGCACATGTTAGAATAAAAATGGTATTAGGTTTGAATAGATGTAGTCTTGTCATTATTGCAAAGCAATATTCATCAGTTGTATTTATTATTCGGTAGTTCTAGTGTTAAACTCGTCCGTCTTCATAGCTCTCATCAACTCAACTTTATCAGAAATGCGTAAAATCCATAATGCTTAACCCTTCCACATTCTCCAAATCTCCAAATCTATCAGAGTGAATTTTCAATCCTAGCGGAAGAATAATGTCACCCACCCCGCAGATGACTGACGCGTGGCAATCGACGTGTTAACATTTATATCAACCAAATCTGGTAAACTTGCACAATTGATCGATTGAAAAATCGTCCGCTAACAGAGAAAGTTCTAGAGATATAGGAAATCTTGTCATCTTAGTTCCATTCCTCCGAATTTCCTCCTCGGAGCAGGAACAACCGTAGGTTCTCCCTAATACACAAATAAATTGGCCCAATTTCCGTCGTAACAGTGCATCCATGATGTTTAGAAGTTCTCCGAATTTCGTTGCTCTTACTCGATTCCCGTCGTATACAATTACTCGAGCGTTGGAAGACACGTTTCGGCTGACACTCGGAGGTGACGGGCGGCTCCGCTGGTGTGTGTTCGACCGATCATTTTGCGTATTCATCCACGTGTGAATTACGCAATAACGCAGCCAGAAGAGCAGCGAGCAGAGGGGGGGGGGGTGAATATAAAGCTGTTCGGTCCACTCGACAGTAATAGGACGTGTATGAGGATTTCTCGGGTCGAGTGTACCCTGGCCCACGCTGCCCGTTTCTTAGTCTCTGTGGGTAATGGCCTCTTCCCGCCCCGTTCTTCTACCTTCACGCTCGACCGTTCTGGCAACCGATGACAGAGCTGCTAGTACAAACCCGTACTCGTTCGTTCCTTCGTTCGTTCGTTCGTTCGTTCGTTCCTTCCTTTGCTCGCTTGCTTCTCCACCGTCAAAGACCGAGCGAGGAGGACGGACACTCCATAATGGAAATTGTAGTTGACGCAAGTCTCTGCGTGTACACGTATCAAAGGGAATGAAAACCTTCCTCTTTTCTTCCGAGCACATATATTCGAATTTTTGATACCGCTGCCAAAAGATACGGCTTCCAACCTGATGAGAAACCAAGGACAAACGAGACGCGGCGATGTTTCCGCAATCTCGGAATTCACAAGTTTTTCAAATATACAGTTAATGCTAAATTTCCAATTTTTGGAAAATCGTTGATACTTACAATTTCTTTTTTTTTTTTAAATATTAGCTGACCTCACTTCGGAACTTGACACTTCTACTAACTTCACAAACTATCGTTCATTTTTAACTGAACTTTGCACAATGCAACGCATGGAAAACTGAAGGGATGTTTTCCCTCGAAAATGCTAAAATGAGTTTGAAGATCGAAGAAGCCTCCCTCCTTTTAGAACAACGTAAAAAACATCATAAAACTATGAGGGCTTCGCATGAACAAGATCGTACCACAATTTTTCAGACAGCTTTTTCACATTTATATATCGACCTGTTGATGTAATTTTTTATGTAATTTTATGTAGCGTTTTTTTAGATGCAATACTGATATATAAGAGAAACAATCTTAGGCTAATGTTTCATTAAAGTACCATATATTATATACAAGCTAGGTTTAAGGAGAAGCATGAAGAAATTTAATACCGGATGGAATTTATCCCCTATCATTATATTAAATCTACGTCTTATCGAACAGTCGGGTGAAATGGTCCATTTACCCGGGGAGTAATTTTTAATTTTAAACCAAGAATAACAATAACATTACCTCTTCTCGAGATATACTTTTTACAAGATCGCTTCTGTAAAATACTGTTTTCTTACATAAAAAAAAATGTATAAATTACACTCATTTTTGCTTTTTCTACTGGTCACCTTATCCTGATCTCTCCTGCTATAACTTGTCGTAATTACGGCATGTAGGTATTTACTATCGCAGTAATTGACGTTACACGAATAAGCTAACACCGATGCTACATCATCGATTATCTAAATAATTGCTTGAATTTTGTTTGTTCTCTTTAACTTCGTACAGGGCAGCGAAACTACAACAATTCATTTTTGCATTACGTTGCATTCATGTAATCATAAATACTTCGTTGAAAAGATACGTAAGATAAGCTCGCGTTACCCGAGCGGAATGTGCTGTTAACGATTCGGTCAGAAAAACACAGGTCACCCTATAGATACACACAGAGGACGCTCCGTAGCATCCGACCACTAAACGAAGAACGAGTTAATCCCACAAAGAAACGATCCCAACAATCAACATTGATATCTATAAATTACACGCGACGTAATACTTGACAAGCCGTAGAGAAATACTGAAGCATGTTTCGCTGGCGAACACGATTTATTCAGGGTTTTTGGTGTCGAGGTGGGAATGTGGAACACTGGTTCCAGAATTTCCGAATTAGTAATACATATTGGCACAAAAGGGAGCGGTGTGACAATGCGAGGGAAAGGTGTGAATGGCGAACAAAAGGCAGCCGTTGAAGGGTGAAAATATGGAGCAAGAGGGATAACGACATCTCGTTAAGGTATCAGTTTCGTTGCCCCGTGGAAGATTCAGGCTACGCAGCCTGTGAAAGAACTGTTCCCTCGCATTTGGACCATCACAGTGATCCTCGTTATCGTATAAATATCTACTTGGCACGATTCCGAATATTCGCGACTTCTCTTCTCTTTGCCCTCCTCCTCCTCCTCCTCCTCTTCTTCTTCTTCTTCTTCTCCCCCACCACCCTGCATCGACGTTCATCGAGTCACGAAAAGAAAAATAAAAGAGAGTGGGAGAGAGCAAGCAGGGGGGCAGGAAGAATGTTTTGTCTAGACGGACCTGAATCGAGAACAGGAAAAGCATGTAGCTACGACGTATCTGGCGAATGTCGGTGTTCTTCGACGTCGACGTTATATATGAACGTAAGAACCCGGCACTTTCTCTTCCGCGAGCCTACCTACATGATTCTCAACTTTAGCATGAATAGTCTACTTGTATTGTCGGTATCAGCTGTAGCCGATGACATTAATGACTGGAGAGGGCAACGAGAATGCTTACCTTTCGGATACCGGTACCTATCCACAAACGTAACCCCCCCCCCCCCCTCACGAACGCGCAATCCGAGAAATTAATAAAGATTATCCTTGCCGACGGTCTATGACCATCGCGGTTACCGTATTCTCCAAGCTACGGATACGTGTCCGGCTGACGAACGTTCCAGTCACGATAAACCCCCATTATTTTAAGAAAGCAAGGTAACTGTCCCTGTTTTCGACCACGTTACCACTGCCAACCGCCTATTCCGTACAAATAAACATTTCAGCGTAAAGCATATTAATTTTTAATTTACTGATTGGTTATTGAAAATGGTAGGTTCAATCTAGGATAGTATAAAGATTAAGAGAATTTATTTTCAACTTAATTATTACACTCTGGTTATTGAAAAAGTGATTTAATTCATTGGTTAGTTATTGGTAGGTTCAATCTAGAATAGTATAAACATTAAGAGAATTTATTTTCAACTTATTTATTACACTCTTTATTACACTTATTTATTACACCCCCTGTTTTTTTTTTTTTGAAATTCTAGTTGGTCATTGTATTTTTAATATTCATATTTCTCATTACTAGACTCTGTATGCACAATCAAAATTTTCTGCCCGAGTTGCAACAACCTCGAGTGAAATAAAAATTGATTTTCTATCTTAATATACTCTCTATCTTAATTTTTGAATAAAATCTTGTACAGTTTGTCTAATAAATTAATGCTCCTAACTTTTCAAAAACTCTCGAGTCGTTTGGTCTAATTTTTAAAAAGTCATGTTTTGCACCTTATGGTGATAACAGTATTTTAAAATTCTTCTTACGTTTTTACTGTCTTAAATCACAACTACTAATTTCTTTCGTAAACGCATCTTTGTTTACTCAGATTAAGTTCGCCTACAGTTTTGTCAATTATAATTATGCCAAAATTTATTTCACATTCGAAGTCTGAACTAAGAAATCAGAATCGCCAAACGAAAGCGTTCGCACATTTGGATCAAACAAATTTAACCCTAACAGAACGCTCGCATGTCAGGTTCAAGAGATAATTCACCTTATCAACGATTCCGGAGCAAACATTGCAATCGCTTCGTGCATTTCAGTCGCGGAAGAGTTAGCAGCTGAGACGATGCTTACCGTTATTTTTAATATTTAATAGATCGTGTCCAATTAATGCGGCTACACAACAAGAAGCTGGCCGATGAATCATTGTGCATAGGTCACCGTACGCGGTAAGCGAAGAAGAGGGGTTCATAAATTTCCAGCGGAACTGAAAGTTTGCCAATTAGAATAATATGAAAACCGCTCGGTTCCGCGGATTTACATGAATCGTCTATTCACGCTACCGGTATCAACTCCGGCTCGTGACAAATGACCAGAATGGAATAACGCCAACTTTGCACTTCACCGTTAAGATTGTCGGGCATTAGGATCCCGAATAATCACTGGCATACATTATGCATGGTCGGTGGAAAAAGTTCGATGGGAATTCGGTTCGTACAACGGCGATATAATCGAGTCAAATCCGATCCTTGTTTATTCTTCGGCTTATCGGGATAATAATGGTTCGATATGTCAATTAAGAAAATTATACCGGGCACACTGCATCGTATTTATTATTTATGCAAATCAACCTTTTCAACGAGGTAACTTTCTATTTCTTCTTCTTGCAAAATGCAGCGTACGTTACAGCTAATTTCCATATTGGTTAATATTTATGATGTAACGACACGTGAACGACCGGGGCGTTTTGTAATTATAACTGGCATAATCGGTGGAAAATAACAATGTTAGAACCGTTTGATCTGGCCGGAAAAAACATTCGGGAGATCTGCATATTAACCTCGTACATTTATCTACGTCTCTAAGCATCGAGATGGGCAATATATCACTATACTTTCTCTCTGGCTGAACGGCTCTCGAACGGGTATGTATTATTATATGCATTTTTCATAAATACGTGTTTTTCGCATTTTCTCCGGGCGAAAGGGCTCGTAAATGCTTGATGAAAGTTCCTGTACCACGCAAAAGGTTACGCCACGTATTTATTTAACAAACGTGACATTCTTCGCCCATCTTGATACCAGCCTATCTATTTCTACTGATATTCGCCCTCTTCCAAGGTGAAGGTGAAGACCTTCTCCAGACTTGGAAATAAAACTTGCTTCATAATAAACTTGTACTCGTTAATACTGAATTATTCTGCACTCTCCCAGTAGGTTTTTCTCCAATCTGACAAACTTCTTTTTCCGACCCAGAGTATTTCCATTCTACGTAATTGTTTTCATTTTACGTGCATCGATGTAACACCTCACACGATACTTAAATGTTTAATCATTTATTATCTACGAACAAAATTCATAATATAAACAATATCTTGAGAATTTTTCGGTGACAGTGCTAAGAACTACTGGAAAGTATGAAAAAGAACATCAACTTAATGACGATTTAATTTAATAATTAAAGTCGCGCAAGGCCCCTTACAGGGAAAGTTGGAGAAAAACTCGAGCCGTTAGGATACATGTGCAACGCAATACCACCCCATGCAGCGTTAGCAACGCGAATGTTGACTTAGGATTTGTTTAGTTGCATTCCCTAAAATCCCTTCTCGTTGCACGCATGAACGAAGAACAATATCATTTGCAACGAGTACAACAAAATTTTAATTCGTAACTGTCGAATAATCATTGAGCCCGAGAGATCCGACGAAAGAAAAACGCATTTAATTATTACTTTCTTTCTGAGATATCGGCATAATTAAACTTGCTAAATTTATGATCGCTTTAGAACAGTTCGCGAAGAAAGTTTGATGCAGACAGAAACTATCGATTGGATATAAATCTTGAAGAAAGAATATTGCATAACTGAGTTAAAAACGTTCGTCGAGCACGGCGAACAGGCCTTGTTAAATTTCAATAAGCAGCTCTCAGGGAGTCGCGCGCATCGACCTTCGCATCACTCGAGCTATTACAAAAGAAAATAATTCGCTTATTATGAACAATAGGTACCACTCTCCCAGCAATAGGCGTCATGGTAGCGATCGATACACATTTTCTACGGACAACTCTGAATCACGCGACAGAGAGACTGGCAGTCACTGAACTCCGATTGGGTTCCCGCTGAAGCTCTCGAATTTCAATGAAATTTCGCTTCGAAGTGTCCCAGTAATAAAACAAAGAAAAATCGTGATCAAACTGTAAAAACACAGCGGCCCGCGAGATTAATGTTTGATCGAATCTTGGGTAGCATGAAAGCAAATTCCCGAAGGGTAATGCAAACTTAGCTAAAAATCTAACCAAAGGTCCAACAATGGCCGATTTAAAATTTCTTATTTCAAGACTACTGCAATCGCAAGTGTGCTTATTCGCAAAATTATCGAATCGATTATTTCACTTGTTGCACACGCGATAATACAAGTAATTTCGACTGGTTGGCCGTATAATTATATACGCGTGAAATATGGGATATATTTACCGACATTACAGAAGAATGATTAACAATTGATCGTATAATTTACGGAAGTTTCAACATATTCGTTCACGCAGAACAGCATTGTTGCAATTCAGAAATTCCTGTGCTCTCTATATTTATAAAATTTGATTGCATGAAAATACCGTTACGTAATTTCAGTTTAATATAGATGAACTCTGGAATTTCTCTGAAAACTATGTTAATGTCAGTAACCCCTTGCCTCGAAATTTAATTCCAAGATGTCAGATTAAAACATGATTTCATTTCGTCTGACGTTCTAAAATAACTTTCCATTGATGAAAAATATTTCTGCGAACTCAACGTACAATTCGGTTGCTACTACTTACGAAAGAAAGAAAGCTTGCCTTGTCGATGGAAAGTTAAAAATAATCAAGCTTGGTCTAAGCTTGGCTAACACGTCATTTTAAGTAATTTTAGCTTCACATTCGCGCGCTGAAAAATACGCGACAAGCATACTATCGTCAAACAGGTAACGATTATTGGCATTCTATGCCACTCGTTTAAAGCAATTATCGTAACACACTATTTAATTCGGTGATGAAGTAATTTCCATTAAACTGCTGTAACATTCCTTCCGCTCGAACATCGTGCTCGCCGCTCTTTCATTGCGCTCCATATCGCGCGCAATTAATATCCATTCAAATTTATCAACACCCACGTGAAAACTGTCCAACTTTCTCGGATAAGACCGTTCGCAGGCATTTGTCAACGCGATATGTAACACGATCAGCAGCGTTCGTTGGCTCCAATGATTCTTGCCGCTGCAGCAGTAAGCTGCCTAGTGACAAGCGGCACGAATCACTTGAATGGAAGGCACATTCAGCGTGGTATAGTATCGTAAGTAGGAGGAGAGTTCTCTCCCTTAGCGTCGGACACAAAGTTTTGCTCGAATAAATGGAAAAATACAATACCTACAGAAATATTATTAACATTGTTAATTGTTATGACTCTCTAGATTGTACAAGTCAAGTTTCAAGTGAATGGAAATACGTATACAATAGTTATGAATTATTTACAGTTTCTTCAGATTTCGATCGTTTTAGAATGTAATGTATTGTAGATCTATTTATACTTAATAATTTACTTATTTCACCATACGTCTTTTCTTCGTTACGCCATTTCACAATTAATTTTCTCCCATTCTCGGGAATTTCAGATATTTTGGGACACATGTTCAATAGAATATTTCACCATGAATGCTAGATCACGACTGACGCACGTAGAACAATTACCAACAGTGAACGTTTACATTCAGTGCCTGAAAAATGTTGTTTTCATTCCATCTTAGAGCTCATTTCTGTGTGTTCAAATACTTTTGAATATGTTTGTGAGAAATAATTCATAACTATTGTATACATATTTCGACTCACTCGAAACTCGACCTGTACAATCTAGAGAGTCATACCTATTTACAATGTTAATAATATTTCTGTAAGTATTGTATAATACACTTATTATAATAAATAAAGTGTTTCATGATAATTATTATTTTCGATAAGTATTATTTTCGACTGTACACAATGCTTAAAGAACGGAAGACATTCGACACCTATTTCGTACCATCGATGAAGGACGATACCATCGAAACCATCGATCTTTATTTTGCACAGAGATCCGCAGTCTATTAATAATGATTTGCGACGATCGCAAATATCCTCTTGGATGTGCACACGCTACAATTCACTCTAGAATTTGCAGGATACAACAGCTCGATAAAGTTATAAATGTTAAAGATACGGGCGACTGTCCGCGGGCATTAGGTGTCGTCCGACGTTAGGGGAACTTCCCCTACGATTGCGATACTCGACTGCGGCCGAGACAATGCGTGTTAAGAGACGTGACGCGTCGCGACGCGAATGATAATCGGCAATAATATTGTATTTGGGACGTTTTCTTTCGGCGTAATAGAGACGCACCGTCACAAGCTTGCCATGGTCGGCCACCATGCGTCGTTACGTTCGAGTCGTGGGTCCCCTCGAGCGCAAACCTCGAAACCGGTTCCCGAGCGTACAAAATGGCCGAGTAGCCGGTCACCATGTATATACAACTCGCCGCGACTTTCTAAATTTCCGTCGCGCACATACGCACACGCTCGACCATGCGCGCTTTATTTTTCATTTTCTTCTCCTTCGATGTGTCACACCACAAACGCTCGCAAAGAATTTGCCTCATTAAAGGCCGCGAGCGCGTACAGCCGTTTAGACTGTACCGAACACGATTTTTATCAACAACAAACAAAATCAGAACAATGATGTTGCAACCAGATATGCTATTGATATGCTATCGACCCGTTCCAACTGCCGATGCAAATCCACTAATCCTCGTACGTCCCTCGGGGTGAAAATGTACCCATTTGTAATCATTGTAAAACAATTCAGGATTTTTTTTAAATGTGACGCTATGAACGATTTGTAGATTTAAAATGTAAAATAAAACTAAAGGTGCAATATTATCCTGTTGATCCTTTGTGCAACTTTTGTTGAGCGATCTCTTTTCAACCCTTGAAGACCACAAACCCCTACGACATGAAAAATAAATATTTTTTTCTTTTTTTAGGTTTAACGTCGCATCAATATCTAGGTCATTAGCGACGAGCTTCTACGGTGCTTTTAGATTTTGTGGATGTGGTTGATTTCTTTTAGGAATTCACTAGTGTTTGTTGTATGTTTTCAGATGTGAGGGCCGATATTTTCCTTTACTCCAACATTGTGAATTTTGACAACAATTTTTTAAAAATATGGTTTGCGCGTCATTTAGTAAATTAATGCACCTAATTGCTAAAAAAAAAGTCAAATCGTTCTAGCCCAATTTTAAAAATGTAACTCTGTTTTAAAGGGCGTTCGAATACTTTAGCGAGCCACTGTTGTATGATTCGCTCGCAACAAGAATAACAAGGATTATCAATATCTTATAAAATTTATGTCAGATAATAGAACATGTTTGCATCGAATACTTGGAACACGACCGGGAACCTTCGAAAGAATACGGAGTTATTTGATAAAGGCTGCGAAACATGTGCGGAAATCAGAAAAAGCAAGAAGTGCAATGATAATCCATTGTTTTCAAA
Organism: Halictus ligatus; assembly: GCA_028454255.1. Classification (NCBI taxonomy): domain Eukaryota; kingdom Metazoa; phylum Arthropoda; class Insecta; order Hymenoptera; family Halictidae; genus Halictus; species Halictus ligatus. The sequence continues at coordinate 9,757,572 of CM052143.1, forward strand.
CGATAGCACCAATACCAAGTAAACCGCGCGCATTTCAACCGAAACAAAAAGTTTACTAACATCTTTAAACACCTAAACTTTTGAACAGATGTATTATTGCTGTCTACCTGTATTTCATAAACTTTTCTTCATCATCTTGCATATGAATAATTACTAGATCCCGAACTTTTATGCAAAATAAAAATAGTCCGTGTTAATTTCAAGACACACGAGCTATGTACATTTCTTTTCTCGGTAATTTTAACGAGTTCGTGCTGGTACAACAGTATTTCTATATTCTTTAAATGTTCTTATTATTTTGCATTTGACCTACTCGTTTTAAATGCATAAAATCCGCAGTCCACTTTTCGGCGAATTTTCAAACATAACGAAAACAACCTAAAATTAATCAGAATACCGAGATGCATCGAATAGTGCATAAAAAATTGTATGATTCCATTGAAAAGTATAAAGATGACCTCCGTGTGCCCATCACGCTTACAAACAAAATAGCGGAAGTGGATTTTACGTTGACCTCGAAACAGAAAAAGTTTCGTATGAAATATTTTTTGAAATAACAGTTCTAGAGATACTGTATAAATACAAACAAGATCGAGCATTTGTGTCAGTTCGTCGTCTCTGCGTGTTTACATTTCCGCTGACCAGACTGCGGATTTGACGCGTTTCTAATCAAAATCCGTAGACACGACTGCGAAACCCTTTAACGGCGGATACCGGGCCACCGTTGACCCAATGCGTTTGCTATTACCGTGTCGCTGAACGCAAAACTTGAAGCAGTGTCTCTCCCCACCACTTAATGTTTACTCTACATCCACATAGAGCGTGAAAAAGTTTCGGAGCAAAGGACGCGTATTAATTTTCGGAGTAGTGTGCGAGGCTCGCGAGGGGGCGACGCTCCACGGTGACGTTCGCGTCGCGTCGCCTCGACGGTGCACACGTGTATTTACTATTTATGACAAGAAGCACGGCACACAGAGAGACGTACGAACGAGAATAAACCAACCGTTATTGCACTTCGTGCCAAACGCCGCGGCGACTCTTACACGCCACCAGCATTCTTAATTGCAACAGACAACGGTTCGTATTCACGACATTTCTTAACGGCTGGCTGACAGACGGTAAGTGTTCGTACAGTTCGAGACAGTGATAGAACGGCCCGAGAGCCAATCAGAGTCCTCGATCGTTGACACTCGACGGCGCCCGCTCGTACACCGGATTCGATGACGCGTTTACAAAAAGAAAATCCTCGGATCACCGTCGCGTCGAGAGAGTATCGCGATGGGAACCCGAGGAGCGATCGTAAAACCGACGAACATCGAACTCACCAAAGACAGTAGGACCCGGATCGGTGCCGTGCGTACTCGGATCGGAATCGACGCGGATTTATCTCTGGGGAGGCGAAGCACAGGTTGAGCACAGAAAAAATTCCCAATGGTCCAGCGAGTAAAACTCCTTGGTAAAACCTGCGCGAGACGAGGAGAGAGAGAGAGCGCTGGTCTTGGCGAACTAACTGAATGAACGTTAAACCACAGAACGAAATGTAACACACTGTAAAAACACCACCAAATCCACTGTCCCGTTTCTAGGACGTCTCACGTTATTACGGTTTCCGTCGTGACACCGCGTGGCGTGGACGCCGAATCCCGGCGTGGCGTGGCGTGGCGCGGCGCGGCACAAAACAAAAAAAAATAAACGATATTCGTCGCGGTACGTAAAAGCCTCCGAGTTGCTGTCGCGTGATGCCACACACACAGAGCGAAACGGAACAACACGCGCGCTGTTCGGGACGCAACTGCCGCCACTACCGGCTCTATTTCCCGCTGTACCCCACTACTTCGCCCGCGATCATCCCCACCATCTCGCTGCACAGTGAACCGTGCTCCCCCACCTTGTCGTCCTTTCCGACCATTCTTTGGTCCCTTCTTCAGCCTTCGACGATTTTTCGATACCTAGCGGCCACGGCGCACGGCACACGCAATATGTACACATGTATCTACCACGCGTTTCAATCAAATGCCTCCGTGTTTGTTCTTACGGCTACAACCTATGTACGACTCAACCTAATCGCGCACCTTTCATTAACCCCTTGTACTGTAACATCGAGTCGTGACGAACGCTTCGAACAGAATCTGCTAAATATGCATGTTATTGATTCACTTTAAAGGACCCGGTCTTCGTAGATTCGCGATAAGGTAGAGTGACTACATTACCGTCAGGAAATGGTTTTACGTGGCTCAAGTTTTCGTCCTTGTATGAGAATATTTTGTCTCTGGTAAAGGGCTCATTCGAAAGATGAAGGTTCGATCTAGCGCGCGGTGATCAGGAGCTGCCGAGATTATGCAGGTATTTGGTAATACTAGGGGCACCCATATGTAATCAATTGAGCCGTTTATTTTGAAAATGGCCAAAGACCGCTTAGACTTAAATTGAGATATTTAAGGGTTTGTGTTTCAATAAAATTAAAAATATACGTGTAGGATAACAATGTGTCATACTGCTTAAGTTCCTATTAAAATAATAGCAATTATTATGTCAATAATATGTATTTTCTTACCAGAAATGGGGTTAAGCCACTTTCAAAGTTAACAACCAGATTCGTTATAAAATTTGAAAGAGCCCATTCGACATAATTTAAAATACTTCAAATTGAAAACACAGTACTCAATTTACTTTATATATCTTTGCAACACTTCAAAAATACAATTTATGCAATTCAGGACATTTTCTAACTACATAAATTACATAATAATTTAGTGCTCATCTACATTTTGTGTACGCAGGAGGGATTTTAAAAAGTCATGGTGCTCCGGTATATGTATCGTAGTAAATTCATCATGTCCTTGTATTTCGCTGTTGTAATTTGTCTTATATTCTTCTAAAGTGGTGACAATACAATATTTTCGAACTTTCTTGGTCTACCCCGACGTGGTAATAAATCCAGGATTTTAAACATTGCATTCTCATCCATTGAATGATGGATTCGCATTGCATTCTCATCTCATAGAAAATTGTATACGATTCATCTCTCAAAAAACGCATTCAGCATATTTTTAACCAATTTAATGTCTCTCCGTTAGAACTCTTTTAAAAATTGTGTCCTCCAAAAATTTTGTTGATATGAAATCCTCTTGTTTCCTTCATTCAGAATAAAGTTATTACCTTTCCGGCACTTTTTGATAATGTCCTTCGAACATTATCAATAATGGATTGGACTTAGGACACGTTCAAAGTGATGGTTTTAACTATTGAACTAACTGCGAAAACTTGAACTAACTGTCCAAAATGATTGTATATACTCTGAATACACTTAATCGCAAATGTTGTTTATGACAGCTAACTTGAAGTAGTACACGTAATTACGGGCAACAAAAAATAATTGCCAAATGGACTTGGGCCACTTTCAAAATAAACGGCTGAATTATTTGCAAAGAATTTGTTTTGCCTTTAGTTCTGTACCGATCGTTGAAGAGGAAACACGTATTCTTTTACACTGTAAGTCTAATAAAATAATTTGATAAAATGATAAAATTATTTTAATAAAGATTTTGTTTAGAGAACATTAAGCAACGTTTTAGCTTTATGTTTATATTTTCTTTATTGCATAGAATTACAAAATGGTGGAGTTGTATAACACTGCGAAATCTTGATAGCTTGCACTAAGCGGCAAAAGTGACTGGAATATAAACAGTAAAAAATTGTTGTATTAACTTGCCCAAAAATAGATTATCTTCGATCTGGCGTACGATTTTTTCGATACCTTAATTTGATGAATTTTTATGAACGTTTAAAGTTTATTTTTTCAGTGAAAACTATTTTTGCTCTCAAAAGTCTACATTTTCTCATTTTTCAAAATTATTAAAAAATTGTACGCCACATCGCAGATAATCTATTTTTGTTTAAGTTAATACAACAATTTTTTATTGTTTATATTCCAGTCACTTTTACCTTCGGGTGCAAGCTACCAAGGTTTCGCTGGACGTGGAGTTAGATGATGTTATACAACTCCATCATTTTGTAATTTTCTGTTATAATAAAAATATGAAAATGAAGCTAAAATGTTGCTTAATGTTTCCTGAAAAAATCTTTTTGTTTACACTATCTTTATATGCGAAAAAAATGTTATTTAACAGCTTCCTGAATGCCGGTTTTGTTCAATAAAAAATAAACTGAAAACGTCCCCGCAGTCTGATCTCTTAATCTATGTCGTCTCTGCAGTGAAAGGATATTTGTTTAACACGGCAAACTGGTAACAATAAAGTTCGACATTTGTTTATTTCTCATGTACATTCCTCTTGACATAACAAATTGCTTGGGCTTATAAGAACATCTGCTTGTATGAACAGTTATTTGTTTTTACTATGATAAGATAATACGCTCCTCGCACCTACTTGTTCTTGTTAAGGCACATCTACGAACAATGAGATATACGCGTACATGTGCATGAAACTACACCAGCAGTGTTAACTTTGTACAGCTGACATAGTAACGCTTTCGCAGATATTTTACAAGAGAAGGAAAAAAAATGTATAATTCAATACAATAAATACGATAAGTGGCTGAACGTTAAATTACCGTTTCCTTTAAATACTACTGCAACGCGTTATGCGCCTATGCACGAATGAAGCACACAGGCTGTTTAGTGGACACTACGGCTATGGCAGCATGTGATATGGAGTACAATTGTTCAGCAGACTGCGTGACGCTGTACAACGAGGGCGTGGCAGAATGCTGAAGCCGTTGATAAAGTAATTTAAAAAATTAATGCCCTATTTGGCACAAGTAATTCCACGCGTCTCTAACATCATAAAAGATTACGTTCCGATTACATGCTCGCATAGCAGAATTCCAGAAAACTGTAACGTTCCCTTTCACTAAAACAATTAATGCCTCCGTTTATCCAGAAAATATCGTCTTCGTCGCTTTACCAAAGTCCCATAGACTAGCATCGTTTCTTATCAGAAAGAAAGATTACAAATAATTTTGGACACAACGTTAAAGTATTGCGTGCAGTTTCGCTAACGGTTTTTGTTCCAGTTTAGCAAAAGTAGCAACGTCGTTTGGAATCGTTTCAAGAGACATCTGATATTACGCGTCCTCCATTGATTTTCTAAACCGCCCCTTTTCCAATTCAACTGCACACAATTTGACGCGCTTAGGATGAATCACATTTGATACCATCAAGTAGTTAGACGGAACCCATTTCCTGAATAGTATGATTTGACGTGGATTAGAGATAAATCGTACCATGGATGACCTCGTTTTTTTTTCTAATGCAATTTAACGCATTTCAGACACGAAACGAATTCAGTCGTCCGAGGGAAAATATAACAGTTAACACGACAGGAAATGGCAGATGGTTTTGGGCTCTTAATACGCAACAGTGGCATAAAATTTTGCTTCCTCCTCGAAGTAGCTTAGCACGCTGCTGCAAGGTATAGCGCAGCCGTTAGTGCTCGAGCTGCCGCGTAACCTGTTCTCATTTTTATCGTCAGCATCAGGTTTCAGCGCAGGTGAGCCGCGAAGGTGCTGAGCCGAGTCCAGCGAACCAGCTCGTAGTTCTCGAGCATTTCCTTCCCCTTCGTTGTAGAAACGCATTGACCTTCGAGTCGAGGATATCGCCGATCGATGCAAACGTAGACGCATTATCGTTATTCGACGGTATAACCAGAATTATGCGTCCGCGTAACAACCGCGCGACAACTTACACTAATTGCGAGTGCAAACGCCGTTGGCCCCCGCTGAAATTTGAGACCAAGCTTAGGGTCGGCCCCTCAACGCTTCCCTTAACGACCCCAACGAAAAGAATACCCGAGTATACCTAGCACTCGATAACGTTGCTCGATAGAATTCTGAATTTAAACACTTGGCAGACAATCGAGACATGAAACGCGCGCAACAATTTTTTAACGCTTCACCTACTAACAAACTTCTCGGTGACTGTACTTTGATGAAAAGGAACTGTAATATCTTTTTTCTTTTCAAATAATAACTCTCAAAAATATTATATTCTGTTACTTGTGACTTGACTTAAACCCCTGTGGGCAACCTAGATCCTTTATGTCAGGGATTTCTCATTAATTCGTTGAACATTTGACGTTTCAACAATTATAAATATTCAAGTAGAGACTTCGATGCTCGTCGAAAGATTGAGCAAACCGATATAAATACCGATGAGGTCAGTTATTAATAATGAGCTAGACACGAATAGTTATAATGCACTTAGACACGAGTCATTAACAATTACAGAAAAAGTGACAAAACGCGATCTTATCGATGTCTGTACAAGTACAGAAAGCAAAAAGAGAAATCCCTCGATTACGAATATTTTTTAAATTTATATTCCTGTAAATCAATGTACAAAAACCGGACGTCGGGCATAAATTGGGTTGAAAATAAAGGTATACATTTTATTATTGTTTCATTTTAAATTCATAGTATTTTATATTTCTATAAATACATCTAAAATCTTCGTGGTTAAAAATGTTTGCACTTTGTTCCGCATTGTTCTACACGGTGATAAAAACTGAAATGATATCCTGTATTTTTAAATTGTCAAAATGGTGTAAATCACATTTACAAATGGTTAAAGTTTCGGTGATCAATTTGAATTGCCTATATTGTATATTACGAATAAATGCAGACTCGGGTGAATTCTGGTTTTTAAAATGAAATTACCGCTATTCTCATCCGTAAACATGTTTATGTTCTTTCGTAATGCAAACAGGATATAATGATAAAAGTAAAGTAATTTATCGAATGATTTCCCATTGAAGGCAATAAACATAATTATCGGCAGCTTAACATCAATGATCACGGAACAAGAGATTCTGAATGGAACAGCCACCGACAAAATTGGAGCAATAAAGTAGCATCGCAATGCAGTGACAAAGGAGATTCAGTTTCAGGAGACAAAATAGAAAAAAAGAGAGAACGATACAAGTGAATTCACACACAACGCAGCTTTCGTTTCTATAGGATTTTATTAACATTGTTATCTCAATAGCATTAAATTACAGTTACCAATTTGCAGTGTAATGTACTAACAAAAAAAAAAGAAAAACAAAAAGAAATATTTAAAAAAAACAGGATATCACGAGTACATACATAATTTTCGACTTTCCATTAGGTAAAAAGATGACGATGAACATCTGCGTCATTTCGATCGACAACTTCTACGGTTACAGAAGTGCTATGACAAACGGTGGCTTAAACAAGGGGATTATGTTTCTGACGAGTTGATTTATTCGGCAAATGACACGCGATAATGCGAGGTCCGGTGGTAAAACAAGCTACATTGGATAATGGTCAGCTCGAACCTGTTGTAATTCACATAATAATTATTACATTGTTTCGACGTCGCAACGATCGGCAGATTACTTGATGATTCGCGCGCGGCACGATTGAGTCGAGTGCGATGCAAGTATAAAACTCTGAAATAGTCTTCTGGTCGGATGACCGGCGATGCAATGTATTTATTTACGGATGTATGTATGTTTATGCCATTTGACTACGCATTCTACATGATCTTCGTAAGAAATAGTGTAATTCGCCCGTTTTGATATCATTAGGTGCTAAGTAAACAATAGTTTTCAGTTTTTATCTCAGGACGAACGATACTCGTCTTTCTTCTCTTTCCCTCGCGCCCTTCCTAATTCGCTTTCTACAATTCGATCCCTACGTAAATGTTCATTTATCAAACGACTAACCGTTCGAACTCGTTCCCCCGTTGATGAATCGTAGACACGCGTGATGCGACGCTAATGATCAAATTCAAAGGTTGCTACCAACGGATGACGCGTCCCTTCCCTCCCATCTCTTCGACCTCATCTTCTCCCGGTAATTGCGTTTGGATACGACAGTACAGAACACTGAGTCTGTTACCTCTAATGCTTCGCTTACACGCTATTATGTACAGTTCCTTTCTTTTTGTTACGAATTATCAGCGCACACCGTAACCCGCGGTACCCAAAACAAGAAGACCGCCGAAGTACCATTTTGCACCCAGCACGACGCGACGCGCGACGCAACCATGAAAGACGAAAGTGCTCAACGGAACCGGTCGATTGGTTTACGCGCATGAGAGACAGTAAAAAACAGTCAAAGAGAAACGACCGTGAGAGAAATAGAAAGAGAGAAGAAAGCACGGCGACGCGACGAACGGATCGAGAATGAAAGTAGAAGAAAGAGGAGACACGTTCCGTGTTATATCCGAATATACGCTGTACAAAAGATATTTGTCATTATTATTACTATTTGCTTTGTCTTCTAACCAGTTATGCGAACGAAGAATCGCGCGGATTCCTCCTGTCGTGCGACGATCCATCGCCGTTACATACTCTCTCTCTCCCTCGCCGCTGTCTTTATTGTAAATACCGATAAACCTGCTCCTCGATGTGTTTCACCGTTTATAAAATTGGACATACGTCAAATAACGGTATAAACTCCTTTTCTTCCTTCACGAGTTACGAAATATATTTATATTACACATATAAATATTAAATATACTATATATTATGCGCATTATATAATATATATTATATATAATACGTGTATATGTATAATATACATAAGAATTGCAATAGATGGTATCGATCGATTTAACTACGGCGAAGGCCAATGGAAGAAAAGTATCGGTCTCGTTATTATATTTCGTAGCGTTGTACACTGCACAGTATCCTACGATGATTAATGCTAAGACGAAGTGAATACAAAAAATGGGTTTGGTATTTTATGCGCGTGATATTATCATAAAACAAAACGTCGAATTGAAACGATGATTATATGTACAAAAGAGAGTAACGAGAATGATCCACGCTGGTGGCATGACAATTAGAAGTACTAACATCACTGTCGATTTCCGTGTAAATCACTATTTACCTTAAAAAAGGAAAAATTAGTTTAGATTATTCGTTACTTAAATACTGAGTAATTCTATATTCACTTTTCATTCATTCACACGACGGCCACAATAATATTCATATAATTTCAGTTTATACTTGTAGTCTGGTGATATACATATGTAGCAATGTATTTAAATGACAACAGGGACGGGATCGAAATGCTGACAATAATTTACTGAGAAACCAAGGAGGAAACGTTTCCACAGAAACACGTATACGTAACTATATGTTATAGAGCCGATTCATTCCATTGGCTCCGCACGGCCTTTTTCACATTGTCGCATACATTACACATATACTGATGAAAGAAAAATTATTTAATTGCATTGTATTTACATTATCGAGATATAAAAATACTAACAAGAAACATACTTATAGACAAGGTCCTCCAAACGATTCGCCTCTTTAGAAATAAACTAATTCATAATCAAGTTTGGTAGTAATATTGTCCCTATCTTTATTGTTGTTTTACATGATCTTCGACTTTTGTTTAATTCACTCTGGATAAAACAGAACGTCCACTAGGACGTCTTACGCTTATGAATTTCCTTAACGCTATTCATTAACCATTATATCTCTATCCTAAATTCTTTGCTACCTGGAAGATTTCCATTGCTCACTGCACAGGCCTTTGCTGTGGGACAATATAAAAACAAATGTTTCTCTTTATTCTTTGTTACTCGGTACAGCTATCATATACACTGGTCACAGTGACAGCGATGCATTTATAAAAACATGCGACTTCACGCAACATTTATATCACCGCTGAACCTAATCTCTAAAGATGAGCCATAGAAAACACGCGATGCAGTCCATACATCTCACATTCATTAACAAATCTATTAGTAACTACGATTCTTTTTATTTTTCACCTTTGTTTTCTTTTTCTGTTTGTTTTTTGTATGAAAAACAAGTTTAAATGCATTAATGTCATAGTACGACGAACACAATTGGAGATTCTTCCGAAACTGTTCCGACTATTCCGTAATCGATAGCAATGTGTAGAAGTCGTTATAGAAATACATGGTGTATAGGTTCAGCGAGGAATTTTCTTGCTACACACCCGCTGCTAGTGATCGCTGCATTTCACGCTGGCAGAAAATGTTTCAGTGTGTATAAGCCATTTGTCCTCCTCAATCTTAAGGAGACTTTTCATAAAAATAATAATACTTGACGTATTTGTCGTCGCAACGTTTTACGTTCTATGCTGCATAAACGTCTTGCAACATACAACCGCGTACACTGGTATGCGTGTACATACAGTAAGAATATTCAGTATGCACAGATATACAGAGTGATAAAAAAAAACGATAATTAGGATAGATAGTATTTACCAAGCGAATGAACACAATTAAACAAGGTTAATCGGTTGAGCAAGACTATCAAATGTTCATGTGTTTCTCAAGTGAAGCCTAATAGATATATAATTACGATACGCAACTATAAAGTGTAAAGGATGCAGATAATGACAGAAAATAGATTGTTTTCCTAGCGCACTAAAGCATGAGAATTGTACATGCCTTCCGTTTTGACCGAAACGAAAACTGTTTACAACTCCGAAATCGACTCCGATCATTTGGTGCGTACTACCTACGCTAAACGTTTGGAATACTTTTTTTTATCACCCTGGATTATATCGTAGTCTAGAAATATAATAAATTTTGTAAATGTATCGTACGTGTTCATGTGCACAATCTCACTAGCACTGTTACAGCCCGAGTATGTGTCATACATACAAATCTGTGGTTTCTCTAGACAGTCATGTGGAAGAATAGTAGAGCGGTAACTTGCCAAACACGTAGACTTCGTATTGTTTAGCTATTTTAGCACTTGATCTCTCAAGTTGCTTTCTTTTAATCTTATCGGAGTATTCAGTACGCGATTTACCTCCATGATATTCAATAACCTTCCGAACCGCCAATTCGACGATTGAGCTTCAGCTTTTTATAAAGGCAGTTACTCTATTCCAATAACTCGTGTAACTTGATTTCGGGGCAACGTTACGCAGCGCATCGTCGCATTTGCTTCGCGACGCGTATCATGTCTTTCAAATATGTTCTAATTCAGAATTTTTTCTTATAGTATTGAAACTGAATTGTAGAGTTTTTCCTGGTTTGGACTGAGCATGAGAGTTCTTAATATTCGAAATGTCTTTATCCTTATCGCTAGAAATATTAGAAAATAATGAAATTAATGGTTTTCCTCGACACTGAGGGAACATATACTCCAAAACTTTGTCAACAATGTTCCTTCGACTCTTACTGTATGGATTCTTTCATTCTTAGACGAAGAAACACAGTGGCGGACGAAAGGAGGTTTTAAATTGGCATCTTCACATTAGTATTAACAGTAACACTCATACTTAAACACTCACTTATCCTGGGATGTCTTCTCATTATAGTTTTCTGCTGATAAGACTGGGTTTGCTTTTGGTATGTAAACACTCCATTTTGTGCGACGCGCGCAGCGGACAAACGTTTAAAATCTTTAGATACGTAGATGAGTAAAAATGCTAGAAAATCTATAAATACTAAGTAGCTAGTAGTTAGAAATGTAAAAACGAATTAACATTTATATAAAACTCGAAATAGATATGACGCACTAAAAAAAAACTTCAGAAAGAAATGATAAGATAACGATTCATGAACGAGAAAAGAGATTTCTTCTGAATTACTTTCGATATAAAAGAAAATTTTAAGTTTAACAATGTACATAAAAGAATGGTGAGAAGAAAATTGAATAAAAATAAAATTTAAAAAATTATATAATTCGAGAAATAATTATTCGCACAAACATTATAAAAACGTCTGCTGTTTGTGAAACAATAAGATGACAACTTATAAAAAGATATACATATAATCACAGAAACTGGTAATTAAACTTACTTTTGTCCTAATTTCTTCACATAGTTTAGTGTTTTAAATGAAACATTTACTTTCCTGTACCTATGTATGATTTTCATGTTTTTATTATGTCGTATGATGTACATATTTATGAAAGTCACTGCTGTTGTAAAATATAGTCCTTTTTTTTTTAAATTGTGGTACGCATTCGTATCGCTTATTTTTTAAACTTTCCTTTGCCACCACTGTGTCTGTTTCTTTATGACCTGATCAATGCAGTTTCATCGAAAATTGTGACGCACAGGTGTACCGTCTAATATTGTTTTATTATATCCTGCACTGTTATTCTTATTCTGCGCTGCTTTAATTACTATTTTTCGTTTTTCATTTTTATCATCTTGTCGATTGTTTTTTCTTGAATTACTATCTATACTTGAGTCATCTTGTCGATTGTTTTTTCTTGAATTACTATCTATACTTGAGTCATCATCCTTGGAATATTTCTTTCTTATTGAAGAGAGTTTCTTCTGTAAGCAGAAGTATACATCGTCTATAGAGGCAGAGGATGATTCTTCGTCACAAAGAAGAACAGGTGTCTTCTCCCCTGTGGGAGGCGATTGCAAGACAAGTTTTTCAGTCTGTGAGCTTGTTGAAATGGAACTGAATGTGTTTGAATTATTAGGAGTATTGCGCCCCTGACTATCCACATGCATATGTCCTCCCTGCCCCCCCTGACTCTGGGAGAGGCTTAGCCGCCGTCAGTTTACCAATTCTACACTTACAAATTGCTTCAGTCGTTCCACATATTGTTCAAATAGATCCACATTATTATGACCAGCACCCTAGAAACATAAGGTATGTTAATTTTAAGATTCTAATTTTTGTTTTCAAATTAACACATAGAAATGCATACCGGAACCCATAACGGTTCTACAGCTCTTGGACATCTTTCGTACATAGCCACACCGTGACTGAAACTTATCACTTCATCTTCTGTTCCATGGATAACCAATACTGGAGATGTAACTTTGGGTATTTTATCTATACTGTAAAAGATATTTTATATTTTATTTGTACATACATATATAAAAGCATGTAGTTTTAATAGCATATGTGTGTAATCAAATCACGGATGATCTAGTTTCATTTACAATAAGAAGAACAATTTAATAATATATAATTGTGTATACAAGAATCTTTTCTTTTGCTAAAGTATGTATCCTTAAATTCGTAATAAATTATTTTCCTTTGTAAACTTTTGAGTTTTTTGTCTTTATTATTTGTGAATCAAGTATTTTTTGCATGAAGCAGATGCATAGTTCTCAAACGTATGAACTAAACAAACTTAGAAGACTATATATAGATATTGGATACTAAAGTGCAAGCGTAACACCTGCTAAGAAAGAATACAACGATGGATTGTGTAACTTAAAGGTTTCCATGATAAGTATTCAGTTTAACTTTTATTGCTTCTTGTAGCATAATTCGAAAACCGTAGATATACTACGAAAAAAAACTTTTGCGTCTGAAATGTTAGAAGACATTTCCGTGAGTTTGCTAAATTAGATCTCACATTCATATTCAGTATAGAAAGTATACTAACGGAAATCGGCGAACCATGCAAAACGCAAATCGAAAAGCTTTTAAAAAGTCCGGTTATTTCGGAATTATTCAAAGAATAATTTTTACCGTTTGCTTGTATGTCATTGATATTAAAAATACAATTCAGTCGAAATGTTAATATAAATATAAATTTGTGTTTGTGTAATAACTTTGTTTATATTATTCAAGAGAAAAAGTATTAGAGATCGGAACAATACAAGAGAAGTACACGGTAAAAATGTAAACCGTTGAGAATTCGATTGAAACAATGTCCACGATTATACGAAGGTGTCTACGCAAATCACGTGTGCGAGCGCATGCATGAACGATCGCGCATTCAGCCGACTAGAATTTAAACGGCGATTCCCGGAAATCGGATTTTAAAATTTTACTCGATTATAGGGTACAATATATCTACAAGCCACCATATCCGATTATAAAATTATACCAAATTTCTATTTGTTTTTGCGTGGTCGGCTCTTTTGTTCAATTTTAAAACGTCGTTTGAATCTCGTCTACTGCGTAAATAAATTATCTAAAGACAACACTAAATATTTCAACCGGTTAAGAAATATATATATATATATATATATATATAAACAGAGGTTAATGAAATATCTAACCCTTCTGTTGCATATTAAATATCGTCGTTCCACATTAGTTCTACTTCATTTCTTCATAGGTCAGCGTATTTGAAATAGAGACATCGCTCTGACCGAAGAAATCTATAGAGAAAGTATAAAGAAGACAATACAAAGATAAAGACGAAAGGCAAATGGATTTTATGATAACAAGTGGAACGTCGCTAATATATGTAAACTGCATCGCAGGATTATTTCTGTATGATTCAAATACGTTCGTTCGTACGTTCAAGCAAGATCACCTCTAACAGAAAAGTGGAAGAAAAACGTCTCAGACCGGCGAAAATATTTGGCGTCGAGCATAAACTTCGGCGACAGTGTCATGCGCGTGAACCTCAACTGTGCAAATGACAGCAGAAGAGATAAATGAATTATAAATTGCTTGGAGTAAACAGAGTACTCGTGTATGTGTATCGGATAGGAATTTTGACCTACCTGGGGAAGACATCAAAGAACCACGTTCTTCTTGTTTTAGGAAAAGCGACTCGCATTCCCGACATCAGAGGTGCATGCAGAACAACTGCACCAACCTCGTATCGCGAGGCTAGATCGACCGTAGGTACAGTCCCGATACTTTGTCCATACAGGATAATGTTTTCCGGGCTAATGCCATAACGTGTTCGAAGAGCATGCCACGCAGCGTCTATATCGGCGTAAAGGTTTTTCTCGGATGGTTTACCACCGGAGATCCCGTACCCCGAGTAATCATAGCTGAATATGTTACAATTTATTCTGAGGCCAAGTCCCAAATAAAAACTACACAACTGTCCAAGATCGGCGGCATTGCCGTGGGAAAATAAAATAGTAAACCGTGCATTAGATGAGCACCGTATAAACATACAGGCTATTCGGTTGCCTCGTGACGTTCTTGCATAGAAACCTTCTACCGACTCTTTCGTCTCCTCTGTGTATTGCCATTCGGCTCTTTCGGACAGAGAAATGGCAAACTTGGAACCTTCGTCCTCGATAAATGCATAAGTAGGTTCAGGTGGTAGAAACGCTAGTTTCGCAGCGATTCTGGACGGGCAAGGTGGGCAGCAAAACAAGCAACACAATTCACTAAAACTAAACCCGTTCATCGTTTCACGGGGGGAGTCACGCACACGCCAAAGCACTGTTTATCACGTTTCCTCGTCGGGTATCCACATCGAGATCAGAGCTTTATATTAAAAGTAGTCCCACACACTGTACTTCTCGCGCTTACTAATTCAATCACAATGCCATTTATTATCGCACTCTTGCAAGAACCTCTCACGATGATTCAGCTATGACGGCTCGCAAGACGGACAATTTCTCCCCCTCCTTCTTTCTCTCTTTCTCGCACAATGCCCCCACCCACTAAACGTTGAGCACTTTCATTGTATTCAGGTAAAATGGGTTGCGGGGACGAGGGTGGGAGATTGCGGCGCTACTTTGTTGTGTTGCTCTTTTGCTCGCTATTGGTGACAGTTTTAAAAACAACGTAACGATCCAATATGTAACGAAAAATGGTCGTGTGTTCAAGCATCGCTTTCAGGACATTACCAACATTCTAATCGTCGGCGCAATGCTTATTAACGATACATAGGTATACGCCTTACGATGGTCACTATATAGAGTGTCTTAAAAATGTTGTACTTCCTTGAAAGTGGTGATTCCAGAAATCATTTAAAATAACTTTTTACTTTGAAAAAATGGCTCTGCGGCTTCGTTAAGGAGTTATTAACGAAAAACGTGAACCAATTGGAGCGTAGCCACGGCGGACGGATTTCGACTAGGCCGATGCCAGTGCCAACATTCGCCGTCACTATGCTCTGATTGGTCCAAGTTTTTTTGTTCATAACTACATATCGAAGCCGTGAAGAATATTTTCGCAAAGGAGAAAATTATTTCAAATGATCTCAGGGATAACCCATTTCAAATAAGTGAAACATGTTTGGGACACCCTGTATATCTAGTAAATCCTTGAAAGACATCTACCAGAGAGGCAATGAGAGTGCTCACGCCCGGGATTTTAGTGTCCCCGGAATAGTGCTGCCCCCAAGTCTAATTTTTAGCCTGGATCAGAATCTGCATCATCTTTTTTAGCCTGGAACAGAACCTACAATAAGCGGCAGGAATCATTTGCTCCTGAAAATCTGTAAATAGCGCCACTAGATCATAGCGGCAAGACACTCAAACTGTTAGCCAAATGTTACCGACATTGGTGTCACCAGCGCCACCTGGCAGTGGAAACCCGAAACCTAATCGGCTACAAGCTTGGGCGTTTTGCCACTACGAAATGTACGTGACGCCACCCAGTGGGAGAATCCTGAAGACTAATCGGTTACAAGCTTTGGCGTTTTGCCACTACTAGCTAATGGCGCTATTTGCAGATTTTGCCGGATTTTATGTGTGGTACCACCTAGCGGAGGAATCCTGAACACTAACCTGCATCATCTTTTTAGCCTGGACCAGAACCTGCATCATCTTTTTAGCGTGTATTAGAACCTGCATCATCTTTTAGGCTTGATCAGAGCCTCTTTTAACATAGAAGTAGCATCCACTCGGCATTATTTGGAATCTGCTGCTAATGATGTAGACAAGATGATGCAGATTCTGATCCAGGCTAAAAATTAGACTAGGGGGCAGCACTATACCGGTGACATTAAAATTGTGTGAGCACTCTCATTTCCTCTCTGGCTCTAAAACCCTCTAGTGGTGAACATGCCACAAATTACTACACCCGTGAACACGTGTTACAAATAGATAGTAGAACTGAAACAATAATCCAAATAGGATACCTAAAAATTGGTTTTCTACAGTTCTCATCGTCAGTTTGTTTTTGATACGTCGTATTGTAACACAATAATACTTGAAATAGCAATAATACATCATACAAGTTTATGTTCTGTTTACGTCGAATGTAATTCTAATCTACTATATAAATCTAACAATAAGATGAAAAAAATAAGATGGAAATAGAAAAAACTTCATAAGCACTTAAAAGTTACCCGCATTTTCTGTTTTCGTTTCTCGATATGCTACTTATTTGTCAGTTGGCGCTTCAGAAGTTAATCTGTAGAGCGAAAGTAAAACGATTTCACCTGCTTTTATAGGGGGTAAAATTCAACCTTTCA
Source organism: Halictus ligatus (assembly GCA_028454255.1). Taxonomy (NCBI): domain Eukaryota; kingdom Metazoa; phylum Arthropoda; class Insecta; order Hymenoptera; family Halictidae; genus Halictus; species Halictus ligatus. The sequence continues at coordinate 9,774,656 of CM052143.1, forward strand.
AATAATGTTAAGAGATGTTATTCGCTGTGTGCTCACCTCACTAGCGCCACGCGAATTCTTTCCATGACCATACTGTAGACATCAACGTTTCGTGGAAAATCGATTAAATCCAGGTATATGGTGGAAACTCGACTAGATTCATGTTGTTGCGTGATCGTTGCTGTTCGCTATAAAGTTTTGGCCGATGGCGGCTGTCAACTGGTGTACCTTAATCTCTTGTGGGACGGATTTTTATAAATTTTCATATAATTTCGAGAATTCTTATTAGTAGAAAGCTACTACATATGCACGTATAATTGAATTTTCTATGAGACTGTGAAATTAACATATACTTGTATGGCATCCGGCAAAGAAACAATGGGGTAAGTGAACGTGGTAATACTCCGCACCGCCTTTTAAGGGTGTGTAATATATGTACACACGAGGCACACTTTCCACGTCGCATATGAGTACTATAAATTATCCTTAATTATTCTCTTATTGAATGCTGTCGATTACTATAAAATAGGTCAATTCCATTGCGTTCACTAATGAGCTCTACTATCTTTTCCTGTCTATTTATGATCTTATCTCCGACATCATCGGAGATACGCGTTTAGGTGGGTGCGTACAAGGGAAGAGAGTCTGGACCAGAATGTTTTTCTTTTCTTTTATCTATATATAACCGCACATTAGAACAGTAAAAGCGGGATAAGCTAGTACCGCGGGAGATGTGTTTATTCTAGTTGTTTACTCGTGCATTATTTGGTATATTTTTAGATTTGTATAATAAAAAATTTATTCCGTAAAAGACTAAACTTACCCATGATATTACACTTTTTTTCCTCCAAAAGCTTAATTTTCTATTCATGTCATTGTGTTATTTTAAAATGTATGAACATCATTTTTCTTTTTTTTTTTCGTATTATTATTTTCAAAGCATTGTTCACTGTCACATTATTATTATTACATGTCATTTTTTTCAGACAGGCTGCATAAGTGATTTCACACTTTAGTAGAAGAACAAATATCTTGCATTTTTATCGCAGTTGTTCTCTTTTAAAATAAAGAATTCATGAACTATTGAAATTTCTTGTTACTTTTAAATAATGTATATAAATTGTACATATGCTGCACGTATAGTAAATTTAGAAAATTTCAAATAGAATTATATTTATTTTCCTTAAACAATATGAGATAAACTTGCCTGTTTATATTATTTCTTTTAATTTCCTGCAAATATCATTGCAATGTGATTTTGTTAATTTTAAGGCATGCATATACATCTAAGATTTATTAATGTACTTAATTTTGTTATGTTTTTGTAGAACATATAGAATAAATTATGTGAAAAGACAAACTTCAAAATATTTGTTATTAAACTCCTATAGTTTTGGTTTATAGTATGAGGCATAAGTAGATATGCATGTATTAGTGGAAGAGATATATTTAAATACCTATATTACTTTTAATAAATTACAGTAAACAACCTATTTTCACGTGCAAAGCGCACGTGTTTCATATCGATCCCAAGACAAAACGATCTTGGGTATCTGCCTCTACAGCAGCAGTGTCTGTTTCATTTTTTTATGACTCAACCAGAAGTCTGTACAGAATAATTTCTGTTGAAGGAACAAAGGTAACTAAAAATCATTTGAACGTTTAAAAGACCAGATCATTTGAACTTCTATTGTTTGAAAAATTATTTATGTTTATTTGTTTAACTTTTAGGCAGTAATAAATAGTACTATTACTCCAAATATGACCTTCACGAAAACGTCGCAAAAATTTGGCCAGTGGTCAGATGTTAGAGCTAATACCGTATACGGTCTTGGCTTTTCATCTGAGGAAGAATTAGGAAAGGTTTGTGAAATATGTCTTTAGTTAACGTACAGCCATGTGTACACCACAATCTCAGAGACAATATCATTCATTTGGCAGTTTATAGAGAAGTTTCATGAAGTGAAGGAGGCCACTAAATTAGCTAATGCTAAGTTACAATCAAACAGCTCCTCTGTTACTCCTGCTACTAGTGCAAATGTTAGCCCGATTACGTCGCGATCGGGTATGCCATCATCAGAACAAGATCTTATAGATCCACCAAATTCATCAATGATTAATTCCAATGTATCCACTTCGAATAACCCAAACCCAAATGCTAATATGATTTCTACTCAAAACAATGTGTCTTTGGTAAGCAGCAGTCCCTTACCTGGTAATTGTCAGAATAAAATGGATGAGGAATTAAAAAATGCAGTCCACTCGAGATCACAAAGTGTTTCTCAGCAAAGTACAGAGAGTCCGCAGCATCAAGGCAAACAAGCACAAATGAATACTGCGCAAGGTGCACAATCAACTGAAATGCAACTTAAATATGAGAATGATAGGCTGAAATTTGCATTGACACAAAGTTCTGCTAATGCTAAGAAATGGGAGGTATGATATATTTTTATAAGAATATAAACATTGCTAGGAACCATTATTTTATAACCGTTAATTGTTGAAACTTAAATTTGATTACAGGTTGAATTAACTACTTTGAAAACGAACAACGCAAGATTAACAAGTGCACTACAAGAGTCTACAGCAAATGTTGACGAGTGGAAAAGGCAATTACAGCTGTACAAAGAAGAGAATGCTAGAATTAAAGCTAAATACGCGGACTTAGAAGCTGGAAAGATTGCAGAAGGCAATAGCGAAGCACTGAGGCTGAGAGTAGAAGCATTAGAAAGTGAACTTAGAACGAGAAATGAAGAAATCAAAGCTCTTACTATGGCTACAAAAAATAAAGATTTTTTAGTATGTATATAAATTTAAAACTTGAGTTTGCTATGTAGTAACATTGAATTACACTTGAAAAATGTGGAGAAATGAGTTTTACATACAATGTTTATTTATTATAGTACTCATTGAATATGTATCTTTTCTAGGCATTACAGAAAGAAAATGCGGAGCTTCGTGAAATGTTGAGGGTTGTCCATGAACAATTGGAGCTTGCATTAAGTGCAAATAAAGTTCAGAAACAAAATTTGGATACGTTAAATGCAAGATTAGCTGGATATATACAAGATTTGGTAACTGTACATCGAGAAATCACAAACACATTGCAAACTTAAGTTTGCAGATAGTAAATCTGAGAATATTCTTCTTGGAAGTTTTGTATTTATGATATAAGTGAAGTATACAAATGGACGGTGTAGATTAATACAAAGGGAAAGGTTCCAAAAAAAACATACATACTAAAAAAATAGTCTTTACAAGGCAAATTACAAGGACACTATCTTCAATAATAAATATAAATTGCATCATTCTGAACTATTTATTCTATGTTAAGACAGTGTTTGACGTTATATTTCATAAACTTCTTTCGTGCCATACTCATATTCTCGTTGTACATATGAATACTTTTTTTAACATTGTTTTATATATATATATTTTTTATTTATATACTCTCGCACGTACAAAGAACTTCATTTCATGTATTAATATAAATACAGAAAATGTTTTTACTTCTGCACAGATAAGAATAAGGATTTTCTTTGAGAACTATAGATCTATACATCACAAATATAATGTTGAAACACATTAAGAAATTATTTAAATAATATTTAATGTATTTTTTTTTTAAATACATTTAGTAGATTTTTATTTACGTCTCGATCGAGATCTATATTTGACTTTATATGACAAATTATGTTTAAATGTGTACCAAATAAATTATAATTGCACTTCTATTGCAGTAATCATTAGTAATATTATTTCACTTATTACTACTGATCTTTGACTCATTACTATGCTACAACTTTTACTACACTATTATAACTATGATTATCATTATTAATGCTATTATAACTACCTCCACTATTACTGCTGCACTACTACTTGCTGTTATTATTACTCATAGTATCATCGTTAGTCCTACTTCTATAACTGTTACTACTGTTACAGTTAATCAGGTTGTCATTACATGCTTAGAACTTTTATGATATTTAGAAACATAAAACATATCAAAAATGTCACAAGATTAAGTGTGATACATGTCTCTTAATGTTTTTTTGGAACTTAGCCCCTTGAAATCAACAATAAATTCAGTTACCCATGAACACAATTAAAAAGAAAATGAATGCACAATTAACATTAGTAACGTTTAGTGATACTCTATTATGTAGTATAAACTATTTAATTCAGCTGTACATTGTATCCATATTGTTCTATCATATATTATTTACCTTTATCAATAGTCTAAGAATATATATGAAATTGAAGAGTCTGGCATGAGCTGTACAGTATCGTTGATACCTACCGCAAAGTATGGCATGAAAAACAATATATGATATAGTTCATTTACAGTGGGTAACTTAGTGGTTTCAATTTAAAGGATTATCGAATGTTTCACTATTGTGTAAAAGATGTTTTTAATGTGCAAAATGTTTTTTTACTTCTTTTATGATAACCATGATATACACATTGACTTATTGTTGAAAAAAAAATAAATCTAATGTTTTCCAATGTAAGTGATTTGTTATTCGCTTGTCACTAAGTTTTAAAGCATTTTATAGCATTCAAGCCAGATGTTCTTCAATATGTTATATTTGCATAGTATAAGTTCGCTAGGAAACCTTTTGCCCAAGGACTCTGACCGATTTTCAAAAAGATGTCAAGGTGATATTTCTTGTAACAATAAATTCTAGTAGTGAAAGAAGTGCAAAATACTAAGAACAGCACTTTTTATTGTACTGACAGTATGTATGTATGTACGTAAAAAATGAAGAAAAATGTTGCAGAGTTAAATTTTAAATTTGAGGAATTGGAAACAAGAGCCTCGCTTGCCACATGTAATCATAATAAAACATTTTCAGATGGCTTTCCTGTTTTCACTTATCATTTATGTTACTATACCTATATTTTGTATAGGTAAATATATAAAATATTTATTTCAATAGCTTTAGTTTCATATATTTCTGTTTTGTATTTATACTCTTAATTTGGTATCAAGTTATATATTTGATGTTTCATACATATTTTTAAAATTAATTAATTGTATGTATAATGTATACATGAAACATATATACTTGCAATATTGTACAATAATGATCAGTACATGTTTATAATGTCAATAAATAGAATAAATATGTGAACACGAATTCATTATAACTTACAAATAGATACACAGGAAACAAAATACTTTAGGAAACATCAATTAAACAAATCAAAAAGATGCAATTGCTTTATTGTTCAGTAAATATTATCAATGCTTTCGATTCGATTTATTGCTTAAACATGACTATCACATTTATTCGCAAAGGAGATTCATACCTCTTTTTCTTTGTTTGAAAAGTGTAGTTTTGGAAGAATTTTTTCAAAGAATTTGAAACTACTTTTACCGTAAAAGTGTGAAAAACAAAAGAGAATCTCCCGCCTTATGATCGTATGAACTTTATATATATATATATCTATATATAAGGTATACCATCTATAGTTTGTCGAGGCAGAACACAACGTACACTGTAGCGAGGTTCTTCCGTAGTCTATATCAATAACGCGAAACAGAAACACAACATCGTAACGTGCGGTGAAATTTTGTGTTAATAAATATTATATAGAATGAAAAATTTATATTTTGACACTTGTGACTATTGAGCGTTAGTGACCTTACTGTACTATTGTTAATACAAACGTGCCACGATATAAGACTAGCATTGTGCATCTGAAGTTTTAAAACTGAGTTATTCATTTCTTAACTCATTTTAGGGAAAGAGTTCGTTCATTCTTGCTTACTATTACGTTGTAAAAGCAAGCGGTAAGTTTATACTAAGAATTAACAATAAGACTGAACAAATAAATGTAGTAGAAGATGTTAAATTTTAACATAACCGAACTGGCAGGGTCGCATTTCCACTGTGTAGTTATATTCTTATGCAGTCTTATTTAGAAGCATTTTTAAGTTTCTATGCAAATGATCTAACACAATATACATTTGTATAGTCTATTAGATATTTGATGATACATTTATGTGTAGTATATGTGTATTTTTCTAATAAAATCAGTGTTCTGTTTGTAAAATCTCCTGTATAACCTTGTAATTATTTTCTCTGTTACTTATCAGATTTAAGAATTAAGTGGAGTACGTGAAATTTGATTTACCTTATAGGAGCTTCCATGCTATCGTAATAATATGCATAAATGGTAAACTAGCTTATTAAACATTATAGGTAAAGATGGTCGTACTTAGTAATTTTCTTGCGCCACAAGAGGGAATACGTCATGAAGAGCCAAATACTACTGTGTATATTAATGACACAGAAGTAGGAAAGGGAACTCTGTACATTACAGAAAGGTAAGGACTGAATTAAAGCAAATTTATATTTCATAGTAGTACTAATGTATTTTAATATAATGTTCGCATTGGTAGCTTGTTTTCTTGGGTGAACTATGATACACAACAAGGATTTTCACTTGAATATCCTCATATATCTTTACATGCCATATCAAGAGATCAACAAGTACATCCAAGACAATGTTTATATATTATGGTTAATGCAAAAGTAGACCTTCCAGGTATATTAATACTTCTTTTTAACATTTTTGTATAAATATTTTGGAATAGTATAAAAAGTTGAATAGAATTTACTTAAATGCAGAAATCAAACACTATGCAATATTGTAGTTTTATATCTTATATATTCAATAATTTTTTAGAAAGCACCATCATTATTTGCTTCATTACGATTGCTTAAATTTTTTTTGTATAGATGTACCATTACCACCACCTACTGACAGTGGCTCTGAAAATGAAGATGAGGATACAAGTACCCCTATCACAGAAATGCGTTTTGCTCCTGATAACACAAACAATTTAGATGCTATGTTTCAAGCAATGAACCATTGTCAAGCGCTTTATCCCGATCCACAAGATAGTTTTTCAGATGGTAAATAAACTATCTTTGTAAACTGTTGTATAGAAATTTCAAATGTCATGAGAACTTATGCATATCATACACATACTAATATATGTACATATATAAATATATTTTAAAGCTGAAGAAGATATTTACGAAGATGCAGAAGAAGATGATTTTGAGAATTTTGAAGTTGGTGCTGGCGATGCTCCCTACATTCTACCATTAGGTACTATTAATTTATTTATTAATTGTACAAAGTAGAGTTTGGATATAATATAGTACGAAGAATAGGTATTTTTATGTAATGTTGTATTTATTGTAATTTTGTATTGATAGAACAAATAGGGACCAATCACAATGGCACAGAAGCAGACGATGCTATGGATATAGAAGCAGGCCAATTTGAAGATGCAGAGGAAGATCCATAAAGGACAGTGGTGAAAAAATGCGTATATGCATTTAGTATTAATTTATAATTACTGGTATCATATATTATTGTAGATATGTGATATTATGGCAGACTGTACTACAGTGCTGTAACAAACATAAACACACCTAACATTTATTTATATTCATTTTGTACACGGGAATAATTTCGTAGATAAAAATAAACAATTGTATATCAAATTTAACGTTTTGCATCTGTTTCTTAAAAAAAAAATTATTAATTTCTTACATTGCTTACAATAAAAACAAAATTGAATGTAAAAAATTATCTCTTAATATCTATTTCGAAATAATATAAATCTATGATGCAGCCTTGAACGTATATTTTTTGTATTTAACATACGAAAACGAACCGTTATAATATGATTCATTAATATTATTTTTATTATGTCAATATGTAAATTTTTATTGTAAAATTTACATGAAATGAAATTAGTACGGCAGTTTGGCCAAATTGATTTTGTTTAAATTGGTAATTGTTTTTATTTGTACATAGTAATTACATAACTTACTATGCATGTAATAAAGAGAAACATAGTTGTATTCAAATGTATCAATTGTATAAAAAAAGATATTAACATTGTTGTTCAATAAGTTTTGTTCATTGATATTCTTTAAAATACATATTGACACATACAACAAATTCATGTAGCTCTAATATAGTTGGTAACAACATTTTTTACAATGAAAATCGCGTTAGACTGGGAATCTGTATAAATAACAAATGTGGCTTTCAAATTATAAATAAAAAATCACTAGAGTGTTAGAATCGTATATATAAACGTAGAAGACCATTGTAGTTCATAGTATTGTATAAAATCACGTTTGACTCTATAGTGTGACAAATATTGTTTCCACACCAATCAAATGAATTTATCGAATTTTTTTGGGACCAAAAATGAGATCCGCGTCCGGTGCACCTTTTGGATGATTGTACTTTTGTCGTCGTTCTCTATTTAAATTTACTGTCACTGGTCTTGTACTCTGATTAATTGTTTCTTGGTAATCTTCCTCCTCTTGTCTTTCTGTTATGTTCAATGTTAATCTTTTGACTCGTTCTTTTTCCTCTTTCTGTTCTTGTTCTCGATTTCGAAGATTCATCGCTAATTCTGATGATACAGGAACAGCTAAGTTTTTGTACTGTTGTTTATTACCTTTTCTTAGCATAAGGACAAAGTCAACCGTATTATTGTCAGACGGCCTTTCTTGCAATTGTTCGTACGTTTTCTTAGTAGTTTTTACATGTAAAGGAACTGAAATATCTACCTGTTGTGGTTTTACAGAATCTCGCATTCTGTCTTGTATATTATCTGAAACCATTTTATCTAGAGCGGATAAAAAGTCGTCGTCTTCAGGACAACTTACTCTTCTGGGACCGGCTGGTAACGCTGCATTTAATTCTGTGACATCCATAAGAACACCGTCTGTACCACCTTCTGAAAGACTTTGATCTCCTTGAGTATTTTCTTGAGTACCCATGGTGTCATATCTTTCTGCATCAGCTGTCCATTCTTCTTCGGACTGTGCTTCAGAGCAATCTTCAGATTCCTCAAAATGTAAATCAGCTACACCTTTTGCATCTCCACTGCCATTTCCGGATGGTATAGTCACTTCTTCATCTCCCTCGGCAATGACTCCCATATCAGATTCTGCATCAGCACCATCTTCCGCAATAGGATTTCCAAGTGTGGGATATAATGTGTTTCGTAATTCCTCAACAGCACATTGCGCTTCTTTGTAACTTTGAAATAATTGCATTTTAGGCCTCAACATTGTCAGTGTATCGCGATACATATAATCTATACCTACAGGGAAAGGATTGTCAGTACTCCAAATCGGATTTGTGTATTTGAACCAATAATAATTTTGAAAGAATATTAGAAAATAATCAAGCTTTTTCTTGCTAGAACCGCCACTAAAATACTGTCCACACGTTTCCAATAATGTACAGACTAATCGAATTCTGAACAAATGGTCTGGGGGATCCAAAACACTTGGTATGTTATGATCCATGCTGACTCCGAAAGTGATTAACAAATATAAAGTTCGGAAAATATCTCCACTTTCTACCATGCGATAATTATACAATTCTCCAAGGTATTTAACCATGGCAATGCGACGTTGATTAAACTTTGGTAGATTAATTTCCATGCATAATCTTATATCTTCTAACACACCATCGACTACATGAGGACCTATAGTTTCATAATGTGCAACAAGTCCTGCTAATAAACTTCCTACACATCGAATATTTAAATATTTAACATTATACGCGGCAGTGAGACATTTAATAGCATAAGAGGATACATTCTCATCTTCCCAGTCTAATTTACGCATCCACTTAAGAACCTTATCAGTATTAGTTTTCGAAAGATCTTGGTACAATAATTTTCTTATAAATTCATGAATTGGTGGTCTATCCTTTTTCGAAACACCTCCAGTTGATTCTGGTGGATTTACAAAATAATATGCATTCTCAATTATTGTTACGTAACGTGAATCCAACGCAGTGACTGCTTTCTTGCGCATCATTTGTTCCAAGTATACTTTCGTCCTTTGGTGTGAATCCGGAGAACAAAACAAGTACCTTCCACACGTTTCTAATAAATTACATGCCATTTCAATATGATGATGAGTAAAGTCATGCAACAGGACTTTTAAACAATATAATGCCTCTATCTTTGAATAAAGTTTAAATTTGACAAGTTCGCCAATATATCGGACGACTTTTACTTTCGATTCAATATTAATTTGATCCTTTTTACGTACATGATACTTGAAGTCATGTTTCAGCATTAAACACAAGTCATTGCCGACATCAGGCATAACGCGGTAAAGAATAGCAGCCAAACGCGAATAAAATGGCAGTAAGTCCAGACGAATTCTAGACACACCAAATAAAGCTTTCACTAATTTTTTTTTGTTGTGTTTCGTATTGAGATTCATTAAGAAGTGTACAGCAGCACTGTCAATCATTTCACGATTAACACAGTTCGGCAAATGAGTTAAGAATGCATCCAAGAGTATTTTATTACTAATGTTTGCATTTTGAGGTTCCTCGACTTCTGCTTCTGGTTCATCTACTCTTTCGGTTTCTTCCAGTTCATCCAACGTGATTTCTTCGTCCAAAGTTTCTTCGCTTATTGGTGCATCTTGTTTAGGTACTTCTTTAAAATGCGATCCTGGAAGGAATACTGTTAAATCAGTTAAAACTTCATAAAATCGTCTAGTTTCTTCATCTCCCCACATATCCTCGAGAATGCTATTTTCTTCCCCTTCACTAATCATTTTTAACGTTTCCTCTGCTTCTGCTTTCATTTCACTATCGACAGGAAGTTCTGGCATGGGTTCATCTAAAGTATCCGAAAAACTTTGTACATTATTGAGCAAGCGTTCATAAGATACTTGAAGACTCTCAAGTTTCTCTTTTCTTTCAGAACTCAGTTCACCTCTAGTTTGTAAGATTTTTCGATTTTGCTTTTCAAAAGCTTGAAGATCTTTATGTTCTTTCAATAAGTGCTTGCATAATGAATTGTAATATTCTCTTAGCAACAATCTAACATTTTGCTGCTTATCGGGTGAAAGTAATTTACTTTTAGGTATTGCTATATTTAATTTTTCTGATATTTCCCTCACTCTTTTGGGTACAAGACCCGCATAATCTTCTCCACAATGTTTGCAGAAACTTAATATAATACTTGCATTGTTATGCTCTTCTTTATCCATATTAATTAAAACTGTCAATGCTGAACCAAGTAAAGGCAGTCCTTGTTTATGTGTGAAAATCCCTGCATTAACTAATTCAGCATAGAATCTGAGATCCACCCTTAACTTACTTGGGTTGGTAATTTTATCGACAACCTTTAAAGATAAAATTCTTTGCCAATTTTCAAAAAAGTGTGTTGAAAATTCTGCATATGTCTGATGAAGAAAACTGCATACTTTGATGGCAGGTACAACGTCTGTCATTTTTAATTTGGCATCTACTAAAGCAGTAGCAACTTCACTTACATATTTTGTTAAATTTAAATGTATCATATCTTTTAGAACTGTATCTAACTGTATGCTACTAAAATTTTTTAATTTTTTTACAAATGTTGTGTTTCTTTTTAATGTTGAATCCAATTTAGTAAAATATGTGTCAGATGGTCTATTAGGATTCAAATTTGCTACTCGAATTTCTTCTTTTGTAGCTAGTCGTTGCTCAGTTTCCTTTAAATAATCCATTAAGTATTGCTTATCTTCTTCAGATACAGCATCCTGTTCAGTAGCTGCTTCTGCAGCTTCTGGTGGTGTTTCTTCAACTTCCGACATTATTTCAATCTGCTACATAGAAGAATATGTTTTCATAATACATCATTGTTTAAAATGACTTTCATGAATATGCATATTATGCGACTTTTATTTATATTATATTATCGAAATGTATTGTACTTTGTAAAGTGACAAGAATTATTGCTGCACAAATAAGTTTAGACATATTTTCAATTAAATGAATAGCAAGAAAATGTAATGTAATCCAAAAAAATGCTAGCAAAACTTTTTTTTTTATCTAATAGAGAATATTAAGAATAGTATTTTTAAATGCATCACATATATGTATTCAAATAAAAAAATATAAAAATTTCACCTCTTTTTTAATTATTATTATATTTGTTTCATAGAATTCATTAAAATGTCTACTCACTTTCTAGAGTGGAAACGAGGTTATGTTATGATAGACGACAGCTATAATCTCTTAATGGCACAATATGACTGAACGATTACTTGTATATCGATGGTCTATGTACCTTACTTCAGCGATTTGACACTCACGAAATTAAATGATAGTTCTCTCATGTCTTAATATTTAATATCGGAGTGCCTATCATCTGTTCATCTCACGAATACATATAGAGTAAAACAACAACAACAATGGCCACGCATCTAGTCACGTGACACATATCTCATTGAATTTTTTATGTCACATAGGAACGCAAGGATTTACCTGTCAAGAATAAGCCTAAACAAACTCACGAGACTAGATCAGATGTCATATAAGATTTAGCGCCGCCACAGACAAGGTATACAGGGTGCATCGTTTATCTGAAAACGGAAGTATCTCGTGATGTATTGTTGTTATGAAAAAAATTTGTTTACAAAATTTTTAAAGTAATTTAGAAGTTGTATTTGAACTTATTAAATGTGTAATTTAATATAAGAACTGAAAAGTGCTGTTTGGAACATTGAAAAGTGCTGTTTGGTGCTTTTTTTTATTACTATTATCTTGAGTGGAGGGAGGTTTAATGCGTTTACGCATAACTTCCTGGGGCCATTCGAACCCCGAGAAGGCGTGGGACTCCCCAAGCGATCACTCCTCGTTTCAGAGGAGTGATGTGAGAGCAAGGAACTACCCACTAAAATTCATCCCTCCACTTGCACCTTCGGTAACTCTGCTAGTTATCCTCTTCTTTTCTTTCTTCCCTACTGGTCTTCTGGCTCTTCTTGGTCCCAAGGATTAGTATACCTGGCTGCAGTGACCGATGTCCTCTTGTGCCAGACTCTCTCCTTACAAGCTTTAAGATAAGACACGCAAAACAAAACTTTGTGTTGGAATCTATACAAAACTCAGGCTGTTTTTTCATTCCGACATGGATATGGAAATAAGTGATTCGTCTGATGAGTCTATAAATGAAAGCAACCTCTCAACCTCTTCATACGAGGATTTTGTTAATGCAAGGAATGAAGTTGATCCGTTAGGTAATGGAGTGAATGAATATACTACGGAAGAAGAAGATTCCGAGTTTGATTCACAGGAAGAGGATCACGATAAAGAATGGCAGCAAATAAAAGAAACAAGTCCAGTAATAAATGAGTTTTCGAATGAAGAAGAATTTTTAATTAATAACACTGACTGCAATGACCCTTTTTCTTTATACAAACTATTCTTCACTGATTATATACTAGAAATGATAGTTGAAGAAACAAATAAATATGCTGTACAATGCATAAAAAATTCTTCATCTAATAACGGCAGAAGACACCAAGAGGCCTGGCAGCCTGTTACGATAAGTGAAATGAACACTTTTATTGCAGTATTGCTTATTATGGGTGTAACGCAACTACCAGAAATTAAATTATATTGGTCTAAAAACGACATGTATACGAATACACGCATAAAGAATGCCATGAAACGTGATCGTTTTTTATCCATACTTAAATTTCTACATTTTTCTGACAATACCACAGCTAGAACCGAAGATCGATTGAACAAAATTCGAAATATTGTAGAAGCAATTGTTGATACCTTCAAAAATGCTGTTAAACCTGGCAAAAACATTGTAATTGACGAAAGTATGATTCCATGGAGAGGACGTCTTGGTTTTCGCCAATATATTCCAGGCAAGCAGCATAAGTATGGCATAAAACTATATAAACTGTGTTTTCCTGAAGGTTACACTTACAATATTGATATTTATGCTGGAAAAAATACAACAACAATTCAGAAAACACATTCACATGATGTCGTAATGAGATTACTAAGAGGATTATTATTTAAGGGCCGCATATTATTTATAGATAGCTATTATACAAGTGTCCCTTTGGCTGAAGAACTTTTGCAGAAAAAAACTTTTATTTGTGGTACTGTAAAAATAGACAAAACATTTTTACCACCACAGGCAAAACGAAAACAAAAACGTGGTGACATTATGAGTTTTGAAAATCGTAGCGGAGTTAAATTTTTTAAATGGACTGATAAGAGACCAGTTTGTATGTTAACTACTTCTAATAACCACATGTGTACAGCTATTCAAGGAAAAAATTATAAACTAAAGCCTGATGCTGTCTTTTTCTATAATATTGCAAGAAAGGATGTTGATTTATCCGATCAAATGGCATTGTACTATAGTTGTTTACAGAAAACTGTTAAATGGTACAGAAAAATTATTATACAATTAATATGCGGGACTTGCCTCGTAAATGCGTGGTATATACATCGAAGATGGGGTAATAAACATATTAATATTTTACAATTTAGAGAAAAAATTATTGATCACCTTTTGACCAATAATCACCACATTGAAGAGATTGCTATTGAAAAGCAAATACCTTCAAAAAAAGGTCCACATTTTCTTCAATCATATAAAGGGTCTGCAAGAAAGTCGAGAAAAAGATGTAAGGAATGTTATAAATGCTTATGTAAAATAAAAGGTAGAGATTATGCCACGAAGAAAACTAAAAGAGTAATGACATATTGCAATCGTTGTGAGGGCCAGCCAGCACTCTGTTTGAAATGTTTTCAAAAATTGCATAGAAATACATAAACGACTAAATTAAGTTTATAATACTGAATTGTCATATTTTTACTATTGAATTTTTGTTTTATAAGTTATATTTATAATATTGATATGAAGTAAAATAAATCCTAGTTTTTTTCAGTTAACATACGTTAAATTTCCATTATTTAAATTTTCAACTATATGGCAATTTTTTCTAGTTACTAGAATTCTGCCCGTTTTGGAAAAGAGCCTTCAGCTCTCCTCTCTGACACTGACGTTGCTTCTATTTCATAAAAGAAATAAAACGATTAACTGTATAAAATAATTTATATCCTTTTTATTATACATATCAGGAATTCGTATATAATTATAGAATATGTTTACATACATTTTAATAAATTATTATTTCAAGATTGAATTTTTTAGCAAAATTAGAATTTAGATATACAAAGATATATTTCAAGGCACGCAATATCAAGTTTTATCTACATATAAATATAATATAGTACCGATAAAAATGCAACAGATTTCTTATCACAAATAGAAATCTTTTATATATAATAATTTAAACGCATTGTTCTTCTCCTTTGTCTTTTTATATAATATGTTGTAAGCAGATAAAACGATAGGATTTATATAAATTTGGCATATTTTTATACAGAGTATCCTATAATTTATTCTTTGAAGTTAAATATTAAAATAGTGAACAAATTAATAATATTTTATAAGTCCCTTCTCATTTTTATACTTTGATTTTTACACGATTTTGTAAACAGACAATTTCTGTGATTGTATCGATAAATATGATACGCGTATTATAACGCGCTATGCACACAGTACAAGAAAATTTCACTAACAAAGGTTGTCTTCTATTTAAAACGATATGCACTTCATATGTAATACCAGAAGAACAAGAACATAAACAGAAATAGTTCCCTTTCCAAATTTAATATACAACGAGACCTAATTCTTTTTAATTACACTTTGGGCTACTCTGTACGTCTAAAAACGGACATTTAAGATATAGCATATAAACAAGAACTGTTCGATAAAGTGAGAGACTAATCTTCTTGTTAAGTTATATATTTAAAGTTCGCTACCAATAAATAATTTTTAATGACGGTCACCATTTGCGCCTGTGCGCATTTATATATTTAGGCTCATTATAAGTAAAATGTCGACAAAAATTAAGTTCATCCTTTGTTGCATGTCGCATTATTTTACAGAACAACAATATTTTATGTATAACAAATGCCTTTTGAACATATGAATGGTAGCGAACGTGTGCAAATTTTTAGTGTAGAGAAGACAATGAAAGGGCAATGGACGTGTTTCTTTGCCTATTAACATATTTCACACAGATCAAATTATGAATATAATGTTTTTTCTATCCACTCTTCCATTGAAAACGTCGCTGTATTAGTTGTATCAGGATCTCGTTCTCTGAAAATGTCTGCAAAGAAAATTTATTTAAAGTCTTATAGCACAGTTTTGATGAAAACAGTATTAATAGCTTACCTATCATTGTTTTAAGTCGTACTGCACACATTATGTAGTCGTCGAACGTGATCGTTCCATCTTTAGTTCCGTAACGGTGGACCAGAATGTTTAAAATGTGATTATTAAGTCGATAACCAGCACTGTTCAAAGCTTGTCGCAATTCAAATGCACTCAGGTATCCCGACTCATCTTTATCGTACAATTTGAACACCGCCTAGAAAAAAATATTGTTTTCTTTCTGTCCAGATTCCAGTAGCGTATTAAAAGTAAAATTCAGTGTCTACTCGATATATGTTTACAACACGGGTCTGGCCAGGGACATATATCGAGTAAAGACTGTATTCGTAAATTGAAACTTTTAAGCTCTTTAAAAAGTAGTTAGTCGAATAAGTCTTTCCTCAATGAAATTAACTTACTTTCCACTTCCTTATGTCGTTCCATAAAGTTTTGAATTCTATGAAACCAAGTTTACCAGAGTGGTCAACATCCAACATGGCAACCATGCTACGGCATACATCTTTACTGAATCCTTTATCATGTGTCTCTGAAATGATAGACAAACCCCTTCTAGCTATAATTATATTCAGTCGATTTTTATACATTTCTGGTTTGCTATAAACACAAGTGAGTGAGAACATAAAATTCTGAAATCTTAGGAAGCACAAAGGGATTATTATCATGATTCGGAATTATTGATAACACCACAAATAGAAACATATCACGAATGGATAGCAGCAGGCCATGTTAATGAGATCATAGAAAACTACATGTAAGATTTATACATACTTCGATCAGGATTTAGTGAATTATTTTCAAGCGAATTCGTTAATTGTTTAACATGCGCAAATGGGTTCATCTAAAAATGTTATCACTAGACTGCCGATATATGTATATGCAAATTAAAGGATATTATACACTAAACTGTAGAAACGAGCACTACACAAAAGCTGAATTAAGCTTTGGTCAAGAATTTTCGTTCCATTTGTTTTATACAATAATACTAATAGTAATTTTATATTATCGTTTAGGACAAAATATATTTATTCATGTATTATAGAAATTATTACAAAAATTAATTTAGCCCGGATTACATACGATTAGGTGACCTGATAGTATGAAGTAATATATACTAGATGATGCCTTACCTACGGGCTTATTGTACTGTTCATTATTACAAAAAAGGCCGCACAGCAGTGAGATGAGTGTGTCGATAAAAGAACCATTTCCTGGTACAGTTTCTGGGGCATGAGACTCACTACGACCCGTCGATTGTGGTAGTTCTACCCGTAACATACAGCTACATGTTAACATTAAATTATACATACGTACATTCGGGTCATGTCGCACTATAGACGACAATAAAACTTCTGATTGCCTAAACTCTTTTATATCCATTTGATCCGATGAATATTGTTTGTTAGCAATGGTTTGAATGCGGCGAAAATTAAAATTTAATAAGGACAATTAATTAAATATTTGGTCTGCGATTAATGCAATGAACTGATTTAAAATTATGAAAAATATCTAAATATCTTCAGCAATAACTGAGAAAATAAAAGGCAAAGTTTAGGCTCCTCACCTACATATTATCCTCAAATGCTGGGGTAGAGCAAATAAAAACAAAGAAAATTGGCACGGGGACCGATTACCCATTCTTATCCTAGTAGACCCTTTCCACTTGAAATGAGTGTGTTAATAAATAGTTTGAATTTCAAAATGGACAGAATATCAAGAAATATTTTTGGAAAATATAGGACAGATAATGTTTGGTTCGCACGGCGACCCAAATGTATTTATGTATTATTTATGAATGTAAAGAGAAAAAGACTATGATGCACAACAACGGAAGTGCAGATTGCAGTGCAGTAGCATTCACACAGTAATTTGTTCACAGTGAGAACAAAGTAACGTCACTGGTGCATTAATAACCGTCTAAAACCGGATTCGGCGCAGCATCAATTGCGCGTGCCTCATTAAGTTTTTAAAGTCAGCAATTAATGTCCAAGAAGCGTAATTACGGAAATGATGCTACATTCATAACCATAGACAATACTTAGTTAAGAAGCGTGAAAATTACGAAAGCTTTTTAATAATAAGCGGAAAACAAAAACAAATCTATATTATGAACATCAAATGCAAACTTAAATCTAAAGTATAAATCTCAATCGTATACAAACCATAATTGTATGAAATAGGACATTTATTTTGACATTTCGGAATACTACTCATCGATTATCTGTGGCATTAGTGTTTATGAAATTGCCGATGGTATTAAATCTCCTATCACTTTACTGAATTTTCTTCCAATTATTTAGAAATGTGGACAATTTGCTGAGAGGAATACTGACAATTCGTTTGATTAAAAAACCTACATTTTTGTTACAAAATGTTGAATAATTTAGATCATTATTAGATATAATATATAAAAATTAATGAAAATTTGATTTACATGAAATAGAAAACGAAAAATATTGTTAAATTTTCTTGTGCGTTACAGCAATTTCATATGTATTAATGTACAGTTTAAAATATGCAGAAATAAATAAATAAAATTGAAGTAAAAATTGCATGTGTCATACCTTTTCGCATGGCAAAATCTAAAATTTCTTTCAGTTCCATCCAGTCCACTTCCATATCATCGCCAGCTAGTTTTTTAAAGAATTCTCGAACTTTATCAGAGTTTCGGTCCGGTTCTGGATCATCTTGTACCTTAACAGAGAGAACGGAAATTTTATAAATCCAAGAAAATAATAAACGCATATGCTGCAATGAAAAAATAGAGTGAATTAACATTACTGAAAAACAGTGACGGATTACACATGTGAAAGATCCAAGGCAGAATAAAATTTGCGAGGCCTCCACTTACAAGTGTAGATCTCGAGACGATCGATTGAGTAATAATCTGTCACTGCTTTAAAAAATGTTCTTTATTAAAGCCACAAAAACAAGATCGAATACTATAAAAATTATATGTATATTCAGTATAACGTGCATCTCACTTACTTTATCTCCATCTTCGTTATCCTTATTAGGGTTAATCACCTAAAAGCCGAGCAGTGTGAATGTGCGAATTAGTACGATTAATTGACGAAAATCTGTGATTAATTCCAGGTACATTGCTGAACGGATACGTACGAATATTTACATACAATAGAAATGTAAAATATACATTTGGAAGCATTGCAAAAGCTTGGCGCACATTAAAGCACCTTGTTAACGCGTCCAAAAGTTGTTCCAAAGATTATTCGAATCGTGCACAATGGTACGAATATATAATAATTAACGTATTGTATATCCATATAACTGAATTTGTTTACTTGTCAGTCTTAACCGGCTATAAATTGTAATGTTTACAAATTTTGGATACTGTTAATGTTGGTCAGCAAAGTAAAAAGTAACAGTGTTTGGAACAATCTGTGTGAATGCATAGTACAAATAAATTCAGTGTCTTTAGTATACATTTTGCATTAGTACTCGTTACTTTTGTGTGTTAACAAGCTTTGTTTATAGTGCAGACAGTGCACACTTAAGGTATATACACATAACATTTAAGAAACGTATACTACATTAGAGTCCTAGTATCAATAAAATAATATCTTACTCTATCGTCAATTTGTCCAATACCGACTTCTTCGTCATTCTCTCTGAAAAATAAAAATTTGAAATGTAAGCCGTATACTAAATGATTTAAGGTAATTATATGGAATCGACACATACTCCATGTTATTCTTATTTTCGGAGAAGATTCGGAGCAAGAATTCACCTTCCTCGTTTGGATCGAACGTGCTCGGAACTATGCAGTATACACCAGGCGGCAATTTAAAACGGCATGTAACTTCTCGTAAGTTTATAAATGATGGCGATCTGGCCACCGATGCGTTATACTTGAAAAAGTTGATGTCCAGGGGTTTGGGCAGCCGATCAGGGTATTCCAACTACATATTGAAATCGTTACAAATACATACAATCAGGGTATATACAGGGTGCGGCCGGACGGGTGGTACGCACATGATATATTGCAAATCCGATAGTAAGACAATCAGCACCCATCCTCCTTTGCGCTCGTCTATTCTTCTGCATCAACGCAACAATCACTGTGCACTTATCATCGTCTTCATCCGGATACTCCAACGTAATTCGATACTGTGGGTTATGCCAGAATGTTTCTGAAATGGATCAAGTGTTAGATTTATTTGAGTGTCAGAGGAGTTAATTAAAGCTACGGTCAAAAGAAATGTTCACCTAAAAAGTTTCTGCAACCTCCAGCTGTGACGCCCCGTACCCATTCTCCTTCGAATACACTCATTTCCCATTTTTTCTTACCAGAATTTAATTCATCTTCGGTTAGCGAGTCCGGATTCAAATTACATATTTCTAGTTGCGTGAAGTATCTCGTGAAATCTTGAAATGACATCCAGAATTCACCATCCATGTCAAAGGTCAAGCCTAACTCTTCTTTTTCGTGGTCGGGAATGAATCTCCATTCTGGTGACCTGTTCAAGGGTGGACATGTTAATTCGGTGAAGTACGCTGCTCTAATACTGTACTCTACGCTATTTTTTTTTTAACAAGTTATTAGTTTTTATCTGTCTTCTTGAAACTATAAATATAACAAATTCCGGAAACTACAAATTGTCATCCCACTTATCTTGTTAGATAAAAATCCTGAAAGTGATCATTTCCTTAGCTTCCTAGACCGGAACCACCCCTTAATCTCGCTAAACAGTTTGGTATTGCCCGGCGTAATTGTTCTGTTAACTTACTGGTCGCTCCAGGGACCGTTCCATTCCGCCTCGTTTCCCCAAGGGTTTCTAATCCTAAGCAGAGGTATTTTCCCGTACTGATTCGGCGTTTGGATTTCCACGTATTTTACTCGTGTAATACTGTATGCATGGCCTTTGATCAGTCCTTGAGGCGTCTCCGCCTCCAATACATTTGGATCAGGCTGAAATAGTAACAGACTTTATTACCCCCACAAATTCGACAGATGCTGACGAATTGCATCACGATATTACATCAGCCGTTTAGGTTCACCTCTATAGAACAACCCAATAACGAGCTTCTTTCGTACGCCTTTAGCAAAATACTGAACAGATTCGGCGGAGTCTCGTCCATTTGGTACATCTCGGTAACACCGCCCGTGAAGTCTTCCATTGCCTCGCAGGTAGTACCACCTTTTAATGCCTCGTACGAGCCATGGAGCTTTGCGTAAGCTTTTTCCAGAAGAGCGCTCCAGAACTCGTTGTTCTCGGCGGAGCGCAGATACAGTAATTCACCGTGGTAAGTCGGCAACCTGTCGTCAACCACTACGTCCACCCATCTTCCATATTGCCAGAATCTGTAATACATTGCAAATAGAAAAATTAGCATTCCAAATAAGAATTTATAACTCCGTGTTTTTGAATTTATAGGAAGAATTTATAACGAACATATGCTAATCACGATCAATGCAAAGATTACAAGGGTAAATAATATGTATACAAGACAACATCAATTAATTCTCTTTGTTTCTATTATTATACATCTAGACATAATGAATGAATTTTATTTAAAGTTTATTTAAATTATTGAAACGGTACTCTTTTGTACGTTTCTCTGGTACAAATAGCTTGGCCATACCTGAAGTGGAATATACCGGCGTAGTTTTCCTCGAAGCTCTGATCTTCCGGTACTACTTGGAAGAATAAATTAGAATCCATGGTGAGATTCGCAACAGCAGCGATTAACCAACAGTCTCCTAATTCACCCTGCTGGACGTCGAATCTGGAATACCCCTCCACAAACAGCTGAGGATTGTCTGCGATTTCCTGCAACAAGGAACATGCAAGCAACATGTTCAACCATGAAGTACTTCGAACAATTGTTTTTGTTGCTGGGCGAATTCGGAATATAATGTCTGCTCGATGTATGTCTAAAACACGGGCCTGGCCAGGGACACATATAGGCTAGAAGATGCTATTCTTTGATACACTTCGATACTTTGGTTTTCGGAGTCTTTAATAAGTGAACTCAAGAATCGACTACATAAATATACCACAAAATGGAAATAATTTATTTAATGAAGGTAAAGTTAAAATTTCTTGTATCTCTATGATCCTCTCAATCCTAATTATATTTGCTAAATTTAATAAATTAGCGCAAGAATTAATGTTTAAAACTAGACAAACAGTTGAGTCCTCTATGCACGGGTGACGGAACAATCAACGTGTAAGATGAGAATAATTTGATACTGGTGTGCATGATACTGTTGACTCGCAAAAAATGCAATATCAAATTTTTGTTTACCATAGGCCTTTTCCATTCTATGTATCTGTCAGGTCTCCTCGAAAAATACAAGGACGAGTCTGCAGCCGGAAACTCGGGATCCTCGAAGAGTGATCCTGTCGCCAAACATTCTCGCCTGAGGGTGTTGAAGTCTTGAACAGATCCTTGTGGCCTAAATCCGGAGCCTCTTTCACCTAACTGAAAAAGCAATCAGATTTTCTTGTAAAAATTTGCGCTGCTCCTGTACTCGCAAGAAACATAATATTAGTTTTGCTTTGTTTAGCAACATGTCGTAGGTAATGATAGCATACGTTGTAATAGGGTTTCCCGATAAAATTTTTGGTAGTTTTTACAGGCTCGTCGTTATACAGACACTGTCCATTCTGGAATTTCGACCGAAGATTTGAACTTGCATTGTTCAAAGGACGTACTTTCGAATTCGGTTCGATCTGAGCTCGAGGGAAGCTAATATGAATCGTATTTCTTTTTAAATTACTTATGCCTCTGGTATCACTACGTTCTAAGGTTTTCGATAACTTTAAAACCGCGACACCATCTTTCATATAATTAGAAAGTCGATTATTCGTGTACTGCTCCATTTCTGTATCACAATATAGAAAAGAGACAAAGTGTACAGCGTTGTGTGATATCTATTGCCAACACTAAGCTAAGGGAGAACACTAAAATTTCTTTCTGTTTTAAAACTTTTGAAATGCTTCGCTAAATCATGATCTAAAAACTGAACTATTCGCGACTGCAGATGGAAGTATACTGCTATACTAATATTCGATTATACTTATCTATTGTGATACTGCAATACTATGGCCGGAAGAAAACTAACCACATTAGTTTAGATTACCGATGCGACACACCATAAGATAAGAGGCACAAATGATACGCAAATTGTAGGTAATATGTAATAAAACATAATGTGCAAGTACAGTAAAAACTGTTTTCATATTGTATCAAGTAAAAGTATTTGAATTGGTGGCCGCGCTCGTATTAAATGCATTACGAAGGTCAACGTTCGCAAAGTTCGAAGTATTAAAAATGCAACGAAATGTTTCTGACGAACGTTGTATGGCGTATGGCCGTATGGTATCAAGGGGGACATGCCGTGATTAGAATAATTTAACTGTCCAATTATTTCGGGGAGTTCTGTGAGGGTCACATTCATAGTGACGGTAAGCCGGTGTTAAGTTATTAAGTTTTAAATTTAGCGAGACTGGCTCTAAAAAGAATCGATGTTCCCTGTTATGAATATGCATATTCCCTGAATATGTCCTTTATTATTAAAAATCAGTTTTTGCAATCTTTGTAGAAATACTTTTTCTACACTTTTTATCTCGTTGGGTAGGAAAATTATCAGAAGCAAGATACTACTATTTTCCTAATTATAAAATGAAAGAATATTAAGAACAAAAAAGTTGCAAAAATGATAGGAAATTCAACATCATCTTTTAAGAGAACAGTTGAGTTGCGACCCATGGTTCCTTTCGCAAAGTTGGTTCTCATGACCAGTAGAACACGACTCAACGACAAAAAGAAATATTTGTGTTTGAACTTTTCAAGGTCAATTTGTCGAGGAGTTTTTTATGTCAATTTCCGCCGAATCGTAGGTTGCAGAATCACGACATGGTGACCGCGACATATACTTTCTTAATATTCTGTGTGTACAACAGTACTGCTATTAGTCAAAGGTTCAGAAATCTTATGATAGGTGAATTGAAAAAGTCTATCAAATCTTACAGGTAAATTTTAGATCAACGAAGTGGACGTTGTCTTGGTCGCGGCTCAGTGCACGTGCGATGAATGAATACAGGGTACATGACGCATGCTGTGAGTATTTTGTTCAATCATAATTCTAGCAAACATCTCGAACGACTTGAAGAATGCGTACGCATTCGCGTACAATCAAGGTGTTGCAATCAAAGTCAGCGTCAACGTTCTCATCGTCATCGGCCTTTACAACGATCATAAATCCTGTCGTTTATGTTCTAAAAACAATTTTATCTTGGAAATAAACTTTTGTCATGTCCGAATTTTCTATTATACAGTATCAAATTGAAAAATTCAAACATTTCTGATCGTTTTTTTGTTTGAATTTATCGAGGAGATGTGGAGAAGTGTTACAAAGCACACACACCACCCAACAAACGATTATTTTCAAGGTGATATTTTATGTGAAACATAATCAAAAGGCCTTTTGCATCATTCCATTGTATTTTGACCAAATTTTATAGAAACAATCTAAGACAAATTACCTGTCGTCAAGTGTTCAATACATAAGAATCCATTACAAAGTAAATGATTAATACCATTGTTCGTAGTTACAATCAATCATGCAAATAATATCAACACCAAAGGCGTCCATTAGTCATATTCTTATCTATGTGTACCAGTTTACACAAGGATACTTTTATCTAAAATCATAAAATAAAACATGCTTTTATTTCATGCCAGTACGTAAATAAATTATCAATACCGTCTTTATTGCGAACAATGAGCTACATTATACTAATTACATGCTTAAAATACGAAACGCGTATACAGCATTATCGCGTAGATAGATTCACGTAACGAATACAATCAAGAAGAGACGATCAAAGTAATCGGATTATACTGCTTCTGGAGTATAGTTTTCAAGGACAATTCCGAATGAGTTCATACACGTGATCCGCTTAACTTCAATTTGAGGAACGGAGTTTCCTGCCCAGATGAGTATGACGTTGCGATAGGTCACGGACGCATCACAAAATATAATATAGTGGAGTAGATGTTTCCGGGTATCAACATTCTTCACTTTCGTTAGAGATACAGTCGGTCGCAAAACTATTCGACCTTCAAAACGATTAAACTCAGAGATTGAAAGACTTGTGGAACTTTTTTAGTAGGTAATTTCAATTCTTTTTACAAATGAGATGTATTTAATAATAATTTTGTAATCTTTGCGTCAAAAACTATTTTTAAAAAAAGAATTATTATTGATTCTCTGAAAACGAATAATTTTCCACAGATTCATGGAATCTTAACTGTCCTATGACATGGGTCGATATTAATAGCCATCGGGATTTGGTTCTTGTTGCTTCGAACACAGCATCATCGGAATATTGCGAAGAGTTTCGAAACATCGAGATAGGTGATTTTAGAAGCCGATCGTGGATTTGCGGCTGAAGCTGTTCGAGACAGGTTATTCCGTAGAAACGATGCACCTATTAAAAAAGTGCGTCATCGGTGAAACAATCCAATGATTCCTGCCGTTTACGATTGACTAGCGCATGGTGCGAGCGGCGAAAATCCCTGTTGGATAAAGTTCAAATGCTAAATTCCATGCCCGTCACCGGTGTCTGACAACAATAAACAAGCTGCAGGTAGAAAAGATGCAGTGAACTCGTAAAATTTGTTTGGACAGCTGCAGGGACGTGTTCATGAATAAATATCCCCCAAAAGCATTCGAAACGGAAATGTAACTCGTCCAAATGGCATAATAATGTTTGGATTCCACGGCATGCATATCGTAAATTTTTGGCCTACTTCTAACACTTATATTACCAAATATCTGCATAATCTCGGCAGCTTCTGACCAGCGCCCACTAGATCGAACCTTCCTCTTTCGAATGAACCCTTTACCAGCGACAAAATATTCTCATATAAGGACCAAAAGTTGAGGCATGTAAAACCATTTTTCGTCTATTTTTGTCGGTAACGTGGTCACTCTACCTTATCGTGAATCTATCCGACCGGGCCCCTAACTTTGCTACGTACGTTCTCTGGGTAAGGTATATCTAACTGGTACAATATTTTTCACAGCATATGACAATACTTGTAACAATGCTTATTACTTAGAATTATAAAGGATTTAATTGCCATTAGATTGCTCGCTTTAGAAAACAATGCATTGTGTACGAGACTGGGGCCCGATACTAAGTCCCAACTCGCCGCGCAATGATCCCCGTGCGAGTAATGTCACGAGTTCGGCGTATTTTGTCCATCGACTACACCGAACTGCGCAACGAAGATGAGAGGGCAAGTAAAATTAACTTGATCGTGACAAATACGCGTACCACTTTGATGTTGAACAGGGACGGAAGGAACCGTTTGACTTCGACAGCCGCCTTGACGAAGATGTCATCCAGCGGAGGAGAGCTCCCATCATCGTAGTAACTCATCTTTTCACGTGAACTACGCCTTGACTAGTTCGATCGCGATCACAACTGATCACTATACGCCGAGCAGAAAAGGTCTACACAATTAGAACAATATGTCCAGTTTCGGTTTGTGCGGCGTTCCTGACAAAATTCGAGGGGCACTCGGACCCGATACTTTCCACTCTACGCTATTCCACGCCACGGATATAGAACCGTTACATTGACAAGTCTGGAGCCACGAGCTGAGCTCATTCTCCCATTACCCTCACCCATGTCACGTTGCACGGCCTGACTAAACGCACGCCATTATTCCGCGACCTTATTTTCTCTCGTTGATTTTTCTGTAACCTGCACGCTACACATTTCTGTAATCCGCTGCGAATCGATTACATTATACATCAACGTAATTCCGCAGTTTCGCGATACTCGCATTCTCGTGCACGTGAACCGCCGGCGTAAACAGGCATTTCCGTTCGGCTGAACTCGAGTGTTTTCGGCTTTGCAAGGTAGTAGCAAAAAACACCACTTTGGTAGTGGTGTAGAACTATCGTTGGTACTGTCGATAGTTGTCGATAGTCCAACTATCGGAAACTATCGGATTGGGCTAACTATCGATATTTCTCCATACTGTCGCAAAGTCTGTTGTTACCTAACCTCTCAGCAGTGATGGAATATTGCGCGGTTGTTTCGCGCATGCGCGACGATTTTAGCGTCAGTACAGTAAAAAGTTTGACTAAAATTGGGTACCTTGGCCATCATGCATAATCTCGCAAAATTGGTTATGACATGATTTTGAAAGATGAATGTACAACATGTGCATGTCAATCAAGTATTAATAGTAACTTACGAAAATTTCGTAGCACTCTTGTCTTGGACTCTTTCGGTACTTTCCCGCCAATAATAGTACCCCACTACTTTCTCCGCAATATAGATACGTTACTGCTTTTGATCGCGCATGTGCGGAAGAACCGCTCAATGTTCCATCACTACCTATCAGTGTATGCCGTGCGCGGCGCGAGTTTTGAAATTGGATTCGAGAAATTGTCGGTACAGTTTTGTAAATGTCGATAAAAACCTAAAACTGTTAGTTTTTCTAAAATCTCCTAAAATCTGTGATAAAGTTCCATCAGAATTCATGTCTGAAAAGTGATGATCTTTGTTGCAACAGTGTGTACGCAGCATAACAGAATGTGAACGGGAATTCAAAACTGCTACAAATGGAACACGCGCACACCATCTGTGAGGTACAACACGATTCAATTCGGGCGCCGAGCTTCAAATTCCAGTAATGCCCTTGCGTCCCAAGCTCCAATTATATAATCCATGTTAATTATTGTGTTCTGAGTGCGAGAAAGATGGAGACGCCGAGACGTCTTCTATGATTAAGAACCATGGCAACAGAACACACCGCCAATACTCACTTGCACTTTCTGCGATTCCTGTCGTACGAATTCAGGCTCAACCACTTCTGCTTTCCATCCGTAAGAGGCGAAGTTGTTCATTTTGATTTAACTACGATCTCAGCGTGTCCAGGATTCTGAAATGTCCCGCCACGTTAGAGCCCCAAATAACACAGCAATTGCGCGTGAAAGCGCTTGCTGAACAGATTCGCTGGATATCCCGTTGCAAAGTAATGGTAATCTTGTTCGGTCAGCACATTTTTTGGTATCACGCTAATCGCGAACGATAAGAAAGGATCCGTTTGATCCGGAGGACTCGGCTACGTTCTTCCAGCGGACCGACACCTGACGCACTGACATGAATTTTCAAAATCCACCCATTGTTTGGACGCGACACGCTGACTATACAGCAACTTGGCAGGTAGGAAATTCGCTGGCCTCGAGCAACGTCACAAATTGATCTTGTACCGTTGAACCTTCCGGCTCGTTGTGCGGTTGAACGTTCATTAGACAGCGTTAGCGTGGTTGTCGAAAGACTGACTGATTCACCAGCGTCTACTTTAATATCTGCTGGTTATGTATACATTACGTTGCGCGATACAGTTCACCTGCCATATACTCTTGTTTTCCTGCGGTTTCGTAACTGCTTTAGTCAACGTTGACGTGTCTAATCGCCAACTGACAACAAAGGTCTCTTTTTTGTTATTGCTATAAAATTGGCATTTCAGTTTGACGTTTTTCCTTTCTAAGAATAGCAGAAACTACGTAGATGCTCATAGAATATTGAATCTTCTTTGCGGTTAACGCTAGATTCACGGGACCTGCCAAAATAACGGATTCTAATATTTTTAATTTACTAATATTGAGATTGTGAATATGTATCCATGAGGAATTATTTAACAAATTGATTTCTTTGGGTATATATTACAACAAAGATGGCTACAAATTTGTATAGATACATTCATGTTATTTTTATTAATTAACGTAAAATAGTCATTTTTAATGCTCCGTAAACCTAGTGTTAAACTCTTTGCTTCGAGCAGAACAATGATTCAAGTGTTTACGTTTGAAACCGTAACCGTATTACTGTTTAGCGTGAACTTTCGTAGCATACTATAGAAATATACCAAAGATTTAATAAAGCTTTTGCATTAGCATTTACTATACATATACGTTGAGTCAACTATCTCTGCCTATGTATACAGAAGACATCGTTTTCCTAGAAGTGAAGGTTTTTTCTTTATGATGTATGATCTACTCTTCTAAGTTATCATTGTGTACAGCGATGCGTCACACTTGAGTGATCTGCTTTACGATCGGAAATTAGGATTACAGTAAAAAACGTGGAATTTTTCAAACAGGAACAAAAAGTTATAGACTAATAAGTTTGAATATAATCTGCAGCGTGTTACATAAAACGTAATTAGAAGGAATTATTTTAAACTTCATCTCAGGAAACCAGAAATTTTTAACTTTTTTTTTATGTAATTCTGTAGATTTTGGCCAGAAAATGTTGAAAATCCAAGTTTCAATCCTAGGAGATGACTAGTTCAAAAGCTATGCCTGTGTGAAGATGTGCGATTTTCAGTGTTTTGAAGTTATACGACAGTAGTTTTAAATTCTTTAAATGTTTTTACTACTTTGCACTTGATGTACTCATTTTTGTTATAAATGCATATAATCCGCAGTCTACCGATTACGAATGGATAGAAAAGTTGAAAGTAAACTAATTTTCGGAAAGTGAGCGTACCGTGAGCGAGGATGCGATCGAACCGAGAGCGATAGTGTGTATGGGGCTTAAAGGGGATAAGGGAAAGCGAGCCATATATAAACTGTTTCCAAGCCTCGATTCTCAAATTTGGACATCCATATTGCAGCCTTGGCGTTGACCTGGATACCGGTTCCCAGACCATATACGGGTTCTCAAAATTTCCAGTCCACACTATATTTGTGCATTTCTCTACTTTGTTTCTCGAGCCATTTCAAAAAGTATTTATGACTTCATATTTTCTTACAGCATTGCTAATATTTCAGATGAATCAATAATATTGTTATTTTCAAATAACAGTATTGAAAGTAACGATGCGAAACAAATTATTTCAAGCAGACGTTTCTTATTTTCATTTCAAATAAAACTTGCCCAGGTCTGTTTCAGATGATCTCAATAATTTACCGTTTAGTATAGTGCAGACGTTCTATAGCATATGTTTCGGATGATCTAACGATAATACTTTTGACAACAGTTGTAACAGTATGTAGTACAATAGATAAGAGAGCATGTATCGATCGGAAGTCACACCCCTCTAAAGGTGTGCCAATTGCCTCGCGATGTGAAGGTCACTATGATAAGAGGACGAGTTCTCACCCTTTGTGTCTCTAATCAATCTCCCGTTTGAACAAATTTCTTCATTCGAAGATTATTCGATTGTCATTATTAATGGATTTTTTAACGTACGAAACAAATGTCGTTTTTTTATTATTACTTTCGTAGCACATCACTTGAAGAAATCGGCAGACTCCGGTTAAATTACTTGTCGCTTAATTGAAAATTCGTGAGGATCACTCCCGCAGCTTTCTCGTGGAACACGTCTTCGAAGTCGGAAAGCAGACGATACACTAACCGATATGCCCTAAAAGATAAATGTCTGGAACGAATGCATCCCTCCCCGCTCAATGACCAGCCATGTCCGCGTCGGCGTCTCGGCAATATTGTAGTATGCGCAGCACACTATGTATGTACATATGTTTATTCACATGCATATAGTAACGTGTAAAGCTTTCCAGATGTTTGATTTCGGTGCGACTATGGCGGTGGTGGCGATTAATTTTATACCAGACAGGGTGAATGTATCCTCAAGGAGGTAACATCAAAGCACCGGCGTATGTACGACCTTCGTTTGACCAGGCCTTTTAGATGATTAGAATGTGCGGAATGATTTCTTTAAGTTAGATGTTTTTACCAGAACTCGAAGACGCAGGTACCTTACCGTTTTAAAAAAACTGTCTGTGCTGTGGAATTTTTGCGAAATGATTCAGTATAAACTTCACTGCTGGTAAGGCACGTTCATGGAAAACTTACGTAGCAGGAACGTCATGAATAACTTAATGCTGCATCGTGGAGATACGGAAATTTATATTTTAGATATCAATTTAGCATTGAACCAGAATAATCATTTAATATTGTTGTAATATTATTCTAGAAAAAGTTGTGCAACTTTTTCGAACCCTGGTCTACACCGATAATATCTTCTAGAAAAAGTTGTGCAACTTTTTCGAACCCTGGTCTACACCGATAATATCTTCTCAAAGCTGCTTCTTTTATTATCGTTTTTAACGAGATCACTATGAAGCAACGATCAAAGCCACTTAATGTTCCTTTATATACTCATATCATTTATAAATGCACAAACTGCGCAGATGTATCTATAGTTTAGATGTACCGTTGAAAACAACGTGTTTTCCCATGAGATTTTGTACTGAGAAAAACCGTACTTCCTTCGATCCGTGGTAAAATTTAGAATTCAAAGATATCGTGATACTTGGAAATAAGATCTATAACGGGAGTACATTTAAAATAAGAGGAACTGCTGATCTCGTTTTTCCTCCTAGCGAAATATTTTTTAAATCAGGAATTGTGTATGAGTCATAAGATTATGTAAATTTCTCATGATACTATCGTATAAGTATAGGTTTTTAGATTTTATATGTCTACTTTTGAAGTTCGTGTTAATTTATTAACTGCTATTGTAATTCTAGCTAATTCGCATTTCATTGCGTTTTAATATTTGGTTTCAATATCTTATTTTAATACACATAGGGTACCCGATTATTGCGGGTGGCACAGTAATAACGGTACCCCGACAGTAATTGGATCCTTTACTCTATAGAATATTTGTCTTCCATTGTTTTAATTTTGTTAAGATCTGTGTTTCTTGTGCGACATTATACTTGTACAGATTGGATCAATAAGTTGTCGACGCGGCGAACTATGAAGACAGAAATAGTATATTCGAGGGAAACATATGTGCCGTTTTGTTTCAAATGCAATCTATTGCTACATCTTGTCTAGTAACTCACGTGCGCAGATGTTCTGGGAACGTGCGTTTGCCAGAAGAGAATAATGCACAGTTTCGTAACTGCCTTGGTACTGAATTGATGGCAGAACATTTATTTTCAAATTTCAAGATCGATGATCCCACCGACGTGATCTCGATTAACTAAATACCTTGGCTATTCTGATATTACTTATCAGATGTACTTGTCAGCTCTCAAATGTAGTTTACAACCACCCAGAACATAGTATCGCACAGATTAGTTAAGTAATGCGTCAAGTAAATATTACTATTACATTTATTTTTCGTTATTTACAAAGCGATCCTCTTTTACAGTTCAACAAGTTTACCCGTTAAGCGTACAGAAATTTAGACATTCAAAATTATTTATTTTGAAAGGATCGTACATGTGAATGGAATATTTCCAAAGAAATGTTTTTTTTTAAACGAAATTATTACTGTCTAAGTGTTCACAATTTTACGAGAACGGGAAACTTAGTGTTCAAATACTTTTCGGATCCGCTGTGATATGAAAATTGCAGGTACACTTAGGCAATCGACGAACAACGATAACGCGGAGGCTGCCAACACTATAAAAAACGTGGCAATAATAATGAAAAATTGGGTAATAACCTTGACAGTAGTCTGGCTAAAAATATGAATCCGTTATATGTTGTAGGCAACGTGTGAGGGGCTCGTTTTATGTTAAAAGCTGTATTTGGCGGCGTTCCAAAGAAGAGCTTGGAAAAATTTCCCCCCTACTGACATTAGTCGACCATCGCAGAGCTGCTCGGTTTCATTCTGTCTCTACGAAGTTCATTTCGGCTCTGCTAGATCTCCGAGTCGAATGTATTCAACTAAATGGCCCGTAAAAACTCGTTAGAACCAGCGCGGCGGGCCCGGGCCGGGCCAGAGCGCGACGATAGAAAAGCTTCGGAAGGAAAATACGAAATTCTTTGGTAAATCGCCAGAGTGTCTCGCAGAAAGGATACTTCGGGTATACAAATCTGTACAGGATTGTTAAGAAACGAACAACGATCACGAACCTTGAAAATGGCGTTGCCCGGATGATAGATGTCACCCGAACCGGAAAGTCCTCCTCTGAGCAACCGCGAAAGAAGATTGTAGCGACCATGTGTGGACCACGTGTCCCCCGGAGGTTGAAACAGAGCGGGATTCCTACGGATAAATTACATTGCATATTTCGAGAGCAATGTATGTCCGTCGGTATTATTTTAAATCGCACGGAGTCTTTCTTGCTGGGATTTTTTTTTACGCAAAGCGTTCCAGAGTCAAGCTGGTCCATCGGCAGCGCATAGCTCCACGAATAGACCTATGAAAAAGTGTTCTAAGAATTTCGATAATTTTACTAACACTGTGACACTGTTATCTTGCTCGTGAGGGATACAATTATTCGTTCAAGAACGAGTGATCCATTAACTGTTCGCGCGCGGAAACGGTTAAACGAGAAAGCAATAATGCGAGGATTAAAATCAGTTTTAATCATTTTAATTGCTGCAGCAATTAGAGGGAATTCAAATCGTTTACTGTAATCCTGATTAAGTCGATGAGAACACCTGTGGTCTACATGGAATTCTAGTTGTCACAGTGGGCGGGTGAGACTATCAAGATAATGAAGCGAATTGAAGAAATCTTGGGAATGATTTCTGTTCGCAGGCGAGAACTTACCCTTTTAAGAATTTGTACGTTTTCGGCTTGTCGGTATCGTCAATGATCGTTTTCACGTAATAATAGGAGTAATTCGACATCTCCCTAATAACGATGCTTTGGTAAATATAGTTACGAGCCTGCGGGCCACGCTGTGAGCCTCAAGATTCTCGAAAGGGCGGCACAAACGCACTGTAGGCCGCAAACTAAACTCGAATTGTCGTCCATACCCCTCCCTCGTTCCAAACGGTGCTCCATTTTCTCGGCCTGTCGGAAGGTTTCATCGTTTGCGCTTATCTATATATTTTTCGATGCCTGGTACACGCGTTGTTCGCAGCCAACAGTTGTCAGGAAAACGAATGGCGCAAGCGGAAGATGGAGAGAAGGAATGTCTCGCTGGTATTTGTAAGTACCATCGTTGAATAAGAACAATCTCCTCCGATTCTTCTTCGTACAACATCATCTTCTGCGTTAAAGTACGACTATTCCATATTGAACTGTAGAACACATTTTTCTTTTTTAAAGATACGGTAACTCTGCAAAAATCTTAGGCCACCACCTAAAATTCTTGTCATACTTGAACAAATCTCCGTCTACGATGCACACTCATGCTTTGTCTTTTCGTTATTAACAATTAAATTAAAGTCCGCCTAAAATGCGGCAACCCAACCAACAGAGGTGTCCGTTGTGTACGTCACAGAGGCGCGCGGCAATCACATATCAAGTGACAAATACATGCTTACCTTGGTTCTCATTTGGAGCCCCAGCGAGGTGAACATTAAAATTTTTAGGATTCACAAATTAATCGTTGGTTAATTCACAAAAATGCACGTATTTGTTCACGTGACTGTCGCGCGCCTCTGTAACGCGCGCAACGTACACCTCTGTTGACAAGGTTGCCGCATTTTAGGCGGATTTTTAATCGTTAATAACTGGAAAACTTTTTGATTAAAACGGTACCAAAAACAATAACATACGGATCATAGTTACACAAATTTTGCGTTAACATAATTGTAATGGGAAGTATCATCATCGGAATTGTATCATATTTTGAAGAAGTTTCGTTATTGGATTAGTAGTGGTCTCACACCGATAGACCCAACCGGTGTTATGTTTACACTCCTCGGCGGCGAGCATGGAAAGAATAGTGGACGAGAATATTTCTGGACGATAAACGACATCAAGATCCGTGTTGCTGACATATATCGAGAATTCACTGTACCTACCAGTTTTGGATCATGTTACGTTATTATGTAGGAGATTGTTACCTACAGCATATCACGATCATACATTGAAAATACTAATCGAAAGATACCCATGCAACCCGTCCATCAAGCAATCAAGTTGTATCAATTGACAAAAAGATAACGTCACTGCAGCCAGCAATTTACGGTATCTATAAATTACGCGACGCGTTATGGTTGGCGTTCTAAGGATGTTGCCGGAAATGATTGTGGACGACGTATTTTTCCACAAACATGTCTTTATTACGTTTCACGTACAGATATATGGTGTTTGACTTTCATACGCTGAGCGTACGTAAAGTACGTCGTTGTTGTAAGAAAAATAAAAAAGGGCCAATGCTCTTTTTTTTGTTTGTCCTCGAAAGCGTGTTCCGTTTGTCCATTGTTTTCCTACAGATTCGTCCAACGGCAATCGTATACAACGAGATCGATGTTAAACATAAACTGTCCATCATTCATGATTCTTTCATGTCTACTAACGAGTCAACGAGGTAGGCAAGAATATTCTATTTAAATCTAGTCTTTCATGCTTTAACATTCAGGTAATCAGTTTCTTTCTTCGTCGTGAGAACAATGACATGAATTCGCCGTATGTGCCGATATCGATCTTCATCCTTATCAACGTTTCTACTTAGTTACATATACATAGCATCGCTGAGGTTTGTTAATGATCGTTGTCCGGTAATAGTAATCATAAATGAACTGAGGTTGAAGATTATTCGGACAAAGCTTTTGTCTAGAACTTCTCTGGTAGATATACATGCATATGTATGTACATATAATATAAAGGTTTACGGGCCTGTGTAGAAAGAACGCCGCAGACGTGTATTTTTCTTTCTTTTTCATCTTGCGTGGAAAGTAAGTCTTGTGTATTGCATATTGTCTCTCTCTCTCTCTCTCTCTCTCTCTCTCTCTCTCTCTCTCTCTCTCTTAGCCTCTCTCTCACACACACACACACACACGCATACAAGCCCACATTCTCCATTATTCTCTCTCTCTCTCTCTCTCTCTCGCGTTGAAATTTCTTTGTAAATATATCGTACATTGAGTAACATCGCTTGAAACAATAACAAAAAAAAAAAATTTCATACAATACGCCTCGCGACTCCGACGATATGACCTGCACATTTCACAAACGACAAGAACCAACGTCTTTGTTTCACCGTCTGCAGGAGGAACAACGCTAAACTTATAACAGCTATATAATCTACATATAGTTCTTCTTGATAATTCCATGTGGGTATGTGAAATCGCGATCTTCGATCGTATTTGAAGTTCAGAGTTGCGAAGTTTCTGACATAATTCGAGTCCTAACGTACTATTCGTTTAGCTCTGTCTTTTTTTTTCTTCATATCAGACACCACGGTATCCTGACATACAATATTACATAGAGTACGTATTACCTTACGTATGTTCGTGTGTGCACGCGTTACCCGTGTTCGTGTGTTCATGCACGAGAAAAAAGATTTAGCTGAATTTAATAACGGACGGTTATTGCAATTCCTTATGTCGACTGGTGGACGCTACACCGAAGCTCGTTGGCGTTAACATCCGCCAGCGACAGAACGATCTATAGTTATTGTTCGCGTGTCCAAAACGCGCATCCGTCCATTTAATAAACGCAATTAAAGTCTTCCCTCTCGTATGGACATAAATCAATCAGAGACACAAACAGTTAAGCGTTCCCGAAACGTTCCGACATCGGCTACAAAAATATCAAAATCAAAAATATGGGTTCCCGTTCGGAGGGTTGTGACCGAGCCAAGAGCAGGGCCGTTCAAGGTCGTCGCGAAGGACAAACAAACACGTGCACAATTTCTCGATTCGTTCGACACGTTTCGCGATGTTCGCCGTGGGAAGTTGGGCACCCTGTACACATGTATATTATATAAAATATATATATATATGTATAATACGTACATGAATAAATAAAAAAGAAAATACAAACAAATCGTTGTAAGTCAAACTGTGGGTTCGTCCGTTTATAAAAGCGTTTCTTGGGAATGCGCTCGACGCGAATACTCTTCGTCTCGTATCCACATGTGCGACGAGGATTCCGCGACACATGTTGCTATTGATACTGTTGTTATCGTAGCGGATCGTTGCAGCGATTTGGTAACGGTAGCACGCGACGCGATTTGACCACATGCCGGGGAGTCTTGTCACTCCCCTTTGTATTAATCTCAGCAGGAGCATTCCTCTTCTCTTGGTAGCTGACGAACCATAGGATCCTTCGTGTGAAGAACAGAGAGACGATAGTTCCATCATACATAGAACTGCGATGAAACGAATTCAGGGGTAAGCGTCGCTAGACTCTTCGAAGAAAAATAGGACATCGAGTGTCACGAGCGTGGGTTAGTGTTAATCCTGTGCGTTTTCATCGTTTCATTCAAGTCGAGTGCAGGTGTACACATAATCTCATCCGAACATTAACGGGGCATTCCGGTTTTGCATATTCAAAGAAAAGTCGATTTATTTGCATTTTCTTCGAGTATAAGCGGTGTAGAATATGTGCGCGAAAGGTAAAATGAACGTAGGCTTTTGAAGAATGCAACTCGCGTTTCGAAAACCAGAATACCGCTTTAAAAGCAACAGAACGAGTAACAGCGGCTTTGGCACAGAGTAGTAGTAATTTAAAACAGTAAAAACATTAGAAGAACTTGAACTATTATATTATTTTCAACCTGGTAAACACAATAAGAAAGAGAATTCTATTTCACTCCAGTTCGGTGCATTTAAGATAAAAAAATTTTATTTTCTATAAAAATCCGCAGTCTACTCATCGCCATAGGAAAATCTGGTACAGAGCGATTCTAAAATTTCGATTCATTCGAATGATCAAACAGCTACGTTTTCTTCTTATTGTTGACATTGTTAAGCACTGTACGCCACTATAGTGGCTACCGTGGAAAGCATCAATTCGAGCGGTAAGGCTTATATTAATAATAAAATAAAAAAGAACTGACATTTCGGTCCGGAAGTGTTTACATATATCGAAACATTATTGTACTCCGTTTGAGATTATCTGGCGTTCCCACTGAAATGGATCGAGACTTTAGAATCACCCTGCATTATAGGCAAACTGTCGCATGACACGGATAGACTAAGCAGGAGTAAACTTTGAAGAATATCGTTAAAAATTACCTTTTTAATCCCCATATTTCCAGGTGTGCTGGATCGTTGCGCCTGCGACGAGAATGGTATTTCGTCGTATGGTATCTTGCCACGGCATAACGCGCTGGGGTCTAAGCTTAGTGCAGCTTTCAAGGAATTTTTCTTGAACATTCCGTTCACATTAGTCGCGGCGGTGGTTGGGTTTAGGCCAACGTGGCTAGGGGAACAGGTACGTGTATTCGGTGACGAGTTCGTCGTGTCCGGCGGCGTGTCCGAAGAAGCAACGATCAACGAGTCGGAGTTAGTGTCTGTGGTCGTAACGCTTTCGTTGCCATTCCTTTTGTCAACATCGGCGATGTCGATCGTACTGCTTCGACGATTTCCCGTTTCCAATGGACGGTTGTTGCCGTTGTCACCGGTGTCTAACTTACCGCTATTTTCGATGTCCTTTGAAGTTCGATGTCCACTTTTCTCCTCTCGATTCGAGCTACCTTCTGTATCTTTGCTCTAGAAACATAATTGGCCGTTTTAACACACACCATGTTTTGGGATCCACTCTTTGTCAGCGCGTTCTATCAGCGAACGTAAAGAATCTTACTAACAGAAATAGATTGCAGCTCTGCTAAGAAATTGCATGATAATTGCGGAATATGCAAAATTAAACCGAGGAAACATTGTGTGTACGAGGTGCTGAAATAAAAAATCAACAGGCTAATCAGTGGTCACTGAATTCAGTAAAACGTGTTCACTAAAATTGTCCACAAACACAAAACGATGATGATTATATTTTCATTATAGCCATGATTGTTCAGAACGTCGTTTGTGTGCGCAACATAAACAAAAGTATAACGAAAAAATTTCGTAGAAGCTTAATCGCTTGTTTATTAGTAAAATGTACCTCTGTATCGTCATTCTCATCACTGAAACGATCGCGACTCGCATTACCGCCATAAGTTTGTTCAGAGATACTCGGACGATCAGTCGGTTGCAGAAACATTCTTTTACTCAGATTTTCATTTCTAAAATCCGACGAAACGTTACTAGCGGCAGCATGAGGCAAACGTTGGCTCACCGATCGTGGATTAAAGATTTTAGGTTGCATGTAGCCACATGCATCCAGCTATGAACATTACAGAAGTTGTTCCATCAAATAACTACTGCAATGGTCACGACAAAAGACACGAAACAATTTCGATATTGCATTGACAAGTAGGTTGCGTATGTTTATATTTTTATCATCTGCTGTTTACAGTCAAACAGTTAGATTAGGAGTGGATCACATTTCTATGGACGGGATCAGGTACGTATGGTACATAAGTCACAAGTTGTTACAAGAATTTTGTTTACATAGTTTAAAAATAGTGTCAGTGTTTTTTTTTTTTTGTAAAATTAATTGCACACTTTGATCCCATCCTTAGTAATTTTCGGAAAATAATCAATTCTGTACTCACTTCAGATTGTACGTTGATACACTCCGCTTCCGGGTCCGGCCTCATCATTGTTATTTCAAGGTGACAGATTGGTAATATATCAAAGTTAGGCATCGGATGATTTGTTACGTCAGGGTCCTGTTGAAGTATGCTTTTTCTCAGATTAACAATTCGAAATTACGTTGCGAATCGGAATATCATTATTTACCTGTAAACAATAACCAATTCTTTCAACAATAGTCGCAAAAGTAGGCCTATCTTCTGGCCGTGGATGCCAGCATCGCGTCATTATACCATAAATAGGATCGGGACATCCCGCTGGCTTTTCCAAACGAACACCTGATGTTACCATTGTCATAGTTTCTCTGTTGGTGCATCCCGTATAGGGTATGTATCCGAAAGACATTATCTCCCACAATAAAACGCCAAATGCCCTGCGAGAAACAATTCATCAAATTCTTATGGATGAATTACGCGCAAATTAAATTAGTTCAACACATAAATAAAACTCTGATGAGGCAAGCTCTTTAAAACAGACTCGAAGAAGATGAAGATTCTGGATTGATAAATGAATCGAATTGATAAAGATTTACCAAACATCGGTTTTCGTAGTGAATATTCCATCCAAAAAGCTTTCCGGCGGCATCCATTTTATAGGTAACATAGCCTTGCCCCCTTTTCTGTAGTAATCGCTTCTGTAAATATCCTTGGCCATGCCAAAATCAGCGATTTTCACAATTCGACCAGCTCCCTTACAAGTGAGTAAACAATTTCTCGCCGCTATATCCCGATGGATAAAACGGGCTTCTTCCATGTATTTACAACCGTTCGCAACATTGTAGCCGCATATTATTAGATCCAGCATTGTCAACGACGTAGGCCGATCCTGCCAAAACAGGAATATACGCATGCACCCCATTGATGACGAGCGGCAAAAATTAACAGTTGTCCCTGTTCAAATTATAATTCAGAAGGGCACACAGTTAAACGAAAATAAACGAACTTAAAGCGAATTAGTCGGTTTAGTTACACCTACTGTACAAGACGTTCATTGCAGCAGCCGTCTATGCGATTCGAGATTCTATAGAACCATTGCGCGAACGAGCTTTACAACAATTTAATAAATTCTTATATACAGTGTTTCACCAAACTCGCTTGTTTTTTTTTTTATGATAGAAGAAAATTTCAGAGGAAAACATTAGTTGGTTCAGGAGGGCAAATACTATGATAGCCAGAACAATTCGTTCAAGGTTATATTTTTTGAGATTTTAAGGTCGTCGGAGTTTTACTAAATGGAATGATATATTTTTATTGTCGCTACATGATAGCCGAGGTCAAGACGAATCCAACGACCTGTAATATTATGACCTTCACGTGACAAATGTTTTTTGGATCCATTGTAAAATCCGCAAGCTAATTAATTTCGATGTAAAAAAGAAAAATTCGTAGAAAAGAAAAAATCGAAACAAAAGAGACCTAAGAAATTATAAGTAGTACATATAGAGAACGGTGCTTACCGCGCGTGGTCTTTCGTCCCGAAGGAAATTCTTCAGGTTGCCGCCACCGAGCAGTTCCAAAACAATGTATTTTGGATTCTTGTCGAAAGACACACCGATGAAATGAACGATATTTGGATGATTAAATTTACTCATGATTAGAGCCTCCATCATGAAATCAGCTTCGGTCTGGGGCGTGGAAGTAGAGGGTATAGTTTTCACAGCGACTGGATGCTCTTCGTTGCGCCTGTACTTATAAATACCTTGAAATACCTCGCCGAAAGCACCCTGGCCCAGGGGTCTAAAACACGGATGAATTAGTTAATTCTTTGAATAGCAAACGAGTCATCAGTAGACTGCAAAATGCAAATTCGTGCAAAATAACAATTTTCTTTAAGTGCGCGACGAAATGCATAAAATCTGCAGTATAAAAAATAAAAATTGTCTACAACAGGCATGGGATTTAACTGGCCTGATCCGAGGTTTTTTTCGAAGGATACGCCCCCTTGCAGGCTACATCAAAGAATAGTATCTTCTAGCCGATAATTGTCCCTAGCCGGTACCGCGTTTTGGACAATTATCGAGTAGACACTGTACTGTTAAATGTTTAGTTTAGTTTGCAGATCTGTACTTACTTTACCAAGTGGATGTACTCGCGTGGTATTTGCGGCAAATCTTTAAAGCTATAGAGATTCCCAGCGAACTCGTAGTTCGGATTGAATTCGGTCATCATGGTGTCAGTAACGGCGCGTAACGACGTTAACTCTGTACCATTACCAAACATGTCTTGTCGCCGACGTGAGTGGGCCTTTCGATTTTGGTAACGTTTATCTATCGATGAAAGTAATTAATACATATTTCAATGCGTGTCGGAGAATGTTTAAAATAATCTAATACTACTTGTAATCAAGTTATAGCTGTGCGACCATTTGGTTGATTCGTTTTATTTATTAATCGTTCTCGTTTAATAAAATCATGTGAATTCGGTGGCTTCGGTATTGTGCAAAAGCGTGTACGTTGCAATATTGTTTAGCAGTTTCTTACAAATAACTAGGCAGATGACGGAGAGAGCCGACACTAGGGCGAGGCTTAGAATGATCCGCAGAAGCATGGACGTTTGATGTGTATCCTTCGAGTTCTCGTCTACTGAAAAAGATTTATATTAATTATACAAAAAAGCCCGCGATTCGTTGATTTGAATCACAATACGATTCAGCACAGCATGTCGAACAGAAATGGCAATCGTTCAATTCCTCCAGAATTTTCGAAAGTAAAGGTGGTTGGCCTCAAACGCTTACCGATGCAGGATTCCAAGTTGTTGCCTAAGAACCATCCCTGTGGGCACAAACATTTGGTTTCGCTGAGGTACTGGTCAAGAGCGACACATCGGAAATCACATCCGCATCCGCTGATAGCAGGAATAATATATACTTCGCCAGATTCATGATTTATTGCTGGTCGGAATTCAACGTGAATCAGCTCACGGCTCGCATACGAGTAACCACCTTCGCCGTTGCCGGACTCCTTGTGGCCCGTGTCGCCGCCTAAATTATGGTATATCCGTTAATTAATACTGCTCTCCTCGTTTATATTGAATGATCGCAAATTTGTACCCGATTTTCCGAGACCTCAAGATCTTCTTTGAAGAAAAATCACACAGTTTTGGGACATGAACTTTTGCAATCATATAATATTATATATGAGGCGTGATATTAGTTAACTACATTTAAAAATTAATATTTAAGCCAATGCATTAAATACACTAGAGGAGTGAAGGTTACAAAGGGGTTGAAAAGGAAAAGCATCAAGTACAAAACAATAGGATAGAGAAATATATTGAACAATATAGCATTTTATATGAAATAAAACTTCTGTTTGAAACATTTTCCGGTATAGATAATTTCAGAGATATTCGAAGGGATAGATTTAGATGGACCACCCGGTATACGCTACACTATTATTCATATTTAATGCATGCCCAAATAATTCGTTCAACAGTCACATCCACAATTTTGAGCGAATATTTTCTACCAGGGGTAGCAGAAAAATGATGTTAAAATGTCCGGGGTTTTCCTCTAATGTTAAAAATAGTCGAAATGAATTGTTAGCATGAAGCGCAAATGAATAATATCGATTCGCCTGTTACCTATATAACCACCACCACCGCCACCCGTAAGACAGCCGCCACCA
Source organism: Halictus ligatus (assembly GCA_028454255.1). Lineage (NCBI taxonomy): Eukaryota > Metazoa > Arthropoda > Insecta > Hymenoptera > Halictidae > Halictus > Halictus ligatus. The sequence continues at coordinate 9,817,749 of CM052143.1, forward strand.
CCACCACCGAATCCGCCGTTACCGTGGCTGTGATTTCCAGGACCGCAACCAATTCCTCCGATGCCACCCCGAATTAAAGGCGCTCCAGCGGTAGGTCGTTGAACCGCGTCGCTACTCGATGACCCTTCCCACCCTCCGCCGGGACCACCTGCACCGTCGAGAATCAGGTAATTAACACAGTTTCGAAGCAGTTATAACTAACTTGTAACTAAACGCGGATTCACGCCAGCTATACCGCAACTAGCGATCTCGCGAATCGACCAAATAAAATTGAAACGTCATTTGTTCAAACTTCGAACCGTCAGAACTGTTCTCGCGTCTATCAACGGATCTGCGAACAGCTAACTAGAATTTTTTTCACTGGTCAGAACGTGATCGTTGTTGAAGAATTGACTCGAAAATGTACAGCGGGATATCCTACAACGAACGATCTTGCAACAAAAGTATGCTATAATGCCATTGGCTCAGAAGTCCAGACATGAAACAGACATCTTTGAATTTGATTTTCGAAAAGCCGAATGAAATTATAACTTACCAATACCCTGCGTAACAACCGGTACAGTTATCGGTGGGTTTCCAGATGGAACAGGTCCCCGCCCATGTTGAAGACCGGTATTAACAAATGGTCCGAAACCTATTCCACCTCCACCCCCGGCAACAAGAATCGGGAGTTGCATTCCATTTTTTTTCAACTGCAATGCATTAACATATTGCTTTTGCGTTTTGTTTAATTCGCAATAGCACGTAAAAATAAATATTAACTTACTCTAAAGATATATGTTGCTCCACCACCGCCGCCCCCACCATCTTTTATCTTGAATTTTTTCACTTCGCGTATGCTAGAGGTAATGTCCGAAAAAGATGGTCCATTATTTCGTCCAACAGTTTGACAACTATCTGTTTTCAGTCGAAAGTTCTAAAAATTACATTCACAACTTGAAATTTATAATGTAATTCATGAAAGTTGTATTGTCTATTTTGTTTAAAACAAATACTGCTGTATTAAGTGTTAGACAATTCAATTATTTGTTAGTTTAACGGTAATTTGGTATGCAAATTAGTGTCTCGAATGAAATGTTTATGCTTTTATAGTACAAGCGAACGAAATGAAATCTGATCCGTTAGAATCGTTACCGAAATCCAATGTATGAACATTGAAATAACTTCAATGCTCATACTCAATAATTATTTAGAGAATTATTTATTATAACTGGACTGCGGATCTTTATGCGAATTTCCACTGCCGTCAATCATTTTATAAAAATCAGACGAAGGGTAAAGTATATTTAACTGATTGGAATGTGTCTTATGTCAAGATTCTTTTATTAGATTATGGCAAGAAATATTGCGCAAGAGGCATTTGGCGAACTGAGAAGATCCGCAGTCCAATCATAACTATTAACACTAGATTTACGGGACCTGTCAAAATGACGGATTCTAATATTTTTAATTTACGAATGTTGAAATTGTAAAGATGCACCCATGAGGGATTATTTAACAAATTGATTTCTTTGAGTATATATTATTAAAAAGATGGCCATAAATTTTGATAGATACAATCATCTTATTTTTGTAAAGTAATTTAAAGTAGTCATTTTTAGTGCTCCGTAAACCTAGCGTTAATTTTCTAGGTATAATATACAAGTCTTACTTTAGGACACGCGTCTATTCCCGCCTGTCCTACCATGAAATACAATTGTTCACCCTTTTGCAGTTCGATTATTCCGCGGACAAGAGCGCCCAACGTACTACCCATTCCACTAGACCCTTTACCTCCGCGTGCACCCAGCCCGATTAAACTAGAATTTACAATTAACCAAATACAATTGAAAAACTTTTAGTACATTTTGTTAGCAACGTCAGATAACGTATAGAGAGCGTCAGTACGTGTAATATCCACCGTGAGGTGCCATCCACCGTTGAACGCCATTCAAATGAGAGGAACCATCTTCGAATTGCGATGATGGTACATCTAATTCTACGTCCGTCCCATTATACTCCTTGGCGCATTGTTCGGCCGTTGGACCTGTTCTGCCTGTGGCCCCGCAGTTTGTAATTCGAATAACTGGAAAATCATAAAGTGTTAAGGTGTATTTATATATGATTTATCTATCACTGTTATATCATTATACGCTGTATAGAATCGTCCTACTATCGATCACAAAATCTACAGGCTTTGCATGTCATAAAATTATTTAGTTATTACGCTATGCATTACCAGTTTCATTTATAAAATCCACGTGTTGATCTGGAACTTTTTCGATGTCTAGAACTGGATTGTAATAATTAAAATCTCCAACAACTTCCGGCGGAACCCCTGATCAAACAAAATACAATATTTACAAGCGTATACATTACAGTATTTATTCAATACTTGCAGATTTACCAATGCCGAAACATTCTGGGCTCAAAGAGAAATCGTCAATTGCTACATCGCCGGTTGACGATAAGCCTCTGCTTGCTTCGAATTTCAAGAAATATCTGTAGAAATAACACAAATATTGTATAAAATAAAAAATTTTTATTGTAAAAATAAAAAATTTTTATTGTAAAAATAAAAATAAATTGTAGATGAAAATAAATGCCAATCGGTGAAAGTAGAAGCTTCGAGCTTTAAAATGACTTGAGATTTATTATTGTACTATTTTTTTTTAACGAAATTATTTCTGTCCACAATTTTTCGGGAATGAGAGATTTAGTGTTCAAATACTTGTTGGATTCACTGTATTTTGTGCACAGTATGGATATGCTGCATTAGATACTTCAAGAAACAATACCTGTGTCGTACATCCGGCAAAGCAACGATGTGACTCAACCAAACATCGCCTTTGTCACCGTAGGACCACCAAAGGGTCTCCGAATGATTTTGATGAGGTTTCATTCGAACTAAACTCAGTTCGAGAGCACCGCTGTGCGTGCCATACTGATGGTAGAAGAATCGTACCTGTAAATTTACAAACAAAATCAAATAAAACATTCATACGAATATTTTAGAGTATCTAACTACACCCAGGGTCTCTTTTCACATGACCTTGTGAAAGAAAAAGTTGTATAAAAACTGATTTGCAACGAAGTATGAATCTTAAATCAACGTAAGTTGTACAAAAAGAAATTTAAAATACATGTGCTTTCACTAGAAACATTTTATCTAATCGAACCATGCGAAAAAGTTTAATACGTTAAGGAAAATGGGAACGGTAATATTTTTAAAATATCGATATTTTATTCACGGTCGCCTTTCTGTAATTATAGTACAAACAATCCTTTCTCTTACCGCTCGAACAAAATCACTTGTGAATCACGTGTTAAAAAATGTGAATTATGTAAAAAGAAACCCACGTGGACACCGTTTGACACAAAAGATATATAGCTTACTTGACATGAATTATAATATGGACTTTCGTTATCGCTGCTGTATGGTGGTGTCGGATTGAATATCGGACTCATAATGGTAGCAGAACTGCCTAATCCAAGTGCTTTAGACACGTTTACATACGCGTACGTTCCTGCAATTGAAAATAAATAATACTTCAGTGCAACAATTAATATTATGTAAAATCTATACTGGTATTATATCAACTAGAAATAAACGAATTTTTATTACTTTCATCAGCTTTTACTAGCTCTCTACCGTTTCAAATTTCATGTACTCGTAGTTACCATGAGTGCATAAAATTCGGGATTCGGGGTAGCCACCGTACAAGCGATTAATTATTTTTAAATGGTAGCGTACGTGCACGTGTAGATATAGCATATTTACCGGACACATTGCCGTATGTATGATCGTGACTAGGTCCAGTTTTATCGGACGGTGTCGGACCTCTGTAAAGGGTCCAATTTAAGGGTCTTCCTGATACATTCAACCAGCCGCACCATCCGTGCTCAAAATTGCACTTGGAATTCTCCGGCATTTTGTCTGAAATGCCCTTCAATTATAGTCTGCCATACGGCTTAAAGACCGAAAAGGGAAGCAATAATTTGCCAATTACCGCAGTTCTGTTTTTCGTCTTCGCCATCGGCACAGTCTTCTACCAGGTTACAGATCTGTGTTCTGTTTAAACACGTGCCATTGTTACAACGAAACATGACTGCTGTGCAGTTCATTTTTACAGGTGGTACTTCTGCAAACGAAAACAAATATTTATTTGGTACGTATTGTTATCGTTTGAAAAATTTCATTTCATAAATACCTTTCTGAGAAAGATGCTTAAAAAATTAAAAAATTTTAACTGAAATTATTGGAATTAATTATATTTAGCAGCTTGAAGGACTTTTCTTTTCAAAGATAGGGAGAAATAATTTGATTCTAAGTGTTTCTGGTAAAAAGATGATACTCACCTAGAAAACAATCGACCAAACGGATGTTATCAATGCCAACGCTGGAGTTATTATGGGGTACCAACATTTCTAGTAAAAGTTGATGTGGTTGATTAATTGCGCCTAAATTAAATAATGCTTTCTCCCACCTACAAAATATTAAATGCATATATATATCGTTTTAGGAACAGCTGATTATTCATGTTTCTTGTTTACATGCGCTGGTAATGCAATAACAATTACGCACTTTGCACGATTATTCCCTGGTTTCACCGCAGCAATTGAGCTTGTATTATTTGTAATTATAACTAAATTGATGCCACTGTCGTCCATCTCAACCTGATATAAAGCTAATTCCAGCATACAACGCGAGCTAGTTTGAGGGATCGTGGAAGACCACAGTTGCACATCCCCGCTGCCAGTAAACCACAGAAAGTGTCCTGGTAAAAGAAAATTAGAAATTTAAATGTTTTAATGCCATCTTTTTCCCTCTTTTCTATAAAAACCGGTCCATTCAATTCTTGAATGTCAAAGTAGATTCTTAGCAGGGTATCTCGATCTTAGACGGCCTTAGTCTAATCCAACGAATAAATGGAAGAAAAAAATATTGTACAAAGTTTGTCAAGAAACGCTTTGTTACAGAGTTACGAACAAATGTATGAAACGGGTAACTGCGCATTTTCCATTAGAGCACACAGATCGATCGTGTTGACCTGGTCCGCATGGATTACATGTTTTTAATCATCTAGTGCCATGTGATTTCCGTGTAATTAGTAAGTATTTATGGATTAATACGATGTAATAAAAAAGGAGTAGCGTGCAGCCCGAGTACCGCCAGTTCCCCGGCTCTAATGGACAATTCGTAATTACTATACTTGCACGTATACAAAATTTATCCATAACTTTGTCATCTTATAACAATATTTAACTGTTACCATATTTGAATGTTTGTAATATTCTGAAATTTTTGCGAGTATTCACTATACCACACAGACACCATTCAACGATATTGACTTGTATTTGACTATTTAGTCAAATTACAACGATAATTGTCATACGATAATTCTGTCGCTGATGCGTACGACTTCTAATTGAATTAGTCCTAATAGGTGTAAATACATGTCCTTTAGCAGAGCGTTTGAAGACGCGTACAATGGTCTAATTACTGAAGGTCGTTCAAGGTCGCAGAAGACCAATTGCAAGGGAACGCGTGTAACCAGTTTTGACGCTTGTAACCAGTCAACCATTGCAAACAATGTGTTCCCTCGTTGTTTAATAGAGATATGCACGACAGTCGAAGTTATTCTGAACACGCTATATGCATAAACACTTCGCATGAATTGTGCGACGCGTTTATGCGAATGGGTACTGTATTACGTTGCTGCATATGAAATTACTAATTACTGTTTCGGCTAAACGAACTTAAATCAAGACAGTTTTAGCTTGTTAAATATTTCACTCGTTCAAAATAATTTTCGGATAACTTGTATGCATAGCGTTAATAGCGAAACCGTCTAAATAAAAACTTCAAACTTTTCAATAAAAATAGGAACGAATTCCGTGAATAGGGTACTAGAATAAAAATTGGTAATTTAATTTTTGTGACAATCCACGGTTCTGGTACACAATGAGGCCTAGCAGTATTAAACAATAGAATCCGATCCGTTGATTATTTACAAAAAGAATCCTTCTCTTTGATTTTAATGAAATCGAAATATATGTTGTACAGCTCGACCTTTTGAACGACTTTTGTCAAAAATGAAAAGGTCCGCTTTAGTGTCCGAGATATTCGCGAAAAACTGTTGTACCTCTGTTCCTGAAGAAACCTGACCCAGACCCAGCCAAAATTCGTTCAAAAAGCCTGTACAAACCTAACCCGGCGTGGGCTAACGATCTAGAAAAAGGACTCCTCAGTTGAAATAGCTATTACATCGTTGCTTTCAGTGATGGAAGTTCATACGCACCAATCGAATACTAATATTCTGCTCGCGTGCTGTCCCTGTCTTACCATGTTTCATATTATTAGCATCCACCTTCGGTCCATATCTACCACGGTCCGCTGTGACTGGTATCAAGGGGACAGTTTTGTTCCGCCAGAAAGTACAAGGAACTTCGAAGTCGCAGTAGCCGAGCTCGGCCGATCGACTGAGGGCGAATTGTAACTCTTTGGTCCCTCGCGGCATTCTTTCCTTCCAATCGCAACAGGTGCCAGTGATGTAGCAAAGACCGAGGAGGATCCTCAGCAGTATGTCGCCGGTGAAGCGAAATCTACATCGGCAGTCGTGCTCGGTGTGACTCGCCTGTCTCGAATTCGCGGCCGACACTCCAGACCGCCCAACTCTGACCATTACTCCGTGGTTTCTTCGTATAGCCGCTCGATATATCCTGCAAACATTCACACATCACTATCCACGCATAACTCGCCTTTACCTCTGCGTGACAGTACGAGTCTGAGGTATTCCCTCCGTAACTCGAGGCTCTCTACCGTAACTGTGAAAATTGCATCCCCAACCAAAAGCCCCTAAAACCGTCCTGTCTGTAATTAATCATGTGCAATGAGACACGAATTTTTTCGTTGCTGGAAAACGCCCGTGACCCGATAATTGAGACCGAAGTCTTGGAAGCCTTGGAACGTCTCGTTCTCGCAAACTTTTATCCTTGGATCACCGGGCACACTTATAATTACTATTCAAGCTTTTATGGGTTCGTGTTTGAGGAATTCCTATTGGAAATTTTAGAAAGACTAAGTATAGTTTTTTGCAGCAGAGATAGTAGAAGGTAAAGTGATTGATAACTTTCCAAGGCACAGAGATGCATCGATGGTACTACATACATCTTCATTTTCAGAAGGCAAATAAAATAACGTAGAAAATATGGCAGACATCAATTTTCCAGAATTACTGCTTATGAAGTTTGAATGTGGCTGATTCTTCTTAAGTTTTTTTTGTGTATAAATATTTTACACAAAATATTACGCAACTTACATAAATTAAAATAGAGAACCAACTTGTTAATATTTCAATCTATAAGTGATACTATTTTGTAATTAAGAAAATTACAGGAATTTTAATTGATTCGGATATTGTTTATTGCGTTCAAATATTAAACCGCCAAAGTCGGAAAATCAAATTATATCATTTACATTATACCATCGCCGAAGCTCCACAAGTCGCAAAAATCTATTTATAGGGTCAAGAGGGTGAGATGGGTGATGAAGCGAAACGATGATTAACGGAAATGGAATAACTGATTCACCGATACTTCATAATTTCCGGTGAGCTGCTACGAAATCGCCCCTCGTAGTATCATTAACGAAACAGTTCCAAGTTTCTTTTAAATCCTACGTCCATTTACAAGACGTTTTGTATTATACAAAACTTTTCCTACGTATTTTGTTTGATCCAAAAGATTCTTTAACATTTACCATATTTCAATCTTTCTTCCGTTTCCAATTTCCCTGCTCAATTTTGTCGTAAGCGCATAAATCTAATTATAAATACTAATATTTTCGTTCCAGGACTGAACCGCGCCATACATATAAACAATTGGAAAGTAAATTGATTAAATTTATTTCACCTTCAACCGAAAACGGTCTTGAACAATGTACCAGCATAGTTTCCCCGTGTTCATCCGTTTGTCCCCCGTTGGCAGCGCTCCGCCGTATTCGATTGTTGTCCACCTCTTGTCAGTCGCGCATTGTCTTAGCGTGATAATAGTCACGATTTCGCCTCGTCCCGATTGTTTGCTATCGATCGGTTCTGCGGGTTTGTGTTACCTGTGTAAAACGAAAAAATGGCTGATAAAGAAAACGACTGAACGCGTCGATTTGCAGTTCGAAAATACAGGACGCCGCACAGTGATCTAAAACGCGAAATTTAGTGACATTTTGCCAAAAAATCAACTGTCTCATATTGACTGACGTTGAATGTTTATTGCTTTCTAAATATTCATTAACCTTGAAAATGAAAAAATTAATAAAATTTAATAAATACCATTACTGCAATAAACGGTCAAAGTTGGAAGTTTTGAAAACAGCCTTCCTCATGGAAAAAATTGCTTTTCTTCTTTGAGATACTCTGACGATACTTTTTAATATTTTCCTTCCAATTTTTTTTAAATGAAAGGTTTATCTTTAAGCTGTAAATTACCATTGTCGATTAAAAATTACTATTCATAATGTATTAAACATGCTATGCCAAATGCAACGTAGAAAATTTTCAAAATTCTTAAGACTTCGCAAAGAATATCTTCTGTATCATACGAGATCATAGAATTTTAGCATACTTTCTTCTACACAAACATCTAAGAATTATTTCCCATCTCGTCCCATATCACAAGTTATTATTGTTTAAAGTCGCCCGCGTCCATGCGTCTATGCGCATGGGTCCTCGAATACCTCGGTATACTTTGTCCATCAGTTCAGTATATCTTCTAAGACAGAAGAGATCATGGAATTTTACAAAATGGAATATGTTCGGCACACTTTCTTCTATATAATCGTGCAAGAATTATTTCCAACCTCGTCCAATATCTCGCGTTATTATTGTTTAAAGTCGCCCGCGTCTGTGCGGGTTCTTCGTCGGGACTCTTTGACGACTAAAAGACACTTTAGGCACTGAACCAAATTTGATTTAAAGAGCGATTTTTCAAAAATTTAGAGGAATAATATATTTACTAAGCTGAATATTCTTTTAAAAGTTGTTAAATTTGGAAACGTACTTCACTAAATTTCGCGTTTTAGAGCACTGTGCGGCGGGATCGTGATCGCGACGCTGGCAAACGACGAAACCTAACTAGCCGCGTCACGTTATAGTCTATAGGATCTCGCACTCTCAACTGGATAATCTCTTGGTTGTCGTTAACGGCAATCGAGGAACTCTGTTTCTCCTTTTCTCTCTGTCCTGTTATTCGTCCTCCCTTCTCTAATTCCCTACGGCCCTCGCACTCTCTATCCGTCTCCGCATTCCCCATATCATCCTTTTCCTCCCTACGGTGTACATACACTGTGCGTCTCTCTCTTTTCCGGAATATTGAAGCGATCACTCGACAAGTGTGAATCAAGTGCTCTCTCGACGCGATTCAACACGAGATTTAGATGGCACTCTCGTTACTCTTGTTTTCTCTATTCCGACCGCACGTCGGGTTCGCGTTTTCACGAGTTCGTTTTTCCACCTTCCGGTATCGATCGAGGAGTATTGACTTGCGTCGATCCCGACGAAATTATTGAACCCTTTGCGATCGCAAATCTCGATTCCCACCGACACCATATTCTTCGAACGCTTGTCCGAGTCGGCAGAAAATTAATAATTTCTAAACTAATCCGTTTCCGACCTAAAACCCTAATACTTTTTTTAAAGAGGATACGAAGGTACATTGATTACTAGAAAAAAACTATAATGTACGAACAAAAAGTTTGTTATTTTTTTTTTTATCAAATGTAAACCTTTTTGCTGGTTTCTTTTATTTTATTATCGTGTAATTACGAAATGCACGCGGTGACCTGCATTTTTCACTGTAGCTGCCCTTAAGTGACATTGAATAGGTAATTGTGTTCGTCTTGAAACCGTCTATCAAAATGTAAATAAAAACCATATAAAAAAGCATTACTGTTCGTAAGTCCTCGGAAAATATGACCTCGAGGAGACCTTCACCCACACAGACTTATGTCTCCCTGCAAACTCGATTGACAAAAACTTTCTGCTGTAAGTCAATTGTGCTTTACTTTTAAATGACATATCTATTTTGTTTATCAAGACGGGATCAGTTGAGGAAAAAGGAATTCCTGCTTATTTCTACATTCATTGATAAAGAAAAGTACAATCTCGATAACTGTAAAACCTCTATAAGAGAAAACTTTTCTTCATTCCCTTCCGCTCAGCTGTAAAAACCTGTACAACTCGAAATAAAACTTTCTCGACTTGAATTTTACCTCTATACCTCAACAACTCGAATTCAGAGAAACACCGGCCTCTAAATGTCAAAGTTTACGTATCAATCAATCGATTCGACTGGATCGAAGGTTTTGCTATGATCAATTGTTTATTTCTTTATGCATTGCACATGAATTCTTGATCACAAAAGTAATTGGCTACGAAACATTGTATGATCAAGTTCAAACACGGTTCTGTCAGCAATCTTATGCTTCCGGATTTTTTAAAAAATCGGTTTTGCCACCAAAAATTCGGTGATGTGTGCTATTAGAAAGAATGTTCATGAATTGTTTCATAATTTTTTGTTGACCAGAACAGAAGAAATAGAGCATAAAACTATGTTCATCATTGAAGCAACTTGATACTGGTCACCTACTTGCAACTTGTCACAGATGGCGCCCTAACCTCTACTGAAGGAGCTTAATTGAGAGCCCTACCCCCTACCGGGGGGCCCTAAATCCTGCAGAGGGCTTTCTTTGGGAGCCCTGACCAAAACATTAAATTGCCATGGAGGCACTTTTGGCCATCTTATCCGGCAACACCTGTATCACCACGTTGCTTTCGCTTCAAGTTCGAGTTATCGAGGTTCCATTGTATATTAAAATTCACGACCGCGGAGTATGCTCTTTCCTCAATGAATTTCAATTGCAAATAACGAAAACGAGAGAGAGAGAGAGAGAGAGAGAGAGAGAGAGAGAGAGAGGGAGAGAGAGATTCTCAATGAAACGTCAACCAGTGATAAAGTCCAATAATAATTGGAAGGTTACTATATCAAGAGTGTATCTACTTGACCTTTTCTTTGACGTTCTTAGCTGACATTTAACACGAATTCTACGTCTCGAGTTCGTCGTATTTCCTGTTTCTCGATAGCGCTCGATCTCCAGGAATGCAAGCGCTACTTGAGAGACAGTTGCGACTTGCCAATTAAATCGATCGATCCATCGGTATCGGTTTCGGTATCTATCAATGTAACTGTTCCCGTTCTAAAGTACGGGTACATACCACGATATCCGATTGTCGGTACATACACTACCGCTCAAAAGTATCCGGACACTTGCGAAATATGTTAGCATCGCATAAAAGTTATTGTCGATTTTTATTAGTGTCTTATGAAATATCGAACGTTTTAAAGTAAAAATTACGTATGCGGAACTTACGTGTCCGGATACTTTTGAGCGGTGGTGTATGTATGTGCAGTGCACATTGTGCACTGGTTGTGGGTTCCCTTGGTTCGTTCCGCCCTAAACGAAACCCGTGCAGAAGGTTTCCCCTTCCGAACTGCATTTCAACGTGATGTTTTATGCGCAGCAGTCAGGATAAAATTATCCTGACGTTGGCCGGTTACGACGATACGGTGAAAGGCGGCTGTTACAGCTAGAGGACAATGTTAATTGCCAACTGACACATCGAATTTTAGTTTACACTAATTTTTGGATGATACGTTCATCGACGATAGTTTCACACATACAGTGTGTGGCCAAATTATCTAATATGTTTACACATTTTCGAAACTATCATACTTGACCTAATCAATAGAATTTAGTAATAAAACAAAGACCTTAACGAAATTCATGAATGGATTCTAATATTATGGATCTCTCAATTATTTATTTAACTATTAATTAGGTTAGATCAGCTATAAATGTAGACGTTTGCACAAATATTCATAGTTTACAATGTAATCACTGGACTCAGAATCTTTATGCAAAATAAAAAGTTTGTGAATCAATTGCAAGACGCAGAAACTAAATATAAATTTATATTTTCCATTAAAAAAAGATCATTTCATCTACCAGTGTCATCATTTCAAAAGGTTGTACACTCCTGACACTTGTGTATCCACTCAGCAAACATACAATCTCTAATTAAGGTTATGAAGTACGTAATCTAATTAACTGGAGCACAGACTTTCCGCGTGAACATGAAAACCCTTTAATCTTTTTACTTGACTCATAGATAATGTCGTTACACAATTCTAGCCGCAGGTATATAACGTCATTAACCTCCTCATTAGCGAAAAAGTTTCCCAGGAAAACTGCTGCAACAATATTTCTGAAAACCGATCGATTAACGCTAAAAATATATGTATATATATACATATATCGTTCTATCTCAAGTATATTATTAATTCAACGACCGTGGAATACCTAAATAAATAAAAAGAAGACCAATCGAAAACATCGCTATGAAAGCTCACTCTTCTGACGTCACGAGGACATTCAATATTTCCTCATACAATGATCAAATGAACGAATTCACAGAGATTCAACTAATGTAATTTCCCTGAGCATGGTTGATCGTAAATATTTCGCTAAAAAATCACGTAATCGTTCTATCACTGCACATATACAATTTTCGCATTCCTCCTTTATCTGTCGAATAGCTGTGCAACAAAAACTATGTCAGTATACGAGCGAAACCGCTTCACGCGCCGAACAGGTCTTGTTTACGCATTTTTATAGCAGCCCATTACCTAAAATTATGCCTTTCGCCGACTGCGAAATGGGTCGAACCATGTTTTGGCATTAGCCGCGGGAGATATCGAGTTTTGATAAACCATGCTGCAGCCAATATTTCCTGCCTCGTCTGTTTCAACTACGATAACCCGAACGTTTAATAAACCGCCTTTCTCTCGCAATTTCCAAGCACGGAGCGCTTATCAAGTTTGATAAATGTCAAACGTGGAACAGTTGCGTACAGAAATTCTGGGCCAACCATGCCCTCGATTTCTCCGCCTAACAGCCCTTACGAGTTCCTCGAAATCTTTCGCTTTTCCATCCACATTTCTAAACGTTCTCGAAGAGATTCGTCGAATCTACGATTGTTTCTCGACGAAATCCTGCATTTTTTCGAAGATTTTCTATGGGAAAATAATAAATGCAATAAAAATGGTACTTACATCGATCAGGTGCGCCAATCGGTGATGGGTATTGCCGGGAAACGTATCATCAGATCACAACGCACAATAACTGCATTATATCAACCGATCACACACTTTCTCCGCGTCGGTTTTCTCTCTCTCTCTCTCTCTCTCTCTGTCTATTTCTTTCTCTCTGTCTCTGTCATCTGTCACCCTCGGCTGGAGTTCGCTCCGAAAACCACCATCAGCCGAGGGAACGGACAGCGCAGATCACCGGTTTCGGAGTCATCCGGATGATTTCGGCACGCGTGGACCACGCAAATTGATTCTGTCACGGCGGAAGATCTCGCACTCTCGAATCCAGTACGTCCCGTATCTCGTCTCACCTCGACAATCGATAAATGTCGCCTCTCACCCCCTCCCTACTCGTATCTCTCTCTTTCTCTCTCCCTCTCTGTGTTTCTCTCCAGCCACCCCGGTCCGTCCTTTTTTCTTGTTCGATCCGCTGGCCGGCGGAGCTATGTATGTCCCCGTGGTCGACGACAATGCCGCCGGTGCCGGGAACGATGATCCCCCCCGACGAATGGTTTCCGTTTCAGTCAGGAAATCTCGAATGCTCGAGGTGTCGGAAGCAACAGTAGCAACCAGCAACGGCCACCGCTCGCAGGGCAGCGGCGCGTCTCTTTGCGCGTACACGCGTGGACCGAGCGCGGCGGGTGGTTCAGCAACCACCGATCGATGATACGTTCATCAGGATTCACCTTGGGCGCATATTCGAGCCCCGACTGCAAGACTCCGCTCCCGTGTCCGCTCCGGTCCGCTCGGCGAGTTCGCTGGCGACGCAGCATCCACCATCCACCGTACAGACCACCCGTCCGAACGCGCTCCCTACGAAACGTGTCGCGGGTATATTTCGCGAACCCGAAAAACGCTCTGCGCGACGAGTCCGCGAGAAAGGCGAAGAGAGAGAGAGAGAGAGAGAGAAAGAGAGAGATCAAATTTAAGGGAAAGAGTGGGGCAAGACGCGAGGGAAGAGAAACAGGGTGGAAAGAGAACAAGATAAGTGGTCGCCGGTGAAAAGAGAGAAAGAATGTGATTTAATAGGGGAGGAGGGGACGAAAATGGTGCAAGGGGAGGAAGGGAAGGGAAGATTGAGAAGAGTGTACGGGAGATGAACGTAGATGAGGATGAAGGGTGGTAGAGAGGATGCTGGGAGCCACGTCGAAGGTGGGAAAGACGAAGTAAAAGGATATGAGAGAGCATGCTCTTATTGACGAAGGGCAGGGACTCCGCCCCTGGTGAGAGTTTAACTCACGGCTGCGCCTATTTTCTCCCGAAACGGACCACCCGCGCCAACCGCGCGGTCCCTGGAATTCGCTCTTGGATTTCTAGCTGAATCGAATTGTACTATACCCGTCGCCTCGCGCTATGACACGCCGATTGCATACTTACTCCACCACGTTCTTCCGTGTCGCGGATTCTCGTCGATGAGAAATGTTAACGACCCGGTCTCCGTAGAATCGCGATAAGGTAGAGTGACTACGTTACCGTCAAAAAATGGTTTTACCTGCCTCGAGTTTTCGTCCTTATGTAAGAATATTTTGTCGCTGGTAAAGGGCTCGTTCGAAAGGTGAAGGTTCAATCTAGCGAGCGCTGCTCAGGTGCTGCCGAGATTTTGCAGATATTTACAAATTTACTACTATACTAGAATTACAAATAATATCATGTGCTTCCAATTGATAAAATTTGCAATACAATACACATATAATTATCTGCAATATGATGCAAACACCTTAATTATATCATCGTCAAATAAATACATATACAATACATTACAAAATAACAATATTTTTTAACAATATTTTACGATTTATGTTTACAGAGATTAAAATATTGTCTTTACGTGGAATTTTTTCTTACATTTATTTCGATTCAGTTTGCATAATTCACGTATCTCGAACAAGCTCGGGACCTCACGCTGCGATAATTACGTGAACGTTCCTGACGTATGACTTATTATCATACTTTACGAATAACCACACGCCGTGTATGGTTCTTTTGTGTCCATACACCAGTAATTTCCGTTATACTATCGCAAGCAACGCAGACGCCACCGGTAGAAGGATATTGCCATGTCGAATAGCCTTGAGTTTCAGCACAAGAATTTATTATATCTTATCACTGCTTCTCACATTTTTTCTTTTTCTTTAATAACATTGTATCTACTACATAAAATTCGAATATAACTATTATTAAACTATAGGAAGAACCAATTTTAAAATATACTCTTTTCGTTCAGTTTCTAATTGTTGTTATTTACTTGGAATATTATTAAATTTATATAATTAAAGAGCGCTTACTAAACACTAATGAATAACTAATTTTCATATATTGATATAAATTATATAACACAACCAATATAAATTATGTAAGGTTGGATTAATATGTACATAAGTAAATACACAGCTCCATCAAAAACCGACGACATCGAAATAATTTAATTAACGAAGCGCAAACTAGAAAGTTAAAAATAATCACAGCGATAACTTCTTTAACCATTCTGCACACTAAACATCTTAATGAAAAGGAGATACATTCGAATATTTCACGATCAAAATCAATTAAGTTTGATCAAAGAACAGCCATACACAACTGACTTGGCAGTCAACGTGTTAACCAAGTTATATAAGCAGCTGAACTCTCCAAGAAAGTATGCAGTATTTACATAACCGCAAGCGGCGTGCAAAATCCATGAAAAAATTCGAGCACGGCTCGATTTCCTAAAACGTGCGATGCTACCATATATTTGTTAATGTTCGCTGATTCGCAGTTTCGTTACTACACTCTTCCGCGAACGCGTTTCACCAGCGAACGATAACGTTCCGATGAATTTGCGGGAAACGTCGGCCGATCTGATTTTTACGGACCACGATCGCAAACAAGGAAATTATTCGAAGATTTCTCGTCTCCGTTCGACGCGCAGATTAAATACGTGATAGCTCGCCGCGACGGCAGAGACAAACGAAAAGAAAAAAAAAGAGAAAAATAGAACCCCGCCTAGGGAGCTTTTCACTTTTTTCTCTTCCTCCCTTGCAAACGTGCCGGAAGTGTCAAATTAAAATTCCGTTTGTCCCGAACATTTTGGATTCCGTTCGAATGGCTTTCTCCGGAGCGAACAATAAATCCCGTAACATCCGCACGGCAGCGTGTTGCTCTTCCACGCTAGGCAATTTATCGAACAATAAAGTAAGAGCTCTCACGTTGTTCGCGGTAGAAAAATTAAAATAAAACTTCCGTTTCCACCGTGCTCCCCTGTAGCCGAGCGTATTGCTCCGTGAGAAATCGCGTGTCGCATTGTCCGAGAAACGAATTCTTGTAAAATTTCCGAGGAAACGAGCGAAATGCCGTAACGATTTAGACGCGTTCGCGAAAGTAATTCGCTGAAACTTCGTCCGCAGCAGTTCCTCGAGGATTACCACAAACTGCTGAAACCGTACCTGGACGACGACTATGGCGGCGAGATTCGACAAACGCCCGATGTCGATGTATTGCTGAACCAAGCCGAGCAGGACTTTATTCAAAGTTACGGCGGTTATCCTACGTGCGCGGTGTACGCACCTGGGTGCCTCACTATAGCCGGCAAGTGTACAAATCTGTCGGAAAGTAAATCGCTGTCCATGGTACGTGAAAATTTATCTGTTACATGCAGGGTGGCTATGCGAATAATGCTCGCGCGGACGGTACGGAACAGAAATCGCATCGGTCATTCTGCAAATATCGTAAAGCCAGAGTTAGTGCAACAACTTTATCCTATGTTTATCCTATATATCGAGCCCTTGCAGTTTGGCCGTGTAAATTCGGGACAGCAAAATTACTTATGTTTCTTTGTTTACTTTTACTTTTTTCGTTTACAGTTACTAGGAAGTTGTGCAAAAGTGTTTGCCAACACTGGTAACGGGGCTCCAATGATGTTTACCACCGATACCTCGTGAACGCTAAACAGGGAACGTCATTGGAGCACGGTGTTTATCGTAAATCCACCTCTTGCTTCTATGATAACGGAATACGCACTCCCTACAATCGTAATACACGACAGAAACGTGCACCAACGCATACATACAGGGTGTCCCATTCCAAGTTCTGCACGCATTTTTTTTCTCAAAGTAAGGCTCATTTCGAGAAACGCTTCGAATAAATCCTACGCTGTTTCGGAACGGACGTTTCACGATGGTCACAAATCATTTCCAGGTGAATGCGCTTCCAAAATTTTTTTAGTCATTCATGATTCATTGCCGTTTAACACTAAACCTACCGACATTTCATGTATACCTAATCCTACTATGAGCGGTCAAATGACCGCGTCAAAAAAATTTGTATCTTAATATAGAAAGAGATTTTAACCAATTGGATAGTAAACAAAATATTTTGTTCTACTTAGAAAAGTTTTATCTACATTTATGCATTTTCAGCACATTCAAGTCAATAAATTACATGGCGATACAATAACGTTGTATACAAGAAATTCTAAAAGAAATTTCAAAAACGGTTATTTGACCGCGCGTGGTAGGTTTAGTGTAGGTTTAGTTCTTACCTCCGTTAAACGTTCGGGAAGATTTTCAGATCTAGAGTAACGGACCCAATTACTCTGAGGGTACCAAATTAAATAGTATGTATTAATGTCCAAGGTTGTCGATTTAAATACAGGAGATATTAAACAACTTTAAAAATTCAATGAAAAATGGAATGAATCTCGTGTGAAAGAGAGAGATTTGTGACCACCGTAAGACCATCCCCATAAGGGTAAATTTTGTTCGAAACAATTTGAAACGTGCTGTACTTTAGGAAATAAATGCGTGGAAAGCAACGAATGGAACACCCTGTATCTGTTTGATTATCTTGTCTTGAAATAAAACAGGCCGTTCAACTTGTCACGTTGATAGTTGGCAAGCGGAGTCGCGAAAACAAATGGTGTCACGTGAAAACCCTCTTGGACGAATTCGCCCAGGAGAATATGTACAAGTTTTATATGAACGATGAAAATCTCCAGATATGCATGCAGGAACCGTCATGGGTTCGGTACTTGAAAGGGATACTAAAATGTTTCAAGGCGAAAAGAGGTATCCATCCAATCACCATTATAGATTTGAATAGCGAAAACTTGAGGCACGTAAAACCATTTTTTGACGGTAATATAGTCACTCTACCTTATCGTGAATCTACGAAGACCGGGCCCTTAAAAAGTACGACAAGGGGTTAATGCAAACAATTATTATTTTACATAAAAATCCGCAATCTATTAACTACTAATACTTCAAATCTATACGAAATAATTGAACCGAGTAAATGATAACAGTGAATGTCCCGGGGTTCGAAATCGTGATCGTTTCCACGGTGCCGGTAAAATGCGGTCTCGGAAGCAGTTCCGCCCTGGTCGTTGCAATGTACACATTTCTCGAGGCTATCACGAATACGCAAACAACGAACGTGCTCGAAAAAACGCTGATATGTTATTTGGCGCAGAGGTTGGCCTCGGGATGTCAACACCACCGTATTGCCGATTCTTTGATTTCCATCCTTGGAAGCGAAGATAAGATAATCGCGTTCAGTTCACGATCCCTGACCATCAGCAAGTACGACTTCTCGGAGGCGGTCGATGCAGAGATGGTGCTTATCGAATTTCCTAATTTCAATATCGGGAAATCATCTAAGTATCGTTTCGACGAGTTGCGTCGGAAAGAAATCTTAATTATCAAAAACACGAAGTCACGATGGCGTAATAACCCGGAAGGCGCTTCGATGATGGAACGCCTCTTTTCTGAAGAGACGATGACCTTGACCGAGAACATACTCAATGAAGATAAGAGGATATCACATATGATACCAGCCATAGAAACGAAGCGATGGAAAAAGCTGGGTAGGATGTCAAACAATTGCAATTGTTACACAAATTGTTTTGTTATTTTTTTTTCCCCATTGCGTAGTTTTAATATTGTATATTCCATATAAGCAAATATTTTACATAGCTTGTTAAAATATTACATCCAATATATGATATATTATTTAGGCTTTTATATATATACTTTTCTTTGTAATAGTAAATTATGTCTCTCACTTTAAATATGTTTCCAAACTTTTGTTTGTTTAAGTACCACGCATTCATTCCAAATTATTCTCTAATGAATAAAGGAATTTTCCAATGAACTGTTTTCATGAATATTGCAGGAAAACTTTTGTGGAGAAATTATCAATACATGCGCAAGTCCTTAAACGTTTTACCAGACGATATTGAACGTGTCATGACCACGCTGGAATCTGCGAAATATGTTTTGGGAGCAAGTTTTATTAGCCGTGGCATCGGCGCATCCGTATTCGTGTTGGTAAATGTCTCCTTCGTCGCATCGGCAACACAAAATATGTACTATCGAGAAGAAACTATTCATAATAATGTTTTATTACTTCTCAACTTATGATTTACAAAAAGAAAAGAACAACAGAATAAACTAAACCGTAACGTTATTCGATTATCCTTTACAAATAAAATGTTGATCACCGTATTCGTTCCGTAGTATGCTGAAACACCGTTTCCATTTTCGTTAATCATTATATACCTACGTGTTCCAACAGGTACAAAGATCGAGATTCCGAAACTTCATCTCACTGATGAATTCCATAGAAGTTCCGCGTGGACGTTATTACAAGATAAAGCCGTTCACGGGAGCGACTATACTTTATACACACGAACGTCATGTATCTTCGATTGATGCGGGATCCAGTCGTAACTATCGCCGGATATTAAAAGCGAAATATCATCTTCGCGGCAACGACAGTGTGCAATCGAATAACAAATACTTTCAACCCTTGAAAGCAATGTCCTATTTCATCCTCACCGATACCTGTCTCTTAACCAATTAATTCTCTATTTTTGTTTCGTTTTTTTTCTCTATAAATATACACATAGGAACCTTCATATCTGTGTACATTTTGATATTCTTATGCTACTGTAACCGTTATATTTTTTTTACGTATCATGTACGTATTCGTAAACAAAATAAAAAAGGTGAAAATAAAAAATTATATTTCACGAAATCTAATGGAAAATAATATGTAGATAGTTATTTCGTCGAATTAATCTTCTTAATGGAATGTACGTTTGATTGGTCGTCAACATTCATGCGCGAACTACGCGTACGCATGGTATCGTTCAGATTCTCTCTCTCTCTCTCTCTCTCTCTCTCTCTTCCTTTCTTACACCCTTAGGTTCTGTACTTTCTCCTTCTATTTCAGCCTTTCACATTTATTAGCTTTTCGTTCTCGCAATCGCATTCGCATTCGCATCACAATACGCGTGCGAATCTTTTGAGAGACTGAGAATACTGTAATACATGTAATTTGTCTTTGTAATTGGTACAAAGAAACGGAACTCGCTTTTTTGCACATCACATTACTAAGAGCACTTAAACCACGCAACACTTAAGTGCGTTATAAAAATACGCAATATTGTTATAGAATAATAAAATTTATAGTTTTCAGTTCAAATAACTGCATTTAAGTTGTCAAAGAATGATACTTTTTGAGATGATGAACGCCTCAACATCATAGTATACGGTAGTTTCTTTCGTTCAATGTTCTGTAGAATTTGTAGGAGAATGTAGCAATTGCCACCAACGATACGGTTAGAATGATGCCACCTACAAAAATGGAAATCGTATGATACAACTATAGGACAATATGGTATTACGTTTTTTCTTAAACAATGGTTCCAATGAAATTAATCTTTCAAGAGAATTGAATGCAACTTAATTTAAAAAAAAAGGTAATTAGATATATGAATTTATATGAAATGCCTACCTACGAAACTGAGACCATCAAACTGCCGTTCCTTATGAGGTGGAGCCACCTTTGTTGATATTGGAATCGCTGTTGTAACAGATGGTGAAACTGTAGTCTGACTACTGGCAGTGGTAGATGGTTCTACACTGCTAGTTTTAGGTTTCTCAGTAGGTTTTTCAGTAGGTTTCTCAGTCGTAGCTGGTGTTTCTTTTGTTGTTGGTAGAACTGTAGGTGCTGATTTGGGTGTTGTATTTATGGCAAAAGGAGTGGTTGTCTTGTCGGTATCAATTTTAATAGTAGTATTAATTTTAGCAACAGGAATACTAGTACTGACTGGTGTAGTACTATTTACACCACTTGTATCTACAGAAGCTTGATGCTCTGCAGCAGGGTTTGCTGCATTTGCAGATTTTGGAGGAACTGCAGTAGTTGCTGCCAGAACATTGGCAGGCCTATCTTCGTTTGTTGGTGCAGCTGTATAAAGAATTAATAGATTGTACATCGTTAACACAGTTAAAATGATTTATGTCTTTATCTATTATATATATATTTTACTAGAAATTAAAACGATAGACGCTATTAATTAACGTTAGATTTCATGCAAGTAAAATTTAGCGCTTGATTTTTATTTTATTTCTTAAACTTGTCGAATGTATTTGCCCAGTGATACCGGTAGAGCACAAGAAAAAAAAATCATGCCATGTAACAAACTATAGCTTACAAAAAAATAACTTTAAAAAAGTTTATGTTTCAATATGTAACATATGTTTCACAAATAAAATGATAACAATTTGAAAAAGTGAAAATTTCGTGATATTTAACAGGCATTTTTACAACATTGTTTCTTAAAAGCGTTGGAATGCTATAAAATGTTGCAACAGACCAACGCCGCTCTTTTGTACTGGCCGTACTATAAGATATCATAGCGTGTACGTGGTCACGTAGAACATGAAAGTTACACAAAATCAATAATAGTACTAAAACTGTACAAAAGAGTCGAAGGTCGCCAGAATGGACTGAAAAATCCTCCAAAAAAAGAGCTATTCAAAATTACGAAAATACAAAATTAAATGAAATATATCTGTGTTTCTAGACGCTTCGAACGACATAGCGAAGGGTCGGTATGTACGGGGTAGTGCAAAACAAACGATCGTGGTCACTCCATGAAACGGACAAAATTTTGTGGAATATCATTTTCTCGTATCCCTTGCCTCGTCATGCAAACGTGTACCGTTATTCTTTTCACAGGTGTGAACAGTCTCACGAACTATAGGGAAAAGGTTTTACAGGGAAATGTTTCTCATACGCGTCGGACATTCTTCGACACGAAACGTTAATAGACTCGCGGAATGCAATACGCCGCGGTACGTTTACACTCACCATTGTTACTCGCAATGCTGCAGACTGTAATAGTCAAGAGAATAGAGGATAGATACACTAATCTCATTTTTCCGAGCAAATAGAAACAGGTTCCGACGACTATTTATGTATGCCCTCCAGGAGAAACAGAACTCTCTCGCCACGACACGTCACAGTCACGAATGCGTCCAACGTAAGCTTCTGCAGAAATTGAACTGGTCGCTAGCCTCGGCTTCCACCAATTACAACTCTGTAAGGACAGTAGCGACGCTACGTAACTTCACATTTTGAATACTCTCCCCAGATGGCATGCATGGTGGTATATAGGCGTGTGGATATTATTAGAAAAATATTATATTCTTTGTATCTTTTTCATTGGAATGTTCAGGATGGCAATGACATGTTCAGGAACATTGAATTTATATTTTTAAAAATATTCTATTTCGTTGCATAAAAACATGTGGGCAGCGATACGCCGAGCGTGAGATACTTGTAATTCTTCCACTATGTTTAATAATACATTTCATAACTTTGCGATACAGCGCGACGAAGAATACAACGATACCGAGGAAATTATTTGAAAGATTTTGTATAAATGCTTGCAATATTTGAGTACGCCAATGTCTCTGTCCGACGAGTGGTTATTTTAAAAGAAATTGATACAGGAACCGGTTCGGGCAACATTCACGGGAAAACCGTATCATTGAAATCGCACGATGCAGAATGACTCATAAAATCAAGGTAAATTATGTGCGCGCAAACCGATTCCCGTCAAACAACCCCTGCACTGTTTCACATTTAAAATTTATGTATCGATCAGAATATCTACTCTGTGACCGCCTGGTATACATATGCATATTGTTGTGGCACGGTGCGGTGAAGTAGGGAAAAAGTGCACCAATCGTCAAAGAGCACGGGAAAACCGGTGCACATACCAACAAGCATACGGAGTTAAGGACCCGGTCTTCGTATAATACATTCGCGATAAGGTAGAGTGACTACGTTACCGACAAAGTTAGACGAAAAATCGTTTCACGGGAGGAAAGTTTTCGTCCTCATATGAGAATATTTTGTCGCTGGTAAACGGCTCATTCGAAAGAGGAAGGTTCGATCTAGCGCGCGCTGATCAGGAGCTGCCGAGATTATGCGGATATTTGGTAATATAAGCGTTAGAAGTAGAAGCTAGTGGAATCATTTTTACGCCATTGGACGAGTTTTCTCGATAAAATCGAGAGCAGCGCGCGCTGGAAGGTATCTCCGGTTAAAAATTGAGCTATATTTTGTCTCGATTCTCTGCGAAATAAAGCCGAAAACCTGAAGCATGGTTCTGGCATCGGAATCCATAATAATTCATAATTCGATAAGACCCGTCGGATCCAGGTGAATGGAAATTATACAGCAGTTACCGAACTACTGACACTGAAAAAGCCAGGTGACTATCCGGGGCCCTACGGTTCGCGTTCTGGCTGTTGTTCGTGCCGGGTTTCTGCGGGGGTATTCTAATAAAGTGGCGACCTCTGCCGAGGGAGAGAGAAATCGAAAAGGAACGGTCGGGAATGCCGATGATGCGCGCTCAGCGGCGGCGGTCTGCTGGATCAGTGCTAGTGCTTGATGCGAGGCGAGTGTGTACGGTGGTGCACGGTCGCTTCGCCGATACGGGTTCGTACAGACTGTTTTCGTTCTGTCGCTTCGCTAAAGCGTGTTCGTACTACTTGCCGGGACGCGACGGAACGCGACGCGACGGTGCGACCACGTAGAACGTATCTAGAGAGTGGTGCGAGCAACGAGGGCGTATGTAGAACCCGCACGCACGCATCGACGACGAGGGGGATCGAAACCGTCGAACGACAGAGACGACGGTCGGAGTCAAGTCAATCGGAAAGATCGCGAGTGGAGATAAAGTGGAGGAAGACGTAGGGCAGGGTGGCTCGCCACCAGCCAACTACGAATAAAGGGCAAGAAAAATGGGCCGGTCCGTACTTACGTGATAGGAGGTGCATGAGCGCGCGCGCGCTCGCACTCGTATCCGCGTGTGTATGTGCGTGCGTGTGTCGTCGCTGCGCGAGTGTGTCCGTGAGGAAGGGGTGAGCAAGGGTGCGAAATAGTATCCCGTTATATCCTGTTATTCCGAAAGTGATAGAAATATCGGTGAGCCTAACCGAAGTTCGCCAAAGGAAGGGTGGGCTGCCGTGCTACTATCTCTCCCAAGTGCGACGATCCCAAGATGACAGCCAAATATATTTTTCTGACGCTGATTAACGCGGCTTTCCTCTGCCTCGCATCGACCATACTCTCGGATTCGGTCGGAGCCTCTTGCAAGTGGTTGTCCGAGGGTGGCAACGATACCCGCTCCGCGGACTGCACCCTCCGAGTATTGGATCCTGCCGCGATCACGAGCCTCGTGCCGTCCCTCGACGGGGCCCTCAAGCTGCGAATACGGTGCAGCGACGTCCATCATTTCGAGAGCAGCTTGAACGCGCAAAGCTGGCAACGGTTGACCAGTTTGCACGACCTGCACGTGGACGGTTGCAAAGTATTGCGGGTACCCGAGGGTGCTTTCCAACCGCTTCTCGAGCTGAAACGATTGACAATTCAAACGTTCAATTCGGTCTGGGGTGCTGGCCGGGTTCTCGAGTTCGCGACCGACTCGTTTCTCGGTCTAAGGGAGCTTCACACCTTGGAGATCGTCGAGAGCAATCTGCTGATTCTTCCGGCGAATCTTCTCTGCGGTCTGGATAATCTCCAAACATTGAACCTGACCGGTAATCGTTTGCGCGACCTAAACGACATCGGTCTGAATCGGCAGGATCTGCCGGTCAACGAAAACACCGAGCCCTGCCGGGCGGACGTACGGGTTCTCGATCTGTCCCGAAACGAGATCACGCGGTTGCCCGAGAACAGTCCGCTGGTTGGTCTGCGCCAGTTACAAGAGCTGCACCTGCAACGGAACGCGATCGTAGAAATTGCCAGTGACGCGCTCACCGGGCTGACCGTGCTGCGCACATTCAACGCGAGTTATAATTCCCTGGACTCATTGCCCGAAGGGCTGTTCGCCAGCACGAGAGACCTTCGAGAGATACACCTGGCGTACAACGGCCTCCGCGACCTGCCGAAGGGTATATTCACTCGGTTGGAGCAGCTGCTGGTCCTGAAACTGGCCGGGAATCGGCTGGGCAGCGACCAAGTCGACGAGACTACGTTTCTTGGGCTGATCCGTCTCATCGTTCTCGACTTGTCTTACAATTTATTGACGCACATCGACGCTCGTATGTTCAAAGATCTTTTCTTCCTGCAGATACTCGATCTACGAAACAATTCCATAGATCGGATCGAGAACAACGCGTTCTCCCCACTCTATAACCTGCACACCCTCGAGCTGTCCGACAACAAGCTTCACACCGTGGGAGAACGACTTTTCAACGGGCTGTTCGTTCTGAACCGTCTGGCGTTGTCCGGCAATTCTGTGGCGAGCATCGACCCGCTCGCGTTTCGCAACTGTTCCGATTTGAAGGAGCTCGATCTGAGCGGTAACGAGCTTACGGCTGTACCGGACGCGCTGCGCGACCTCGCTTTCTTGAAAACCCTCGACCTCGGCGAGAACCGGATCAACGATTTTCACAATGGCTCGTTCCGGAATCTTCATCAGCTAACCGGCCTGAGGTTGATCGGCAACGACATCGGCAATCTGTCGCGCGGCATGCTCTGGGACCTTCCGAACCTGCAGATCTTGAATCTCGCCAGGAACAAGGTGCAGCACGTCGAAAGGCTCGCGTTCGAAAAGAATTCACGGCTGGAGGCGATACGATTGGACGGGAACTTCCTGTCTGACATTAACGGCGTGTTCACCAGCATCGCCAGTCTGCTGTTGCTAAATCTTTCCGAGAATCATATCGAATGGTTCGACTACGCGTTCATACCGGGCAACCTGAAATGGTTGGATATACACGGGAACTTCATCGAGAGCCTGGGAAACTACTACGAGATTCGCGATTCGAAAGTGAAAACCTTGGACGCCAGTCATAATCGAATCACCGAGTTGTCACCGTTGTCCGTTCCCGATAGCGTCGAGCTACTCTTTATAAATAATAATTATATTAGCGTCGTTCGACCGAATACCTTCGCGGACAAGGTGAACCTAACTAGAGTCGACATGTACGCGAACATGGTCGAGACAATGGAACTAACATCGTTGCTTCTGACTAAAGTCCCGGAGGATCGACCGTTGCCAGAGTTCTACATAGGCGGGAACCCGTTCAACTGCAACTGCTCAATGGACTGGCTGCCGGCGATCAACAATCAAACGTCGACCCGAGAATATCCGCGCATCATGGATCTCGACAATGTGATGTGCCGCACTTCCGGTCCACGTGGCGTCGCGATCGTGCCCGCCTCCACGGCCCGATCCGAACAATTCCTCTGCCGTTACGAGGCCCATTGTTTCGCCCTCTGTCATTGCTGTGATTTCGACGCGTGCGACTGCGAGATGACCTGCCCGGCTGGCTGTAAGTGTTACAACGACCGCACATGGAATACGAACGCTGTCGATTGTTCCGGCCTCGGAGTCGAAGAAATACCCCGGCGAATACCGATGGACGCGACCGAGGTCTATTTGGATGGTAACGTGTTACGCGAGCTGCAAAATCATGTGTTTATCGGACGAAAAAACATGCGGGTGCTTTACGTGAACGCTAGCGGCATCGAGTCGATACAGAACCGTACGTTCAACGGTTTGAACAATCTGCAGATTCTTCATCTAGAGGACAATAGAATACACGAGTTAAAGGGTTTCGAGTTCGAGCGTCTTTCACATCTGCGCGAATTGTATCTGCAGAACAACCTGATAGGGTATATCGGTAACCTGACATTCTTGCCGTTGCGCTCCCTAGAGATATTGAGATTGAGCGGTAACCGATTGGTGACCTTCCCGGTTTGGCAGGTCACTCTGAACGCGCGGCTGGTCGAGCTGTCTCTAGGCGGTAATCCATGGTCCTGTCGGTGTAAATTCCTGCAGGAGTTGTCGTCCTGGGTATCGGACAATGCTCATAAGGTCGTCGACGCGAGCGACGTTTGGTGCTATTACGGCGGCGACGCGAGACCAGCTTACAGGCGTCGATTGAACGTCAACGAGACCGTCTGTTCCGATTACTTTTCTCAGGGTGGCGTGATCGAGAGCATCATGGTGTCCGATTATTTGCCTCTGGTCGCCGCCACTCTGTCGGCGGTGTTGGTTCTATTGGTAATCATAGTTCTTGCGTTCATATTCCGCGAGCCGGTCGGCGCTTGGGCATACTCGAAGTACGGATTACGATTCTTGCGCGCGAAACCCGGAAAATCGACGGGTACGGCGACGATGCCGTCGGCTGCGACGATGAGCGCTTGTTGCGACGGCGATAGGGAACGCCAGTACGATTGTTACGTTTGTTACAGTCCGAACGACGAGGATTTCGTCCTTCATTCGTTGGCCGTGGAACTCGAGCACGGTACCGCTGGTCTGAGATTGTGTCTGCATCATCGCGATCTGCCCTGTGTACTCCGTACTTCCACCCCAGCGCCGGTCGTACTCGAAGCGGTCGATGCGTCCCGACGAGTACTGATCGTTCTAACCCGTAATTTCTTACAAACCGAATGGTCACGGTTCGAATTCCGTGCTGCGTTTCACGAAGCGCTCCGCGGTCGGACCACTCAGTTGATCGTTGTACAGGCTGGTCATGCGTGTCCGGAAGTGGAACGCGATCCCGAGCTGCGGCCGTACCTCCGTACGGCGGCAGCGATACTCACGTGGGGCGAGAAGAGGTTCTGGGAGCGTCTTCGATACGCGATTGCACTGGCAAATATGGGGGACATATCGATGGAGAACAAATCATCGCCGCTCGTTTACAAACGGAACATCAATACGTACACGTTGGACGGTGTCGGCAGCGAGAAGACGACCATGTCGACGCTACGGGCGCAAGAGAGACAGAGGTCATTCTTCAAAGACTCGTCCCCAACGACCGCATTAATGTTGCAGCATGCGCCGCCTGCCTATTCCTGCGGCACGGTATCCATGCCACAACAGCAACCGCCACCTTCATCGCCGCAGCCTAGGCTGACCGTCAATCACGCCTACCGAGATGCGGTTACTGTACCAGGTAGCAATCTCATCGCCACGAACACGACGGTGAGCAGCGGCAGCAGCGAGGATCACAGGAGACCGCTGTCCGAACACATATACTCGTCCATCGACTCGGATTATTCGACGCTGGAGAGAACTGCCTGGAGACAGCAACAACCACCACCACCACCGCCGCCACCATCTTCCGGCCAGGCCTATCTCGTCTAGCTCCGCGTGAATTGTCTTCTGCTTGTGATACATTTTCTCTGATGGAAAAAGCTTTTTTTTTCCTCCCGCTTTTCGTGCCCACGTCGCAAAGGGGAGGGACTCGCGTCTATACTCGCAGCGACAGATATTTCCAAACTTCTTTTCTCTTCTGACCGTGATCAACGCGAGATAACCTTGGATAGTTGATAAATGAAAGATATATTTTCGATTACGATTCGTGTATCGAGTATCGGAGGTTACGGGATAAACGAGAGTTTCGTGTTGGCACGAAGATTATCGAACTTTCGCTTTGTTACGGCCTTCCCTCGTTCGAACGGGGTAGTATTCGCACGATGGTACACACATACATACGATTAGTCGAGCACCGATAACTACTTTGGAAATATTTGCTTGCAACGATTCTTTTTCCTACCGGTCGAGTATGCTCTCGCTGTTGCTTTGTTTCATCGGTAAAAGCGTGATTGTCCACTTTTCCACTTGTACCATTTCCTTTTCTCCCTTGCGTTCGCTCTATATCCTTCACCCTTTCCCTCTCTTTTGTTGTCTTTCATCCTTCTTTGCTAGATATCAGTACCTCGACCACCGTCTCTTTCTCTCTCTCTCTCTCTCTCTCTCTCTCTTTCTCTCTCTCTCTCTCTCTCTGCCCCTCTCTCGCTCGCTCTCCCTCATAAGGAACAGATTGCGCGCGCGCAAAACTGTACTATGTGAATTTCTGAATGGCGTCTCGCGAGAACCTAGTCCGACTGGGACTCTTCTATTCCCTCTTCCACTTCGCTTGACGACTTTTCACTGTGCAATAAAGTATAAACAAGCCGTCTCCTTTGCGCGAAATCGTCGGGCACTCGTCTTAAACGACGATTTATTTCCACGCGTGTACATATTTATTATACAAAACGAGAAAATTAAAAAAATGCGCAATATGTAAATAGGGCCGCAAGCTGTATACGCGCGTCAGCGTATGTGTACGTATGTACATTGTACATATCTGTAATACGGACGAACGAACGAACGATACGTCGATCGGACGTAACAGTTCCGCCGCGTAGAAAGTTTTAGCTTCAATTTTCGATTCTTGACTAGGTAGAGTGACCTTTTTGTAATTTTATATGTCCAATCGAATGTTGTACGATATGTAAATATGTATATCTCAGACGTCGCCTCGTGTAAGATATTATTCATCGCGTAAGAATGAATGAGAGACAACAAATGATAATTAAGAGTGAGAAGCGAAAAATGCATGCGCTCGCGACAGCCGTGAACACTGACACGCGTTCAGCGCATGTGCCGTAAACTTAACTGTATACTTGATTTATTTAAATCATGTGAATAAATTTATAAAATACGTTATTATTATACACCTGCGAATCGTATATCTAATTAATACACCCTGACCTGATCCGCTCCAAAAATTGCATCACAATTGGAGAGCTTACTGGATGATAATGCTTTAAATTTATTAGGATGTACTTTTTTGTTTGTCCGTTAGGAAGTCAACATTTTTAAACATGTCACATATCCGTCCATTAAGCTTTTCGATTGTCAAACGCATAGAGTAGGTGCACCTTAAATATCCTTTACCGTTAATGTTTCCGTTGCCACAGGATCGTTCTAAATTCTTGCATTTCAGTGTATTATTATCATCCTGGATGTTCTTTTTGCGACACGCTCTCTCCCTGTATAATTTCCACCAACGCACGCTTTAATTAAACTTTTAGATTTCCTAACATTTTCTGATTTTTTGAATGCTAATCTCCTCGGCGTGCCTACGATCTCGGTGTTTGCACGCGAATAGGATAAAAAATCGATTTTATTGTATTTTCTACTGCACTCACTGCCATCTATTTTTATAACAGTCACCGGTTCGAAGGATTTCAAGAATACGCAACCCGGAGCGGCTCTCGCCTCTGTTTGTTTTCGAGTATCTATTCTATCCTACGTTTGTTCGGAATATTTGCAAATACATTCTGTGGAAATAACCTGCGTAACGGTGTTGTTTCTCATATAGCCGGTTATCGTTACATATACTGTACTATATACTATATAGATTGCGAACGGAACATTGATCCTAGTCAGCGCCACCGCGCACTCACTGCACACCATCTGCACACTTACATTATTAATGCACCACCACTACACCACCACTGCAAGCTGCACGTATCACGGAGACCAATGTTTCTATTTGGAAAATCTGTTTCTTTCGACGGGCAAACAGGTGAAAATCGTGTCGCGAACCTGGTCGTCGGGCGAACAAGAGAGCAACGAGGATCGCCGAGGGTTTGCGTCGGATTGGTTGTGCGTTCATACAAGAAATTACTTCCAGTTCGATAGCAATCCCGCGAAGTTTCTCTTCTTGAAAGTTTAAACGCGCCGTTTATAGGACGATAATAGGAAGAAAGAAGTGCGCAACGTCCGCATCCAACTAATGTAGAGTTTTATTTCCCGTAGCAGAAAGTCTAGGGAATAGAACGAGTCGGAAAAGTTTACTCGTAAAGTTTCGAGACGCATAGTTGCGGTAAGTGCCGATGAAAATCTCCGGGACTATACTCTTTCTTCCGCCGAGCGACCAGGTGTCGTTCGGATCCAACTATCGCACAGATATTAGGGGTGTCCATAAGTAATCAATTATTTGCAAAGAATTTCTTCTGCCTTTAGTTCTGTACCGATCGTTGAACAGGAAACACGAATTCTTTTAGAGTTTTCGGTAAAGCAGCCCGTGTTCTTAATATTCTAGCAAGTATAATTTTTTTTAAATCCTGTAACAAAATGGCGGCGTCCGTACCTTCCGAGGATCATATTCGTCATTGCATACTTTTTAATGCAACGGTAACAACAAAGAAAATTTGCGACGTTTATGGAGATGTATTGAAGGTCAACAAGTGTCAACGTTGGTTCAGGAGGTTTGCTGCTGGTGATTACGATCTCCCTGACAGGCCTCGAAGTGGACGACCAGTGCAATTTGATAATGACACCCTAAAATCTCTAGTAGAAGCTGATCTAAAATTAAGTATACGAGAATTATCGAGAAGCCTTGAGACCGCATGGACAACTATACAAAGGCACCTACATATAGGGAAGTAATATAGGTACCGCATCAATTATCTGAGACCAACAAGAATATTCGTCGATCAATTTGCACTTCATTGCTATCCAGATTTTGTAGATCCATTTTTTAGCATAATCGTTACCGGATGAAAAATGGATTCTTTATGATAACATAAAGCGTTCCAAGCAAAGGCTTTCTGTAAATCAAACCTCAATATCAACCCCTAAACCTAGCTTATCACTTAGAAAGGTGTTACCGTGCATTTGGTGGGACTGTCGTGGCATAATTCATTTTATGCTGTTACTGTTGAGTTGTATTGTCAGCAATTACAACGGCTGTATTCAGAACTATTGAAAAAGAGGGCATCTTTAGTCCACAGGGAAGGTGTAATACTGCAAATTGACAATGCCCGGCCCCATACAGGGAAACTCACTCAGGAAAAAATCAAGGAATTGCAATGGGAAGTTTTATCGCACCCCCCGTACTTACCGCATATTGCTCCCTCTATCATCTTTCCAGATTTCTGGAGCATTATTTAAGAAATAAAACATTCACTTCTGTAGAAGATGCAAGGAGGCACCTTGAATCATATTTTGCTTCGCGAACCCTCAATTTCTATAAGAGGGGGATTGAAAATTTACAGGAAAGCTGGCAAACTGTCCTTGATAATGATGGATGCATTTTTATATAATAAAATAAGAAATAAAAATCTAAATTTACTACAATGTTTGCTTTAGATTTCAAAATAATTGATTATTTATGGGTTCGCCTAATATTTCGTAAAATATGATTTCCGCGGTCTTGCCTGCCTGCGATCGAGTCTTTGAGTGGGCAGTCCGTTTGAAACCAGTTTTCTCGGTTCCCGCGCAATGTAAGTACGACTGTAATTACTTACACCATACTTACCCGGCCGCGTGATCGGATCTAGCGCTGCTGGCAGGGATCGAGTCTACGAGCGCTCACCGCCGATCTTTGCGGTATCACACGGTCGCACCAATTTCCGTTCCGTTCTGTTCCGTATCGTGGCAAGAGCGGGAACGCAAGGCAAGGCAAGGCAAGGCAAGGCATGGCATGGCGTGGCATAGCAAGGCAAGGCGGGTCGATTCCACGAGGTTTGCTCTCGCTGCACGACGCAATTCAGGAGAAAGGGAACTCACGATAAAACGGTCGAGCGTCCTCGAGATTCGCGAGAGCACCTTTCACCGGAGATCAAAGGAGGGTGGGCGCCACGCGTCGCGTCAAGTTCGTTATATGGGTCGTTCTTGCGAAACACCATTGAGGACTAAAGCTGAGCAATTGACGGCCTTGAAGATCGCTCGATCCCAATGGCGCAACCAGAAGGACATTGGCCTGCATCCAGTGCGCACGATAATTTACATACTCGCATACCTACGCTTCCTACGTATTTCCTACATCCTATTCAACGAAGACGATAACGAATGATAACGAAATAGCATCAATTCCCAGATTTTTGTGTGTGTTTCTCTTAGGATCGATGATGGAATCAATTTTACGGCACGTTCAACCGCGGCCTACGCCTCTGCTCTCGGTATCGTTGCACTGGCCAGGCCTCAAGATCTGGTTCCAATCTTTTTTGTCGGCCGTTCTCTGTGTGCCGTGCCAGTGAAATCGCTTTTACGATCGGTCAACGTCGTCGAATCCCGGCAAAAACTTTTAACATATCTGCGACCGAGGTTGCATATAGAACAGGATACGAGTAACCGACGCGTTAGAAATGTATTAGATCCTCTTTTCCTTAGCGGGGTCTAACCGGCGGCCGGCAACGGACGATAGTCCGTCGGCCATTGCGTGTAATGGCTTTCAAATACTCGTTTTCCTAGTGTTTGTTGGCGAGTTCGAAAGCCGCGATATCGTTGGCGGGTTTTGTGACTTGCGTGACGACTGCCATGTTTGCAGAGAGAAGTTGGCGCGACTCGCCCCGTCGCGCCACCTGCGCCGTTACCTGTGCTTTCTACCGGCGCATACATACAACTAGGCTACCTACCCCCTCGCTTCGTCCCCTACCAACCAACACCATGCCACCGCACCGCGATCCCTCACCCTTTATCCTATACTGGCACCCGTTAAACGTACGCCGCTGAACCCAGTAATTTCGCGAAAACTGCCACCACCGTCGTCACTGTCGCTGTCGTTGCACTCTTTCCCCCCCCCCCCCCGCCTTTTCTTCCTCTCCTTTTCTATTTTCCTGCTTGTACACGCTACGGGACAACTGCAACGACAAGGACGACGAGAACAACAATGCGAATACCACATGTCTGCACGCGATCCTATCTTGACATTTGGGCATCCCTTCCCAAAGTGTACCCCCTCTCCCCATCTAACTTCGGCCCGTGGTAACAGTTCCTTTAATTCTTAATTGTGCGTTAGATTTACGGGGCGACCGTGTCCCTTTTCCCGTCGTCGTGCTTCTTTCGGAACGAACACAAAAGGATATCCGAACAGAAAAAGTCGGCTGCTCTTTGAACTGCCAGCTCATGCCCTAACCTTCCACCCTCGGTCCCTGCCACCCGCCCTACTCTGTCCCATGACGTTTCACAATTATCCCGATGGGATCGCGGGACTGCATAAAACTCCGGGATTTCGTGAACGGTGGACATGGTCGTGGTCGTGGATCGTGGACGTGCACGTCCGCGCAAAACATGCGCGTACGTACGCCTTCAATGAGGCGGGTAAATGGAACGGGTGGCCCCCGATCTAAACTAGAAGGCTCCGCTGCGTGACCTGTCACCGTGAGCGCCGCTAGATTTATACGCGGATGCTAACTTGTCGCATATTTACTTCGTCGAGTTCCCTTCTCGCGTTCTCCCGCCTTCCTCTACCTTTTTGAGGTACCTTTGCCGAGAGAGTCTTAGCCCACCTACCCTACCTACTTTCCACGTACACCGGTCTCCCATCGCACCCTCCCCCCCTCCTCCTCCTTCCCGCCCCTTGACTTCTCACGTCCCTCTGCTCACACCCCCTCAATGACAAGCCGCAACAATGCTAGGGTAGACTGGTCGACGCCACGAGCAGATACCAACTGCCACGCAGCGACGACCACTTTTTTCCTTCCTTCCCTCGTTTCTTTCTACCCATGGGGTAGATACCTGGCCGCAAACGTCGCGTCCAGGTAGCCACCCAACTGCCGTCCGTGTATCGACCACCCATACATTCAGGAGACTCGTTGCGGGGACTCAAGTGCAGTGATCCGCGTAGAATCGTAACTGAAAAGATCGGACACAATAACGACCCGGGGCTCACTCCCTCAGATTTATTTGCAACGCTATTATCTGTTGTATGAGTCTCTCTCGCCGACCGTAGAGGAACTCTCCGGTAGCTGTTAGCCCCGACTGTCCCGACATGTTTACTCGCTTCATTGTAAACGGGAAATAAACGGATCGGGGGGAGGGACGACAACGACGTTATTTTTCGATTTCGGTTGATCGCATTAATCGTGTTACATTTAAAATGCTTTTCATGTAATTACACACTGACCAGCGGTGCTTCGTGCTGGAACAAAGAATTATTTTACACCCGTTTTTAGCGAACCCGCCCTTATTCGCGCCGCTACCCCTCTCTTTTTCTATTCCGTTTCCGTTAACAAATTCATCGTTTCGGAACCGCGCGGTGCCGGAAATGACGAGAAGAGAACCGAATGGTATAGGTCACGATACATGGTGGCCCGGCGTTTTATTTGCCACAAGTACGCATTCACTGTGCCGGGACAAAAAAAAATCGAATTTATTTTCGATCAGTTCTCTCGCTAATTGTCAATGGGGGAGTTTGACCAAAGTCAGAGATGGAAATCATCGGAGAATCGGTCCTCCATCGTTGTTGTTGTTGTGTTTTGGTTTTGTTTCTGGCTAAACCGTCGCCATTCATACCATCCACATTCGTGTCGAATTCAGCGAATCGCGCAGATCGTACAACCGAACAATAATGAACCGAACATTTTCAATGGGAAGGGACACACGTACATACGTCAATGGCGGCGCGGTTTCGCGAGGAAAAAAATATATACAGTCCCGGACAAAATGATAACACGTGCGTGCTATCTTTAATTTCTCGAAGATCATTTAGAATTTTTTGTAAATAAGGTTGACCTCGTTAGCTTTCTGAGCAAGTATAAGAAATATACAAATACTTAGGGCGAAATGATAACACACTTGTGCTTTGTGCTGATATCTTTCAATAGTTTGTGAGTTGCCAAGCAGATAACAGCAAGTGTCAAGTTTTAAAGTTAAACGTCGAGAGAGGCCGCAGGAAAAAATTATGTCAAACTAAAATTGCAAGGATTATTGAATTAAAAAGTCAAAATGTTACTGTTTCCGAAATTTCAAAGATTGTTAACACTAGAACGACCGGAGCAGTCAAAATGACTGCTTCCTAATTTTTTCTTTTACAATTACTGAAATTGTAAAAATGTTTTCATCGGAAATTTTTTAATGAACCTCTTCATTGAAGCACATATTACAATGAAAGTTGTATGAAGTCTCAATGTGCACAGTCTTGTCACTGTTACAAAGCAATATACGTCAGTCGCATTTATTGCTCGGTCGTTCTAGTGTTAAAAGAAGTCGCGAGGTAGTATATAATTTATTAAGAAATCCTGTCAACCTTATTTACTAACATGTTTCGTCTCTCCAGATAGTAACAATTATGATACTATGTACCAAATTCAGAAGTACTAAGTAATCTTCAAGAAATTAAAGATAGCACGGATGTGCTATTATTTTGTCCGGGACTGTATATGTATATATTTATATGCAGAACACTCACAGAGAGAGAGAGAGAGAGAGAGAGAGAGAGAGAGAGAGAGAGAGAGAGAGGCACACAGAATTTTTCTTCGTACCAATTATTGAACATTCGCCAGCGTTAAACGAACCAAGTACCGAGCATAAACACGGGGAACGTGCTGGTAGCTCTTAAAATATGCCCGCACACTCTCCGCCCGGCAAATAAAACGTACCGCTGAAACATTTGACGTATTCCGGGCGCACTGGCAAATTTTTCGGAGGTTCCCCGGGTAGGAAATTTTGTTCCATCGCATGCAATCTTGACTTATACATTTGACCATCGAGCAGGATGCATCCTTGGCATACCTCTACATGCCTATATATGCAAACGTTTACATAGATCTCGTGCCTGTTCGTGTAACTTCACATGCGCGCGTGCTGCATGTACGCGGGGAGGAACGTAGCGTCGCGCATAGCCGGCCGTGTCCTGAATTCGGGGCAGATCGTTGATTTAATTACGGTAAAACGTGAACGAAAAGCCCGGCGAGGATAGTCATGATACTTTCGGAAATTCACTTTCGTTTGTCTGAAAACACGAAACCCGATGGAAGAAAAATATATAAATCTTTGGTGTAATCTCCCGGGGCTATACAACAGCTTTTAATTCGGAAGAAGACCGTTACCGATGCTAGGCGTTCTTTGCAATTCGAAATGTTCCTTTTCGATGAGACGCAATCCATGGTAACAGAACTTTCATGCTATATTAAACATCTTAG
Source organism: Halictus ligatus (assembly GCA_028454255.1). Classification (NCBI taxonomy): domain Eukaryota; kingdom Metazoa; phylum Arthropoda; class Insecta; order Hymenoptera; family Halictidae; genus Halictus; species Halictus ligatus. The sequence continues at coordinate 9,854,922 of CM052143.1, forward strand.
CTGTGATCTTGTTATTGCGCACCACGTTCGATCATTAATTAGAAAGAAGGAACAATTAAAAATGATGTGCGACTATACGAGAACGCAAGCTCGTTGCAATATAATCTAACGCGGTGCTTTGTCATTTTGTACACGGTCATCGCGGTCCTGATTCATCCCGAAGCAAAGCAGAAACTCTACGTAGCAGAAATACAATGTACAATAAATCGTGACATCTCTGAGATTCGATATTTTTCGTGCGAGTGCAGCGCGAGATTTCTGTGAACGAAACTTTGGAAACTAATCTCTGTCGGTGCTTTTCACTCCTTTATTCTCCGAGAAGAATCCTACAAATTCGCTGGACGAGAACCGGTGCGACGCGCGACGGAGACCGTGTTCGATTGCTCGAATTGTGTCCTATTGTTCACGTGAACGTTCCTCTTTCATCCGAACGAGACATTCAATTCGATTACGAATCTAAAGGAACACAAAACTTGTTCCATCATTCGACGACTTACAATTTGTGAATGCTAATACTCATGAAACGTGTGGAGAGAAATGTTGTATGTTATACAATAGCTATAACATGATACGTATAATGTTACACGTAGCTTTGGATACGTTGACTATCGCATGATAAAAAATCCGGAATTAGTAAGGGAACGAAACAAACGGTTAAGATCCGTTGGAAGGATTAGAAATTAATTTAAAAAATAAACTGCATTACCAAATATATGTGATGCACCAATTAATATGTACAAATAGAATATTTTATCTGTCACCTGTCCTTCATTTTACCGACTTAATTTATCCTTTAGTTTCTAATTGGGGTAATGATAAACAATCGGTATAATGGAAAGATGAATAATTAACATTGTAAATTCCACCTTCGAAAATTAAACGCTAAGGTAAGACAAGATAAGTTTAGAAGAAGATTATTCGCGTCGTTCACAACTAGTAAAACGATCCGCAAAACGTGCCATTTATTCAAAATCAGCGAAGCGTGTTTCAAATTGGCACGAGGTGTGGACGAAAGCAGCGGCTAACACCATTGCTAACAGGTAATTACATACTATTCGTTAATATGTTTATGTTAAGTGAATTATTTTAATTTTTTCATATGCCAACAGTTATCGACGAATTTTTAGTTCAACATTCTCTTAGTTAAAGAATTTTAGTTATTTAATTTTCTGTTAATATATTGTTTGACCTCGTCACTCGTGTCTGAGCTACAAAATTATTTATCCGGGCATAAAGATCCATTTTTTGTGCTGATAAATTGAGCGTATCTTTGCTCGTGATCTGGGTGTAGAGTGATCAATATCGTAGTGCTTCTCGGTTTTTGTTTTATCGGCTTTTGGACTATGGTGTCCGAGTATAATTTGACCTAGCGTTCCGAAATTGCTCAATCGAAGACAATAAAAATATAAATTCCATACAAAAGGGGGCGAATTCCGAAATATGATATAAAAAAGCTAACAGGGCAATTATGTCAGTAGTTAGCCATCTTAAGCGTTGTAAAAAATTTTACTATAGTGTTGCTTCAAATTTGTAGCACTCTTATTTTAAAGCAATTTACGATTGATTCGCCTCGATTGACGTTGAAATACAATTGATTTACAAGAAAAACTAGACATCCAAATTAAAATCGTAGGTAGGATCTTCAGTGTCAGCATTACAGTTCAAACTGGCCTGTAACAACCCTGTAAACTCTAATAGTGTTTCTCGATCGAAACCGTTCATAACATTCGCATTCTAAAATCGGACAATTCATATGCAGCAGCCCGATGCGACTCCGAGTACGCTAATCCGGGGCGAAGATCATGCGCTAAAGCGCGAAGCAGCGGATAATTATTCCAAGGTAACCAAACCGCCCGGTGGCATTGAAGTCACAACGATATGATGATAAATGCGATTCGCTTACCTACGAACGGGGTACTCATTCATCGAAAAGGCCCCAATTAAATCGTACCTGCGGATAGAATAGTTCCGATAGATGCGCGCGTGAGATTCCTTTCCTAATATTAGGGGCACCCATAAGTAATCAATTATTTGCAAGGAATTTGTTTTGCTTTTAGTTCTGTACCGATCGTTGAAGAGGAAACACGTATTCTTTTACAGTTCTCGGTAAAGCTGCCCGTGTTCTCAATATTCTAAAAAGTATAATTTCTTTTACAATCCTATAATAAAATGGCGGCATCCGTACTTTCCGAGGATCATACTCGTCATTGCATACTTTTTCATTTTCATGCGGGATTTAATGCAACGGTAACAACAAAGAAAATTTGCGACGTTTATGGAGATGTATTGAAGGCATCAACAAGTGTCAACGTTGGTTCAGAAGGTTTGCTATTGGTGATTATGATCTCTCTGACAGGCCACGAAGTGGACGACCAGTTGAATTTGAAGTATACCTTAAGTATACCAAAATTAAGTAAGCCTTGGATCCACATGATCAACTATACAAAGGCACCTACACGAAATGGAAAAGGAATATGGGTACCGCATCAATTATCTGGAACCAACAAGAATATTCGTCGATCAATTTGCACTTCATTGCTATCCAGATTTCGTAAAAATCCATGTCTTAGCAGAATCGTTACCGGAGATGAAAAATGGATTCTTTATGATAACATAAAGCGTTCCAAGCAAAGGCTTTCTGTAAATAAAACCTCAATATCAACCCCTAAACCTAGCTTATCACTTAGAAAAGTGTTACCGTGCATTTGGTGGGACTGTCGTGGCATAATTCATTTTGAGTTGTTGAAACCCGGAGAAACTGTTACTGTTGAGCTGTATTGTCAGCAATTACAACGGCTGTGTTCAGAAATATTGAAAAAGAGGGCATCTTTAGTCCACAGGGAAGGTGTAATACTGCAAATTGACAATGCCCGGCCCCATACAGCGAAACTCACTCGGGAAAAAATCAAATAATTACAATGGGAAGTTTTATCGCACCCTCCGTATTCACCGGATATTGCTCGCTGTGAATATCATCTTCTCAGATCTCTGGAGCATTATTTAAGAAATAAAACATTCACTTCTGTAGAAGATGTAAGGAGGTACCTTGAGTCTGATTTAGCTTCACGAATCCTCGAATTCTGTAAGAGGGGGATTGAAAATTTGCAGGAAAGATGGCAAACTGTCCTTGATAATGATGGAGATTATATAATAAATTGAAGAAATTAAAACCTGAATTTACTACTAAGTTTGTCCCCCTAATACCAAATTATGGGGGATCGATCGAATTATGGGTCGGACAAAGAGCAAGGGCTCGGCGTTCCGTTTCTTAGGGGACTTTTCTTACGGTCGTCCTGGAAGTGCAGTAAACGGAGCAATCCGCCGGGCGAGAACGAGCAAGAGCGAGAGCGAGGGCAAAAGAGCAGGAGCGAGAGCGAGCGGAGGAGCGAAGGTTCGAGGCCGACGAAAACAAGAATCCCGACCGTCTTCGGTGTACCCCTCGCTGTTTTTGCCTCGTTGAGTTGACGTTGCGACAAAAAAAAGAGGGGTTGGGGGGTGGGGAGGAGGATGGGCGACAAGAAGGGAGAGGCGTTGGAACTTGCCTGCTCTGGTTCCCCGGCTACCGTCGTTCGATCCGACGATACGTATCTTTCGACGGGTCGTGCGTATGTATGCGCTTGTGCGCCCTTGTGTGTGCTCGTCGCACACGTAAGCCCCCGTATGGCCCCCCTGTACATGTGGGGATGTGGAGGAGCGTGTGTAACGCGTGAAGAAGCGGTTTCTATACGACGCATATTAGTGTGAAAGGGACGCGCATACTATGGGAATGCGTATACAAACCGCACACGTATAAGAAGACGCATCGGTAGATATACATACTATTCGGACTCACTTTGCTTGGAAACGGTCTACTCCGTTCGGTTGGTTGGCACGCTACGCCGACAGGCGTAGCCTTCTCGGAGGTTAGATGCGCGTGATAATGCGATCCACCGTACATCGTATCCTCGAAGAAGGTTGGCGAACAGAGAGACGGCCCAGGGAAGAAGGATGTAGGAAAAGGAAAAGGAAAAGCAGAAGACGGTGGCTAAGCGGAGCGAAAACGCGAGAGACAGAGAGACCAGAGAGAAAGAGTCCAGCAAGGTATATACCCTTGCTCGCGATGGAGTTTGTAGGTATGTACGGTCGGCAAAGTCCGCTCAGTCGGCACGGATAGAATGGCGGGTGTGGTACGTGACTATGCGCGATAGAAGAAGAAGGTCGAAAGAAAGGGCAGAGGGGCAAGAGAGCGAAGAGGGTGAGTCGGTTTAGAGTGGGAGGGTAGGAAGGAAGAAGCGGCGCGGTGGTGGCGGGAAGGTGGTTGGGAGAGCAAGAAGAGCTACCGGAGAGCCACGAGAGGATGCGTTGGTTCCGTTATCGACCTGCAGCAGGGCGTGTCTCTCCTCTTCTTTCTCCCTCGCGTGTCCAGCCCGGTGTCTTTGTCCTTCTTCCTCGTTCGCTCCTTTACCATTGGCCCGTTGCTGTTGGTCTCGTCCTTGTTCGACGAACGGGCAACGCTCGCGGCGCTACGGGCTCTCTTCTGTCTTCGTCATCGCGACGGCTAGAGCCGAGCGCGGAACGAGTCCGACCGATTATGAGCCTTCGAGCGCGAGCGCTCAAACCCTTCGGCCCAATCCCGGCTTCTACCGCGTCTCTCTCTCTTGACTTCTCGATTGTGGCACGCTCTGGCCCTTGGTTATTGGCATTATTATTATTTGCACCTTTCCGCGCGTACACCACACGCCCGGCACCCTCTCCACTCCTCTCTGTATATATGATGATCGACCGGCCTCGTTGCACACAGACAGAACGAACCGCGACCCGGGGGGGGAGATTCGAAGCTGCTGGCTTGTAACGAGTTAACGAGTTTAAAGAAATGAGTCACAGCTCACGGTCGACTCTACCCCACAAAGGATAATAAGATGGAACGTGTGACGAATAATCGCTCGTTAGAAACCAGAACAATATGGTCGGCACATTCTTCTCGCCTCTACCATCGTAGATCGATGAACGCGTAAACCGGTCGTTGCTGGAACGGAGCAGGATTCGATAGACACGAAATGCGTGCACGCCTTCTCTCCACGTTTTGTTTAACGTGTTTTCGCTATCCTTCTCTCTCGTCTTCCTATCCCCCTCTCCCACCCTCTTCCCACACCTCCCCTATTTTAAAGTGTTGATTTTTATTACTCGTTTCGACGCTTTAAATAATGGAGGTCTCGTTATGGTTTTTATGCGAGACATTCGAGTCCGATCTGTTAACGTGCGCGGTGCCATCCGACACATTACTCTTCATTTTTCGTTTGAGCTCGTTATCGATTTCGAGCCGCGTTCTCTTTATAACTGCGGACCTTTAGCTAAATTATTATAATTATCATCCGAGATTGTCGTTCCTCCTGTTCCCATGCATAGACTTGCCAGGAGTGCTTTTCCGTGAATAGAGTAATAATGAAGGTAACAAGATAAAATAGATACTAATGGTATTTCAGGGAAATGATCGGTACAAGTTAAAATAAGAACGTAGTCAACTTTGCTCGTTCGAACGTTCCATGCGGCGTTCTAATAAATGCAGAGCATTTTTGGTCGAATCAATTCACGCTTATAGCCATTCGGTTCTATTTCTCGATTCTTATAATTAACTGAACCGATATATCGAAAGTTGATCACGTTACATGTTAATGACGCATCGTGGGCGTATGGACACTGTGTGACGACAATGTCAAGATTATTTATATTTACATGGCTCGAACGAAACATACAGGTTGTTGCTAAATATATTCGGAAGGGGACGAATATCCGCTAAACTAAGTGGCAAATTCTGAACAAAAAAATGTCTTTGTCAAATCTCTTTTTTATGGAAAAGAATCAATTGTCGGTTTCGGTCAATGTTCACGCGTTAAAGTCATTGTACCCGATAAACAAATTTCCGATTAACTCGAGAACGAAGCTACATACGTAGGAAAAAAATTGGCTCTACATTCTCGCCCCATTTTTTCCGACTGACTCGCACAACTCTTTCCAGTTCAAAACCTCTATTAATGCGGGCGCGCTCCGTCTAAATAGAGAACGATAACTTGTTAAGGAAACTCGAGTTTTTGTGGAGGTGTCAATGGAACCGTGTAAATAACGTTACCACCAATTAAACGGTTTGCTAATTAAGCAGTTTCACTTAATTCGGCAGAGATTAAACACGCCCCTGTTTTTCTATCCGGAGAGCCTTTTCCATCGTGTTCTTTGCTCGCGTGCAACTTCAAAGATTCATACAAAAGAAAGAGGAGTTGTGTGCGCATTTCTCACGTTCGCAATGTTACGAACTGCCTACCAACTTTCTACAGTCGCTGCGTACGTACTACGTAAACCATTATTGAGAGAGACAGGGAGAGAGAGAGAGAGAGAGAGAGAGAGAGAGAGAGAGAGAAGATACAGATAAAACGGAAGTAATACATTCGGGTTAAATTTAACTTGAACCAAACTGTCGTAAAAGAAGTGCTCACGCTTCCTCGGCGAATAAATCACGGAAATTTCGGAATTCGACTAAATTTAATTATCGAAATAAACGGGACCTCGTTGTGTCCAGCTCTTGTTAGCAGAGTGTGCGTTTTACGCAATTATGACAAAAATGCGTAGACACAATTCGAAAGAATAAAAAGATTAGAAGAATGATTCTGCATGGAGACCCGCAGTCTACCTTATTAGAGATGAGAAATTGGGACATTCCTTTTGATACTCGCTTTTGGACACAAGATAATGGGAGAAATCACGAAAATTGCAACTTGTACGAAAATGGGTACAAAACATTTGTTTCTCTTATTCATGCTTATTCAAATAAATTCTTCAACTCAAGTACGTCGTGCTTTCGCTTTAATTTCGACGGATTAAGGGACTCCAACTGCGTTCTTCTCGATGTAGTGATCTATTACAACCAATTTAAAACCCAACAAGCTTTGATAATGTACAAATGAGCGAAGTGGTGTCTCAAAATTAATTACGTGATCAGCGATCCTTGACTTTTAAATTGCCACGACGTATTTCTATTTCGACGCGTGTTTCGCTCTGCATACAAACGCCATTACGAAATAGCAACATTTGAAAGAGGTTGAATTAAATGATTCATAGGTGTTCCAACTATTCGACACTTCTGAAACGTACATAAGAATTGTTCACGGTAAATAGAAATCTCGAAAGAGTGTCGGAACACTACAATATTGAACAATATTGAAAATCATGAGAAATTCGAAATTTCGACCCTCTTGATACGACTGCAGTTAATTACATTTTTTGGCGGACGCATGATAATATTTTCAATTTTACTTACAAAGTTGCAGTAGTGAGAATTCAGTCCGATAGACTCGAACATAGCTATAAATAAAAAGAGTAGCACGATACGTGGACGACACAATTTCTCACCTTTAAAAATTAACTTTCACGGAATTTGTAGAGCGCCACTAAAAATTGCTGCAACGTTATTCAAAATATTTTTTACATTATTAAATTTGTTTGTGTATAACAAATTACTAAACACTTCAGTATTGTGCGAGTAAATTGCACCATCTTCGTATGTATAACATGAAAAACAAATATATAGGAGGGAAATATTCTAGGTCAGAAGAAATGTTTCGTTTTAGAGTTAAAATGGCTTCGAGTGTAAAGGGTTAAGAATGTAATCACTGTAAGAAACGTGAATTGTACGCGGTTTGATTTTATTCGACTTTTATTTTTTGGCAGCGGTGGTTCGGCAGTGAACGTGTTAAGTAACGGTGAGCAAACTTCGTAAATTCCGATCGAAGACAAGGAAACGTTCGGTGAGAAATGTAAAGAATTTGTGTAAAACGTATGAGCCCACCCGCGCGCGCGTATGTGTAGGGCGAGGGGGAAGAGGAGGGGAAGAATAGAGATATTGACCAAGAAAAAATAGCGTTTCAATGCGGGGTTCTCGTGAACGAGACGCGGATAAATACCATATCACCGTTCCCGTGCCAGGAGAAAAATTGCCACGATCCAGCACGGTGAAGGGCTCTACGCGTTTCTCCCCCAAAAAGTCGTTGTCTCGTAGCGAATTGCACGTCCTTGCGGATCTTCCACGTTCGCTGGGTTCGTTTGTTGGATGCGCCTACAGAGTCCTTCTCGTTTCCTCGTAATTACCGTGCCTCGCATACCAGCGTGCGGCGTTTCTGGGGCGCGCACCAATGCGACACCGGAGACAAGAGCGGAACAATCGTGGAAAGAGACGCGGCGGGGCTAATCGATAAGTACGGTCCCAAACCGAAACTGACAATGAGAAGAATGCCGATGTCAACGATTCCGCTGGGTCACGAGCTGTCGTTTAATACGCTCTCTGCAATCCTGCAATTTGCTAACACGAGACAACGAAATATACAATCGAACCATTCTTTTTCCTCCCCCGGAAAATACTAATTTCGGATTCTATATGTTCGGGCAATCAAATATAAGATAGGGTTTAAATAGTCACGCACAGTGACTCACGAACACTTACCTTGAAATACTTTATTTATTATAATAATACTAGTATAACACAAGTTTTAAGTGAATCGAAATGGTACAATAGTGTACCATTGTAGTGTACCATTGTGTAGTGTAGTGTTTGGATACAATAGTTATGAATTATTTCTTACAAACATAAATTTTGCTGATTTTCTTTAATGTTACTGTCAAACATCAGATATTTCATATTAGAAGAATATTATTTTCAATCTATTAAACATATCGAGGAAGAGAATCTTTTTATCGATATTTCTAGCATCAATTTTTTTTTACAGACGTATATTAAAACAGATATACTATCTTGTATGTTAAAACAAATGCGAAATGATTCTAATAAAATTGTTGTAATAGAAACAATCGTAGATATGATTGTACTACAATTTACTTGATAAATTCTGAGTTATGGTTGTTTCGCAACTTTCCCCATTTGGCATCTTCCCCAAATTACTTTATGTACTCAGAATATATGAATAGGGTTGGAGTCCCCTAACATGACACCCATTTTTTTAAAAAATCCTTATTCTCGACTTAAGAAATATTTTATTATAATTTAATACACGTGCCAAAAGTACGATATGTTTTCTTTTGTTACTTACACGAAAGCGCAGTAAAAGAGTAGGTTCTTTCATAATAAAATAAAACAAAAATTGTGCAATTGTGCAGATGACAAAAATTAATTCTTTGATGACAATTTGTATCGATGTTTCGAAATGGGAACGCATAAGCATATGTAAATTACTATTTATGCATGTACAATTTCGAATCAAAATGGGTAATGAGAAAAGCGGCGAATTCAACATGTTTAATGTGAATTTATTTAATATAAAGTCGAAATTATAAGAAGATACGAATTATAAAACTTTAATTATTAAAAATCAAATTTAATATTTTCCTAACCTCAGTTTGTATATTATGTCGATCAACATATTTGTATTCTAAATACCCGTGAATTTTTTAAAAAAGAGAAGGTAATAGAAAATTATAAAATATATTTTTACAATAACATTTTGATTACGTACATATAATCATTCTCGTATAGGAGTCGTTCATGTTAATAGTATTGCAATGGTTGAAGTACTTTGTTTTTGTTTCGAATGAAATACGTTTTCAACTCAAGCAAACTTTTTAATTAAAACTGATACCAGTTTAGCCGACATATTTTTTCTTATTGATTGGCTGCGCTTCCAATATGATTCACTGAAATAGTACAGTTCTAAAAATGTGTATTTACATTGACTCTTAATTAGAAGATGTTATGATTAAAATATTTGTTAAAAATTGTAATTAACGCTAAACCTGTCACTGCCGGTCAAAATGACCGGTATCAGATTTTTATTTTACAATTACTGAAATTTTGAAGATGTTTTCGTGGGAAATGATGAAATAAGTATATTTAATAGAGCATGTGCTATAACACGAACCGCACAAAATCCAAATAAATTCAAATAAATTCAATCTCGACATTGTAGTGTTAAAATAGAGCTTATTCAACGATTTTATTGTCAGTTATGGAATGTACAGTCTGGTACAATTATACGGAAGCTGTGAAAGAGGCGTGCATAAAAGTACGTCATACAATTCATTCTGTCAAATTGATTGTAATATCTAGAAATTATCGCGATATTTACGTCGACTCTGTCCGGAAATTTTCAGACAGTTTCGCATGACTCGGTGGAGGAATCTGTTACAATGATCAATTAGAATCCCCGCAATTTAATTTCCAATTGTGTATTGAATTCATAACACATCCAAATGTAACGGGATTTAAATTTACCAGTGCACAAGAAATGTATTACACGCAGAAAAATCAATATACAATCATTTATCTTTTACGCACCACGTAAACAGTAAAATTACTTTCACCATGCAAAAATGAAAAATTTTTATTTCTGAAAAAGTTTTGGAAAAAGTTAGTGTTTAGAAATACTGTTGAAAATCGGAGATTTTATATGTAACAAAAAACGCTTCGTTTTCATTAAAAACATTTGGAATTGCGCTGGACGTTATTTTAATTATAAAATTATTTCCGTTTAATCACCTTTTGGTTTAATTATCATGTACAAGCTTTCAATTATTCCCCAGACGTTAGACCCTTTGAATATGAATATTTCATACGGTAAAAATATTGTAATTAATTTTATACTTAACGCTTTTAAAAGGAAAAATGAGAAAAAATTTAGTTAAATCGAATTACAGTGCTGAAAGAAGAAAATTTGATATACAGTGGGTCCAAGAAATATTTGAATGCTGAATACCAGATTCTCGAAAAATTTTCTATATTGAAACTACGATTATTTCTCGTAAAAATGATCTTCGGAGTTAAATTAAATATCAATTAAAATGTCGACAATTCTTTCAGAATCAGACACGAGTGTTCAAATACATTTTGGATCCACTGTATATTTCATGTATGTAATTTCTTTTTAAGACGAGGATTATAGGGCATCGCATTTTGCCTGTAAAATTTCTATAAATATTTCAATAAAGTAAGATATATCATTGTAGTGGAAATCATGTTAAACATGCAAGATAAGTTTAATGAATCAGATTGAAAGTAATTTTAGAAATTGGGCTAAAATAGTACGTGGAAACACGTGTGTCCTAAAGTAATAATCAATTATTGAAATGACATCGAGACAATTTCGTAATCGGGGTAACGGAAAAATATGCTTTCGAGCATTCTTGTTAATCAATTAACTGAAATGGAATTTTGATAACCTTGTTATTGCGGTTGCAAAAGCCGAGGAAACTAAATGTAAATATATTGACACCATCTACGTCAACAGAATACTCGTTCTATAAATAAATTCTCGTTATTTCACGTTTCAGGTGAATTATTATAAATATCGTAGCTGAGGTAAAAACGAATACACGAAATGATTGATGTAAAAAGTAATAAATTCTGTATCAAAACATTTGTTTGTCATCAGATTCTATACAAATCTGTAATGACAAAATCGTTAATGTGTCCTTTATAAATAAATAATTAAAAAAAAAAAAGAATTGTGAAATTGTAAATTTTGTGATTTTTTAATATCGTTTTGACAATAGTACATTTTAACTTGCGTTTTGTTTTAACTTTATGGTCAAAGGTTGCAGTTACCAAGTGTGCATTATTGCATATACCATTTGCTTCATTCGCATTTTTACAAGCAGTAACTAACCAGTTGTCGAGAAACCTTTCAAGGTACATTCTGCAGGAATATTAAAACGTTCTAGTAATAGAATACTAAATCATCTGTTGTTTATTTCATTGAGTTATACATTTCCTAAATTGTATCAAAGCGTGTCTGCCGGCTGCAAGTATGAAATTAATTTTAAAAGATATTCTTATTTGTAACAATATTCGGAACATTTTTACAGACGTTTGAACATGTACCATCTTTGAGGACAAAGTCTTCACCTTCTTGCATCTACATTTGTATTTATTCGTTTACAAACAACTGTAAAATACCTTTTTAGTTTTCCAAAATTCATTTCATTTTAAGCATAAAACGAGTGAATTTCCCTAAAATAATCAAACCTTTGTGGCTTACTGTATGTACTCACGTTAACGTAAAATTCTCATTAATTATTAATCGCACGTTCGATGATTAAATTTTGTTGTAAATTTCATAGAATTTTTCAATACCGGAATATAATATATACATAATTTATATATACATAAATGAAAACATTCATATATATGAATGACGTGTCTCCAGCTTGTTTGTGCTTTTGTTTCACCGTATCATACGTACTGCCTTTCAAAAAGTTTTAATAACACATTGAACGATGGATCAGTTCCAATTTATTCAATTTTCCATATTTTTTTGACATTTCAAGTAAATAAATATTTATTCACGTTTATTCATCTACTGATAAATGTTGTAAGAAATAGCTATAACTAGACTTTGAATTTTTATGCAAAATAAACATCGTTTGCATGAAATGCAAGCTGCAGGAGCTTAGTGCATAGAATCCGCGATGAAATCTAGCCATGAGTTAATGGAAGAATGAAAAGTTATGTTGGAATTGTACTGAATCGGTTTATCTAAACCAAGCCCAAATAAAGTATACAGGGTGGTCCAGTAAAAATTAGAATACCTCTGTTATTTTCGGAGATATTGAAAAACTTTGTTAACAAAAGTTGTTCAGATCAGTGAAATCTCTAATATGGCGGTAATAATTGTTCCGCAACTGGAAAATTTCCGGAGGTTTCAAGGTCACCTTCATTCTTTAAACTAGAATCATATATTTACTCGGACATTTTCCATAAAAAAGTATTGTATCTCGAAAAATGATTAGTTCGTAGCGGTGGATTTAACCAATTTTACTCTACATATTTTTTTGTATACTTTCGTAAGAAATCGTTTGGTGCCCGCTTGTACATGTTATTCGGCCGGAGCCTGTATAATTAGAGCAGAGTGCGTTTCCATTGGGTGGGGTGGGACGAATAGAGCGGTTCGGTGGGCGACGTACGAAGTGTCCTGTTGAATAAAATTCAAATTCGAGGCGATCGGACACGATAGTTTACCTGTACGCCGGGAAACCTGAGACTCGTTACGCCGGGCGTATTCGTTTAAGCGTCGAGCGAACGAGTTTATCTCTCGATCATTCCGTTCGAAATACCCGAGCGGGTGTGGTGCCGGTCGTATTCGTTGGGAACGGTCAGCTAGCCGGTTGTAACGGAGCTATAAGATCTGCTGTTCCGTTTCGTTGCTTTGCATTGCGTACTCTCCCATCCGCTGCGCTGGTGCACAGACTTCACCTCGGCCGGACAAGTGTGCGATCCTAGAAGGATAACTCCGCGTATACACCCCGGAGTTCCTGGACCATTTGCGGAGCCACGAGAAAGACCGATGGACGCTTATGCATATTAATAGCTACACGCATTACTCGTACGAAGTGCAAAAATATTTGTCGAGAACAATCATCTCGCCTGGATACCTTTCCTTCGCCTTTGCCTCTACCGTCCGGCGATCGGCAGCGTCGAATGCTTTTCTGGTTAATGTACACGCGCGAAATACCGAATATTTCTGTCGAATACATAAATTGGTCGACGAATACTTACATTAGGGGTATCCATAAGTAATCAGTTATTTGCAAAGAATTTGTTTTGCCTTTAGTTCTGTACCGATCGTTGAAGAGGAAACACGTATTCTTTTACAGTTTTCGGTAAAGCAGCCTATATTCAAAATATTCTAAAAAGCATAATTTTTTTTTTTTACACCCCTGTAACAAAATGGTGGCGTCTGTACCTTCCGAGGATCGTATTCGTCATTGCATACTTTTTCATTTTCATGCGGGATTTAATGCAACGGTGACAACAAAGAAAATTTGCGATGTTTATGGAGATGTATTGAAGGTCAACAAATGTCAACGTTGGTTCAGAAAGTTTGCTGCTGGTGATTATGATCTGTCTGACAGGCCTCGAAGTGGACGAACAGTTGAATTTGATAATGACACCCTAAAATCTCTAGTGGAAGCTGATCCAAAATTAGGTATACCTTAATAATAATAATATAAATTAATTTTAATATTAATATAAATTAATATCGTTGACTCTTCTGTCACATTTGTCTAATATATGTGCAATACTACGTTTTGTGTTTAACAAATGAATTTATCAGTAACCACATTTACGAGCATGATGGAATATTTTCTGCCAGGGGATAATAGAACTGTAGTTTATTTCTTTCGTGCTCCTCAGCCTCTTAATCTTATTGTAATTGTAGTTTCACTTATAGTCTTGTGCTTGTTAATTTGATACTGATGTAGCGAGGTGTATTGTATGCGATCTATGCAGAGTGTAGAAACAATGGCCGCGGAATATTCAATATTTCATTGACACTCTGTATTAGGACAACAGCAGTGCGCGGTAAGCATTGGCATTTGGTAGCTGAATAGCTTTAGACGCGTGAATAGTATTAATATCGTCGAGTTAATTGTTCATCACTTGAAACTGAAATCAAAACCACACTTTGTTACTGCTATTTCTCGTTCTATTTTGGAATGTTTCCCTTTTTCATATGTAATTGCAATGCATAGAAAGTTTCAGCTAACGAGTTTAACTGTTTCGTAGTTTTTGTTGTTCGTCGTTCAAATAACATGTATATTTCTTTCGGCACTGTTTGGAAATGTAGAATCATTATCTAATCTCGTATGCAACTAAACATCCGGTATATTTGCCGAATAAACTCAAATGCGTATTTTAGTACAATAATAATAGACAGAAATGATTGAACTGCAGCTATAATTAATTTACTAACAAACGACATATAGCATGTATAATTGTAGAACAAACGATAGGACAGAATTTGGAATAAAAATGCATAAAATCTGCAGTCTAGAAATTAATTTGTATTTTTCAGTTTTTAGGATCTTAAAAATTCAATGGTTTTCTATCCCCATTATCTTAATTTCTAGTATAATGAGGTATGCTAGAACGAACATAATTGGGTCTACAACATCGTTCGCTACAGCAGCATCTGCTCGTTCTAGCATACATGCGTATAAGGGCAATCTGTTTCAAATTCACTGACTGAAGCAAAGTTATTGTACAGTGTAATAATCGAATAAAACAAAATATCTTAAAAATATAATAAATCTCCATAAATTTAAAGCTTTATTAAAACTAGATCGCAATTAACTTCGTAAACGAGACGCATAGATGCAGTTTATAAAATCATTTTAAAATGGATTATTTATATCGCGGGGAACAGCAGCTTTCATCCAATCTTCGTTTATTTATTTCAGTCTCTTTCTCCTTTCATAATATCCAGCGTCCCATACTAAAGTACCTAAAAGATGTCCGATACCATGAGTATGGTTCCCAAGAAAGGAACATATTATCTTTTTAGCTGGTTACAGTGAAAATACGCTTATAGCGAGTGTATCCTTTAGGAAACGGTTCCCCATTTTTCGGAATATGTACCGAGTCTTCAATGTATAATACGTTATTCAAAATATATTAATTTTTAAACATCAAAGTAAAGTGAATATAGAACTCCAGTAAAGACGATTAGAAGTTTTAGTAAATAACATTAAGGGTCATTCGATTTCACTTAAATATTGCATCCTGGTTTAAAAAGATTTTTTAAAATTAAATTAAGATCTTAGACTAGTAAAAACACAAATTTTTAAATTTTACATTCAAACGTGTCAAAATTTTGTATTCGAATTTTGTATTCAGGTTGGTTTCAGCTTACTGATATCGAAGTAAATGTTATTTAATAAATCAGATGCAACTATAATAATAATTAATAATATTATTATACATTACATCAACAGATATTATTATCACAGGATGCTTAAAAATTACAATTAAGTTAAACCGGTTGATCAAGGAAGATATCTAATTTTCAATGATAAATAAATCGATATTCTGAAATAATGATATGGTAGTTTATTTTTAATTTTTAAAGTTTAAGAACTTGTACATGTGACTGATAGGGTGTGTACATATGAAATATACAGAGAACATATATTAAGAGAAAATATGGGACGAAACGATCAGAACATGGCAAAGAACTTAATCAGTTAACTGTAGAAGTTAATTTTAAATATCCTTCACGGCGCGGAATTAAAATCAAGCAATGACGAATATAGACGTCGAACGCAGGCCAAATGCGGCTATTATAAAAGCCAAAGCCCTTGTAAAGCTAAATGAGGAAGAATTACTTTTTTATTCGATAAGGATTTAACAATTCATTAACGTTAACTGCGCCGCAATAGAGTTTCGGAGTGACGAGTATACTCGTCAATCACAGTTAACTGGTTAAGCAATTTTGCCTGGTGAAATATGCTACTCTCAAAATGCTCAACTTTAAATAATCGTAGTAACTAAAATATTTATTCAATTTCATGAATTTCTTCATTTTCGAGGTTTATAGACGCTTACGAAGCAATACAAATTGATTAGTTTTCAATTTCGAAAAGTCGACTTCAGGCCGCCCAACAGTTTTCCATCTCCTCTTTTGTATTCGATCCTAATATGGCTCACAAACGCGATTTTGTTTGGTACCGCCAATGCATTGCGGCAACCGTATGTACCGCGGAACGTTTGTAATTTTCATTCGACCGAGAAGACCGAACAAAATAAGTCGAGCGGAGAATGAGCTACGGAAAATTTGATATACAACGCGGTGGAAAACGATTCATCAATGTAATTCCTCCGATTCGAATTACCATATAATTCTTTGCTTCGTTACCGAGTTCCGGTGGAGCCGGCGACCACCTGGCTGGGTCGGGTCGGGCCGGGCCAGGCCGTTTGAATTGCCCGCACGCAATTAAAAAGTTATCTAGGACCGGTACCGATATTTCCAAGGAAATTAATATTATATATCCCCGCGCCATCATCGTCGAACGGAAGAAAAAAGGAACGAAGAAAAACGTAACGCGACATGGGATAGCAAGGGCCGCGTGGGCGTTTGCATTGGTTCGCTCTTCGAACTTATAGATCCTATCTTATTGAGTCCTAGCGAATAGTACGGTTACATTGTCGTAAAGCGTGAACCGGTCTCTGTCCCTTACCGTGTACCTATATACATATATACATATATATGTATATATTGGTTGCTATTGATACGTGTATCCCCAACCATCCTGTCTCTATCCGTCCCTTTTCTTCGTCTCTGTTACATATTCAGCGTCCCGCGCGTTCGCCGTGTCGATCGAAAAGAGAGGCCGAGGACGGGCGTTATCCATGTCCGACCAGTGATTTCAGCTAAGAATATGAGTATAGTCGTGAGTATAATAAAACAAATTTCTTTCGTTGAACGTCAGACACGATCCGGATAATGGACGCCACGTGGGTGTCTAAACTGGATCGGTCCGAGGGATATATGGCCCGCGCCAGTCCGTTCTCCGTGGAAACGCTCGACTTCGTCGTAAAGAACGAACCGGTCTCTATATCGATAGCTATGCGTGCACTTGTAGATCTACGTGTATACCTGTACCACCTATTAATATGTATAAGCGTATGTTCGCTGCTTTCTTCTTTCCCTCCTACTTCCTCTTTACTGTTCGGTCTCTCGCTCGCTCGTTCGTTCACTCGTTCTCTCTCTCTCTCTCTCTCTCTCTCTCTCTCTCTCTCTCTCTCTTTCTCTTTCGCTGTTTCCCTCGGAACAACGGGCACGGCGTTGCTTTTATTCCCCTCCGATTATTTTTGTTCCCGTTCCTCCTACTTTCTCCCCTCTATTTAGCGTGAATGATTTCGACGACCATTCGGCGGGTTTTCAAGTCGCAAAAATGATCGAGAGCACACGAATCGTTTATGAAATCCGCGGGGCAATCAGATTATTCCCGGAGGATCGCTCCGGCCGGATTGTGAATCGAGTACGATACCGATTTTCCGCTTTTGTTAGGCGAAAGCCCGGGTTCTATGAAGATTTTCCGCAAACCATCTCACCGCAACGATACGTGGAATCGAGCGATTTTGGTTTTTACTCGACAACTACCTGTTTAATAGGGGCGGGGAGGCGCGGAACGCGGTCGTTTTTATTTCATCTTTTTCTTCTCTCTCTCTCTCTCTCTCTCTCTCTTCGTGGCGCACACGCGAGGCTCGCGTTCGCGCAACTTCGAGCGTACGCGAATACGGAGGAGGAAAAAAAGTAGAATGTGTATTTCTCACGTTCCCCGTGCGATGAACCGACTTCTAGCTTTCTACGCTCGCTGCATGCGTAAATTGTGTGATCCGGCATGCAAAAATACGGTTTAGAGCAACGGCGGAAAACTTGTTCTATTCTCGACGTACAATGCCGGTCGCGAAAACACGTTGCTTCTGAATTCAGCGATTTTTCTCGGCAAACGATTAATTTGAACGATTAACGGCGGTAACGGCGCGGTATGTTGGTTCATTGAACAGAGAAACGGTGGAAACAATTTCAAATCATTTTTATCGAACATTTTGATCGAGACAAATCATTGGTAAATCTAGAAGTGATAGACTTCTTTCTTAAAAAAAGAAACATCGGTACATTGTAAATTGAACGGAGATATGTGACAAGAAAATATATTTATACATTACCTTAAGAGAGTGAAATTGCATAAGACCATCTAGCCCAAACTATTCGGGTGAGATGACCTATGGATTGGCATAGTACAATTATGTTTGGATCTCTCTAAATGTTAAAGACGTTTCAACGCTTTGACGAGAGTATTTTGGTTTTGAGAGGGTCATTTTCTCACTAATTTTTTAACATTTTTTCAGAAAAACCATTGAACCTTTTGGATTGGAATTTTGCACACGTATTTCTGGGTATTTTGCGGTACACCTGCGATTTTTAACATGTAAAAATAATCAAAGTTACCCGGGTTATGAAACAAGGTAGCCCTTTTAAGCAGGGCCATCTAAATATCTCTTCAGGTTATTGTGATGCAAAAAATATTTGTTACGTAATGTGCATGGTGTCAAACATCTGGCAAGAATATTTTTTTCCGGAGGTCATTTACTTCGGAGTTATCAAGGTCATCGGTGTTTCTTGATACATAACTACATTTTTTTCATTGCAACGTGTAACTGATGGAAAAATACATTCAGGTATGTATAACAACATGATCTTGAAATGACCTTGATCGTAAATAGATCAACCTGCGTAAATTCTCGATTGAGAGCGAACCATGCTTGGCCAAAGATGCTCTGTCAGTAAATAATACTCTTTTAAAACGTAATTTGTCAATTTCGTGTTGCTGCGAAGTGCACTGGGCGAAGTGCATACGTTTTGCAAAATCTGTTCCGTGACGATCCTGATATAAAAATAAATGGTAGGGTTGAACTCACGCTCAACTTGTCTTAAACTCACATAAGGATTTTTGTCAACCTTATCTGCAATAATACCTACTTTTATTTCTTTCGTTTCTAATCAGTCTTGCTTCTAAGTTCTAACACGTTTTTTCGCAACACTACTATTCGCAACGAAGATAACTTGAAAGAAAGCCAGTGCTGCCGTACACATTTCATGATAAGACACTGTTCTAGATATTCTTAGTACGATAAAAAATATTTCTTAACATTCATAGGTTCATGCTTCCTGAGCCTATCATTTCTAAAGCCTGAGAACTCGACACACAAATTTTAACGCGAATCACAACCGGTCAAATGACCGGTTTCACATTTTGTATCCCGTAATTATTCCATTAGAAATTATTAAATAAATTTCTTCGTTTAACTACAGATTGTTGTAAAAATAGCACTGCACTAAATTCTATTGTTTTACTACAATGTCGTACTCATTAGTAGTCTAATTAAATATGTAGTTTTCCTTATGTGTTGCAAGATTCACAAGGTCATTTTATTTGAGAGATTTGATTAATAGATCAATTGATCAGATTTGATTAATGCATGGACTAATGCGATATACATACGTAATTAGCTTTCTGCTATTAGAAGGTTTAAATAGCTTTCAATGGGTTTGCAATCGTTGATGAGATAAGTACGAGAATGTGATAGTCGAGGTAAAAATAACGTTCGATTCAAAAATATCATTCCTCTTCCATTAACATTCAATGCAACTATCTAATATTTAAAGATGCTCAACACTAATTAATTAATGTGCATCCTTTTATCGATATCACGGTACTATAAGAAACATGCTTAAGAAAAATTAGTACAGAAAGATTTGAATGGATCTAATCGACACGAATATGGCAAATTTATCAGAATCAGTTTTCCAAGTGTTAAGAAAGTTCTTAGCACATTATTCACGCCGTATTGTTAACTGGTCTTATCAGTTGCAGGACCAATTTTAAGCTTCATTATTGATTTAATATTACTATAATCAACACTTCGCGTGATACGTCCGCTACGACTCGAATATTTTCCTTCAAGTGCTAGAATAGTTATGGTTTGTCGATGCAAAGTGCTTTCGAATAGCTAAGCGTATAAAAATCAGGCGTTGTTAAACATAACGACGTGGATGGTAATTCGATGTCGCCGCTATGAAACATCAATCAACGTGGAAACATATTGCGATAGAGATCACATTTTGTATAATTATATGGACACCTATACGATTAATTGTGATGTCCCGAAATCTTTATTACGTGACTAACAAGTCGCAATCTACGTTACAGTGTAGAAAATAATGACTTTTCCCAAAATTTTGTTCACCTCGTGTAGTAAACTAATTGTTCTAACTTCCCCCAAAAAATCGTACGGTCCAATATATACTCGCTGTAGTAGTAGATTGAGGCAAAATTGTTGTTAACACCAATTTTATTTGTCATTCGGAGGAAAGAACGCCATGTTGACATTAACGTGAACATCATTGACGTTGACGTTTACAAAGCGACCAACGATTACAAGGAATTCGATGTCTTTTTGAGCGAGAACCATTAGTATAACGAACACGCACACCTATAGTTTTCCGTGTACAAGTGTTCAGGCGGGTCGCTGCTACCGTCTCGAAACGCCTCCGAAACTATTGTGTCATAATGCAACGCTTAATGATCGTGACAAGCATCTGCTTACTCGGTTTCACGCTAAACGCGTTCTGCGATTTTTTTAGGCGATCCTGGTATGCCGCTCAAACTAATCTGTGTGTCTCTCAGCGGCCGGAGTACAATGAACCAACTTCAACTTTCTAAGCTCGGCGTGTACGCTAAGAGCAAACGGAAGAACGGGGAAATTGAATCTAACACGGCACAGAGTATTTCATAATGCGCGGACGTAAACTCCGAAGGATGGATTACGAAGTAGCACAGTTGGGTAAAATAATATTTTAAGGACCCGGGACCCGTGACTTTTGAATTCATAATTTCCATTCACAGCCTTCAGACACAGACTTAAGATCCGTCTTGGTCTTGGCCCGACCAAGATCCGATCTAGTGATAAGCTAGGTTTAGGGGTTGATATTGTGGTTTGATTTGCAGAAAGCCATTGCTTGGAACGCTTTATGTTATCATAAAGAATCCATTCTTCATCTCCGATAACGATTCTGCTAAGAAATGAATCTCTACGAAATCTGGATAGCAATGAAGTGCAAATTGATCGACGAATATTCTTGTTGGTCCCAGATAATTGATGCGGTACCCATATTCCTTGCCTATATGCCTTTTCCATTTCGTGTAGGTGTCTTCGTATAGTTGACCATGCGGACCCAAAGTTTCTCGATAATTCTTGTATACTTAATTTTGGATCAGCTTCCACTAGAGATTTTAGGGTGTCATTATCAAATTCGACTGGTCGTCCACTTCGAGGCCTGTCAGAGAGATCATAATCACCGACAGCAAACCTTCTGAACCAACGTTGACACTTGTTGACCTTCAATACACCTCCATAAACATCGCAAATTTTCTTTGTTGTCACCGTTGCATTAAATCCCGCATGAAAATGAAAAAGTATGCAATGACGAATATGATCCTCGGACGGTACCGACGCCGCCATTTTATTACAGGGTTATAAAAAAAATTATACTTTTTAGAATATTTAGAACACAGGCTGCTTTACCGAAAACTGTAAAAGATGTTTCCTTTTCAAAGATCGGTACAGAACTGAAAGCAAAACAAATTCTTTGCAAATAATTGATTACTTATGGGTAGCCTTAATATTTATTCGAAGTTATCCGAAGAAATCTTTTAGCTTGAAGAAATGTGAAATCCCCTCTGGCGAAAAAGAAATACGAAAGGGTCATCGACATTTGTAATCCCGAACTACTTCGGTCTAGAGTCTAGAATGCAGCAGCTGCATTCCCTTGTCGTCGTCGTCGTCGTCGTCGTGCAACAACGCCGACCGCGAACGTGTAAATTTCATTCATCCGCAGCATTCAGATTACACTTTTTAATTTCTGTACTGTTGAAAATTTAATAAGAGACCCGTTTGCTTCTAACTCCCGGAATGCGCGATTAACACTCGCAAGCGGGATAATCGTGGTAGGCGCAATAAACATGCGCTATTGCCAACGGGATTATCGCCGCGAATATATCGCGGAATGGACACTTGCGAACACGGTAATTATAATTCGTAATAGATATTGATACTGCAGTTGTATACCTACGGCAACTCGCAATAATAGTCGGAACACTTTTAACAGGACGACCACTTCGTCAAGATTAAAGCATACAAATTGGATTTTTTTTTATTACGTGAAGAGAATTTTGGAAAAATTGCAAATACTAAAAGTTGCTTCATACAACCATTCTATGTGGGCCTACAGTGAAAATTTTAAATGCACGTATTGTAAATCTGTGTTTTTGCAGGTCCTTAACTTCTTAATTTCGGTGTTATTAGACATCAAAAATATCATGTTCGGTTGTTCGAATGGCAACTCTTTGGTAGCATAATCATGAGGAAAGATCGCGGGTAAACAGATGCGGGTTTGATGCCACGATATATGTAGAACTATGCTGATATCCTAGGTTGCAAATCGATGAGTGTGTCGAGGCAGTTGACAAGGAAAGCGTGTCTAAAAATATAGATACAAAAAGATATTTTTGTACGTCGTGGTGTTCCGAGCAGTTTCTCGGATAGATAACAAATTTTCGATTCCATAAAAATTTCACTACATCCGATATCAGTATTCCATTAAAGCCTCTAAAAATGTTTGGCACACTGAAACGTGCGATTTAAAGAACAAAAAGAAATGAGAACACGGAGATGTTCTGATTTACACTGAATTATTGTAAATATTATATCGGCAACATTTCACTGAAACTAGTTTTAGCACCAGTTCGCTAAAATAATTTGTTTATTAGTTAAAAGTAAAATTGGACTGTCTTCAATTGTAGGGCATATACGCGGTTGCAAATCGTGTCAACAATTGGTTGTTATTCATACATTGCAGCAACATTATGGTTCTTTGGGTTTGCTCATTACTGGGATTATATTTTTTTTACAAATAAAATACAGTATAATTACAAATATTCTTTTACAAATAAATGCATCGTTGTCTGTTGTCTCTAATATTCTTGACAATTTTTCATGTGTTATAAAAATATTGCTTTTTCCACGTTTTGTAGCAGCGTTCGAATTTTTACAATTTTACACACTAGTTTCCGAAGTTACGATCTACTGAGGTCAACGATAACCAATTTTTCGCTCAGCGCGCCTTTTACTTTATTTGCATTTTTTATAACTTGTCCATCATATGTGCAGTAAACAACAGCACCCTTTAGTCGAAAATTCAGTTCGGTGAATACGAATGCTGCTGACGTTACAGTGCATAAACGAGTTTGGTAGCGTACTATAATTTTTACACGCATTCTTTCCAAATTAGTATAGGTTGCTTAGGATCATAACTTCGTGCGGTAAGTCATATGCATATTCCTACACCGCTAATCGTGCTCGTATTAATTTAACTTTATGCGCGCCGCTATTATAGGATCATCATAACCGCAGGAAATGTTTAATTATGTACTTATAATTTTAGAACGGAACCGCGGCACTACGATTTCGTTATTCTCGGATTTCATCTTATTTTACTGTGTAGAATCAACCCCCTTAAAACCAACTTCACATGGTCGAACCTGACACAGACCACCTAACTAACTCGCTTGTGCTTTTAATGATAGAATAGAATGCATCAGACCAATCCAGCTTGATTGCAAGGGAGAATAATCCGATGTCATCGGTTTTTTTGCAAGTAAACATATAAAAGGAATGAGGAGATACAGTTTAATTCTATAAATGGAATATATGTTTTATGTTCCTCTTAAAAGAGTACTTCCACAAATGGAATAAGTGTTTAGTCTTCCCTTTTCGAATTTCGAATGATGACAAATAATTTGCTTCAAGAAATCTAGAGCTTCTCCCCCGATAGCATTTACTATATAATTATAAACTTATATATATATAATATATAATATGGCTATTATATATATATATATATATATATATATATATATATATATATATATGTGTGTGTGTGTGTGGCTTTTTTCTAAACAGATTTATTATAAAGTAAGTTCTAAACAAAATATTTTGTATATAAATAAATATGTATTATTTTTTGGGTCCAGTCAATCAATATCTCTTGAACATGTGTTTACTGAAATGAATGCTTGAGTTTTTTTGTTTTATTTGAAACCTGATCTTCATAAAACGTTTTATAAATTCTTCATAAATCTACAAAATTTGTAATGCCAAATACCGAAATTCTTTGGTTAGCATTTTTTTCTTTATATTACACATCGTTATACTATTTTTCTTAAAATAACAACTGAACCATCGTTGAAAATAAGGGTATCATATTATCCAAATATTGTTTTATTTATGTGCTCCAATTTCCTATTAGGCGAGTTAATGGCGCATTTTCCCAGCATCGGAAGAGTAATAGTTCTTGATGCCGTGCTCTTATTATATTTTGCAATATTCTGAGAAAAAATATCCTAAGACAGGACTTAAGTTGTCTCGAATAAGAATAGCTAGGTATCGTTCCACCTGCAAACCTGGTATTCACAGAAACAGATGTCGTTGATGAAAACGTTACGAGCTTTCCTTTAACACGACGATAATCAGTTCTTTTCCTGGTTTCCATTGATCTGCTTAATAGTAATAAAATATTACTAAAAAGATAGTTCATTCTTTACTTTTAAAATGTCGTTTTGCCTTACCTTCGAGCATAATCTGACAATAGAATTTTATCGATCGACGAGCAAGTTTAATTTATTTTTACATCTCAAGAAATTCTTCGAATAACTAGGTTACGGGTCATTTGCAAAGATCTCCGGTTTGAGTGGGGGAAAAATTGAAGAAAATATGGCCGTATTCTAGAATTCTTTCTCTATAAAATTCCGGTTTTGAAATCGCGATGACTCGCGAGAAAGATAACATATTTTCATAGGAAGCTTATCCTGACGAACGATTACACTCAGAGAAATTAACTTTCAAACAATTATTACCACCTATTTGTTTATTAATTAATTGCTCTATGTGCGCAATCAATAATACACGAAACGGAAACATTACTGCATAATCTAAACTTTGTTCACACGGTAATTGTATCATTATGCGTTTATCTCGCAATATTAATAGCATGTTATTAATTGTCAGAAATATTTAAAGAATGATTTCTGGACGACCAGGCTAAGGGACACAGTGGAGTTCTAATTACAATGCCTATATTAATTATACTTATTTTTAAAGTATAATGAGTATTAAAAACAAAATATTAAATTTTTTCGTTAAAATCAGTTTTTAATACCCATTATGCTTTAAAAATAAGTATAATTAATATAGGCACAGTAATCGGGTGTCCCTTACCCTAGATGATTTTTTTATGCTTGAATATGCGTTCTACTGGCTTGAATTTCTTCATTTCGAATTTATATTTTTTTTTTATCGAATTTATACTTTTTTATGTTATTTATCAAATAATAATAATAAAATATTTGAAATAATTCACTATTTTAGATGATTATTTATCATATTTTGTCAAGTAAAATGTGCTCAACCCTGTTTTAAAGTAACCCAAAAATTAGGACGAAGACTTTATATTACTATAATTAGCAAGTGTACATAAATTATTCGCAACCAAACGTCCAGGCGAAATGAAAAACAGTTGGTAAATAGTTCACGAAACGTTTGAAGTCTTCAGTGAAAATATCGAATTAGTTGAATATGAAAATGTTTTTTTAATTTGTATTTTTTTTTCGCGGAGCACAATATGCGTTGTTCGGTGGAGACCAAAATTCAAATTTTTTGAAAACATGACCTACATTACGCTTCGCCGTACAGCAACCAGTAGGATGATTCAAGTTGTTATAATACAAATATGTTTGAAATACACGCATTCAATTAATAGACGGTGAATCATGCCCTATATGAAGAGTATATATTGTATATGTATGTGTATGTTATTAGTAGATGGCTGCGTGTATTGCATACTACATAAATATTTATGATACAGGAAGATCAATAAAATGGGATGCGGCATTGGTGCCCGATATAATGCGGCTCGATTTACACAACTATAAAAGGGGAAACGGTTACAGATCTTATTCGTATTCTCTTTCTACGGACTCGATCACGAAAGCAGCACGCGAAAACTTTTTCTAATTTCTTTTTCTAGCCGGTTGGAAACTATCTTGCACAAATTGCTTCGTACAGTACACCTAGTTTATTTATTTCCAGAAATAAAAACTATAAGTAGATATGAAGCGGATCAATTTATTTTCATTGCTTCCTGTCAATATTATCGTTAAAGTTTATGTAGGAAAGTAGGCAAACTCAATGCAATTTCGACTTAGCTGTTTGCTATATGTATAAAATATAAGCATAACTAATGCTAATAGCAGCATAACATCACTGTTGCTGCTAATTTTCAGCATCAACTTATATGAATCTACAAAACATGTTTTAAATTTTCGCTACAGATCCATACAAAAAACTGTGAAAAGCAACTTTTACTATTTCTTTCCTAATTTTGGTCAGAAGCAATTTTTTCAAAATTTTCATTCGATATCATCTAGTAAACTAATCTGTTCAGCTTGATAGAAAAACTGAAGTTGTTTGGTCCACTTATAAGTAAGTTATTTCGATTTAAAGTTTGTGTCATCAATTATGTCAGTGATTGTACAGATCGGTGCTAAATATTTCGAGTTGATGATGACACATAGCAACTTTGGAGCAATTGAAAAGAAAAAGTTGATCGTTCGAGAGACCCTTAATAACAGACTGTGTGAACATGAACGACCTACAATATCGTAACTATTCACAATTTCATAAGTTGTTTAAATATGAATGTATCCACCTGTCTATAACAATAACGTAGCTATTGATACTTCACTGTATCGATCGATAGCATGCAGTACATCAAGCATCTGCAGAAACAAGATCGAAATTGTTGTTTGTTAAACTAGTTTTATATGCAGTACAATAAAGCTTTGAAATGCAACAGTTGAACAATAATTTTGGACGTTGAATACTTGTCATTAGAGTGTATTTTCAAAAGGAAGAGCATTGAAAAGCAAATCAAAATACTAAATTTGGAAACGTAAAGAAAAAACTAGTTTTATTCGAAAAAGGGAAGAATGAATATTTTCGATAATACAAAAAATACGAAAATTGATCAACGTATACACACACGAATTTTTTTCATTTTTTCATTTCCAAATAAGAACATTTTCCAATTTGTAAATATAACTAATGTCCGGTAAGCTTAACTTTTATAACATATTTTATAAACTTAAACGCTATACTTAATGTTTTGATAATAAATTAGACATGAACGATTGGTCAATTAAGCGATTGCATGTCGGTTATGCGCTATTCGCACAATGGTAACAAGGCAGTAATCTAAAGCATTTCGTGAGTAATATCAAGAGAGTAAAAGATTTCATTTTATGTACTAAAACGAACTATATAGTAATACTAAAACTAAAGAGAAAATGTACGATGTAATATCAGAAAAAAGAAAATTAAACAATCCGATGGTAATACTAATGGTTGTACAACATTTCTATTTCACTCAATAATAATTATTCTCCGAAACGTCGAACACTCATTTACCAATTCATTTTCAAAATAACGACAACCCGACAACAACGATACACTATTACATTCGCATAAAAGACTTTCGTGTACTTTAAAATGTCGAAGTAGAAATTATAATTGTCCTTGGATCTGCCTTATCATAAAACGCAAGGTTTAGAACCTATGAAAAAATTTTAAAGCTTATAAAAAGATTCGCCAAGATAGTTTATTATTACGACGTCATCAGAAGGTAGTAGAGAGGCGAGAATTTACATGTATAATAATTTATACGAACAACCTACTAAAACTATAATGCAAGTAATGATCAGTTAAATTCTACTTTCTCCAAATAGTTATATTGAAATGAATTATATTTATAATATTTATAATAATTTCTTTCTTACATATTTTCTCTTCAATTAATGATTAGAATATGTTTTACAAGCATTATGAAACGTCATTTCAGTGCATTATACAATATTTACAAAAATATATTATATACTAATTATTTTGATTTAAAAATAATTCACAGAAAGTTTAAAGTAGCAAAGAACAAACTATTATAACATATTCTATAGTACTATGACGATATGTTTGATGTTATCGACTGTAAAAACCTATTTTCATAGTTAGACAAGTACTATTATGTTCGAATTTTTCAAAGCATATTTCTGGAGTGAACAATAAAAATTTCATAATCATTTATCCATTTGATTCATAAAATAGTAAAATTTCATGGTGCCAAAAATTATTTAATGTTTTAAAATTAAAAAATTCTGTATCATAAATTAGAAACAAGTGTTACAGTAATTAAAAAGTTTAAACAACAAAAGTTATATTTAACGAGCTCCGCTGAAGATAATTCAATATTCCCTAGAGTTAAGTGCA
Source organism: Halictus ligatus (assembly GCA_028454255.1). Lineage (NCBI taxonomy): Eukaryota > Metazoa > Arthropoda > Insecta > Hymenoptera > Halictidae > Halictus > Halictus ligatus. Next base: position 9,883,675 of record CM052143.1, read on the forward strand.
TTATGGCAAGTTCAGAGTGATCAGCGCTCAATACGCGATGCTCGGCGCCAATCGCATGCTGGAGATTCTGACAGCCACCACTTCTCCTTCATTTATAGATATAAAGACTAAAATGAAATTTACTTAATTACTAATTGGAATTATATTTTTATATTTGCGTAAGTTATTATTTGATACGCATTTAACAGATAAATGAATTTAATAAGAAACCTTTAATCATTCATAAATAAAGAAATTAGTGAAATCTTAATTATTAAAAAATTTTGTAGGAACAAAACAATTCTCTTAAAAACGTGAATTAAATTAATCGGAATAAAAACTGACGACTGCAGGCTCTCGGTTCAAGTGCCGTTCGAATAAAAATCACTAGATGGACGCGCGCACGTATGTATTCAAAAATACATTCACCCACCTTACTACTACTGATTCTGTGTTTGACAGTACGCGCGTATTTCGCGGCTATCATCGAATTTGGCCGACGTTAACCGATGTTTAACGAAGCCTGCAAGTTCCGTGTGTGTTAAGTGTTCGTTGGTGTTCAGTTGGTGCGCCTCGACTGGGCAAAATCACGTAAAATGGAAACGGAATTTCGTTGTGAGGTTGAGGTTGGCCGTTGAAAAAAGTGAACATGGGAAGGTCCAAGTTTCCCGGGAAGCCGCCGAAGACGGTCACCAGGAAACGGATCAAAGTTCTCGGCCAGCCCGAGACAGTCCAAACCGATTCGGTAACCGTCGCCGAGAACATCTACTACGGACTTTCCCTGTTCAACGAAACATTTGGTGACAACGAGAAGGTAATTCGTAGTTTACTTTCATAATGAGTATCTACTTGAAGGTGCCTAATTAAAGTGATGCGAAAAATGAAGCTTACTCAGCCTACAAACAACCGTATTTATTTTATAAGCATGATAGCTACCTATACGCCGCCGATTCGGTGGCCAGAAAAACTCGGGAGATTTGGCTGTATAACGAAGGTTAACCTATTGGAAGGGAATCGCAGCCTCGGAATGGCAGATGTGTATAATATGTACTGACGTATCGCTATAGCTGAAAGTGTCAGTGACTTTCTGAAAGATACTATTCTGTTCTTGTTTTTATTTTGTAAACAGTATTTACGATTCTCATATCATTCATTGTTTTCAGTACAGAATGAAAGTTTGATGTATACTATTATATTAAATGAATGCATACATCACCTTGTGTGTTATGCTCGAATTGTTATATATAGTATTTCACAAAAAAATGGATATACAAATGTTTAAAAATATTATGTACATATTAATACGAATCTGTATAATACTAATGTTTGTATTCTTTTTGTGTAGGAACATCCACCATTCCATGGTTTTAGCACTAAAGAGGCTAATCTTTCCGTGTCTTACATCAAAACACAACAACATGACACAGAAAATGCAACTGTTAAATCACCGCCCGATGCTAATGAGAATTCTGTATCAAAATCATCGAATGCACAAATCAAGATCACAGATATTAAAAATTTTCCTTCGAATACTGAAACTAATGTAGAACCGTTATGCGATAAAATCAAGGAACCAACGGAGGACATTAAGAAAGATGTGACTGTACTTAATTCGAAATGTGCTTCTAAATTTCATAGATCTAAAAATCGCAGAAGTTGCAAAAACATTAAGTTCTCGAATTTCATGAAAACACCAGTTTTGAAATCAGTGAACAATATCTTGGATCAGCATCAGCGAACAAGACAGTTGCGTAATAGTACTGCGAAAAGGTTACTTCAGAGGGCAAAATCTAACAGTAACAATGTTCGCAATATCACAGCGCAATGTGGAGATAAACCGAATGCAGTAAGAAAATTTATTTTACCAGTTCGAAGTGCCCATTCATCAAGAGTTATTAAACCAAATAAAAGGTTTATCGAAGAATTAGAAGAGATTTCTGGCATAGAATCTAGCGAAAATGAAGTTGGCATGCACATGAAGAAAGCTAAATTTATGTTGAACAAGATTTGTAATCAAGAGTCAAAAATAAAAGATGGAAATGTTAATAAGTCGTGTACAAAATTGAAAGATAAGGATGTAAGGAATAAGAGTAAGAAAGTAATTCAGCATACAAGTTCTGGTGCCCAAACTGTAGTGCCATGTGCAAAAACTTCTGAAAAATTAGCAGCTTCTGTACAAGACGCACAAATATCAAAAGTTAATAATACTGATATAAAGAGGACTAACGTATCGAATAAAAACAAAGTGATAAAAACTGCATCGAGTGAATCTAATAGTACTCAAGATTGTTCACAAAATATAATTAGGAAAAGTCAAAATTTCAGATTAAATGTATCTAAAAGTCAAAAACCAGTTTCTGTTCCTACAAAAGTTCTTCCTGATTCCAATGTTCCAAGCTCAGAGTCTTCCAGGATTCAAACAAGATCAGGAACTCAAAGTGAAGTCACTGGTCTAGAAGTTCAAGCGAAATTTGACGATACTAGAAAAACAAAGGAAACTAGTGGAAAATGTCAAGATAATTCTGATAATAGGGCTATAATTACAGAGGGAAATTCAGATAATTTTGACACCGAAAGTACATTGTCCGAGAGTGGAAGTGAACATAGTAACCATACTGAAGACGAACAGTCAGAATGGACTGGAATGAAATTAAACGGTGGAAAAGTGATTTTAAGAAAGGCAAGATTAAAATTGGATAACAAGTGTGTTGGTGGAACTGAAGGACCCTTTTCAACAACAAATAATAATAATAATGTTACTGGTGGAACTACTAATTTGGGTATGTATCTAACTTTTTTTTTAATTTACTCTTAACATTATAATTAGATAGTAGATTTTCTGGATGTATGATAAAAATAAGTATGTCCAATTTAAAGCAGGAGACAGATTAAAAGAATTTAAGAGCTTCAATATATATATCCCAACTTATTCAAATTATTAAAAAAACGATGAGACTTCTATTTGACTCCTGTTTATTGTAATTGCCGCGAACAATTTTTATTTTGTATAAAAATCACCAGTCTAATTAGAGTAAATAGTAACAAATTATAGAATGGCAATATTCTTACTTCGACAATGTTTTAGGATTAACCGGTACTATTAAGTGTGGTGTATGCGGGGCTGTAAGGTTTTACCGATTTGTGAAACAAGCCAGAAAATTTGGCATTCACAGTTGTGAATCTTGTCGGAAGTTTATTAGCAAAATGATCAAGCGACAAGCTTGTGCAAAATCTACAAATAATACTCTACCAGTTCTTCAATGCCATAAGGGAGATGGTTTATGCTTAGTTCCACCTGTTGTACGAAGTCAGCAATGGAATCTCATGAGATGTGTTTATAAAGCTAGGTGTCCGGCGTGTTGGTTAAAAATGTGTTTAAAGTGCTACAACATTCCTTCCTCATTGAGAATGAGCTTAAATGCATTACTACCGCCGATGATGAGAGATCCTTTGAGTATTCCTTTATCATTGAATCAACAAGATAACGATAGTCAAGGGCAGAAAATGATATCTTCTAAATTAGGTTGGCCTGCAGAAGACAGTTCTGAGAAGAACTTATTCAAGTCAGCTATGAATTGGAGAAACATGGAAATGGGTCAGAAGACCAGCTGTCAAGGCACTGGTGGTTTTCTGTATACAAAATTAGACAAATGTAAGTTACTAGTATGTTTTTCTTTGATAATTTTACAACATAAGTACTTATATATATATGTGTGTTCAACTATTGTATTTTTTTTTCTTCTAGTTGACTCATCGCTAAATATGTCACCTAGTAAAAAAAGAAGAAAAAATAATAGGATAAAAGTAAGGAAGAAAATCAAAAATCCAATGTTCTCGCCAACTATAAGTCAATGTCCACAACCCCTTAGACAGAGACTTGAATTAAAAGGGCCGAGAGTAAAGCATGTTTGTCGAAGCGCAAGTGTTGCACTTGGTCAACCGATAGCTACTTTTCCTTCAGCAGAATGGAAAGAAGATACTGAGAGCAATAAGCACATTCCGAAAACATTGAAGGAAAGTGATAGATCAGAGAAGAAAGATTGCGCTAAAGAAAAAGAACCATCAAAACATAATGATGAAAATATTGTAAACCAGAATACTGTGAATGTAACCCAACACTCCAACTTAAAAAGGGGAAAATCTCAACAAAGCATTTTAACATCTAATTTTCAAGTGGTAAGCCCTTATAAAGTGAAATGCAACATACATAAATAAATATCATCCTTAAAATATTATATTTTTATAGGCACCTAAATCAAATAATGATTCAGTGCATACAGTATCTATAGACTTCTGGGAACAATATGATCCATCAGAAGTTGGTGCAAAAGGTTTCGCCCTTATCGGTTCAGAACTCTTGCATATTCCTGCTATTTGTTACCTCTGTGGAAGCGCTGGAAAGGAGCCAGTAAGTAATATGTGTATGTATATTAATATTTATGATTGTACATTGTAACAATCTTTCCAGCTGATCCATTGTCAGTGCTGTTGTGAGCCATATCATGCCTTTTGTTTGGAACCCAGTGAATGGAATGCTTGTGCCCAACCAAATTGGTGCTGTCCTCGATGTACAATATGCCAATCCTGCCATCTAAGATCTGGTCCAAAATTGTCTTGCATTCGTTGTCGTCAATCATTTCATCATTCGTGTTTGTCGAAATCTGGTGTTAGTGCAAGACTTTATAATCCCGAAAGACCATTTGTTTGTCACACTTGTGTCAAGTGTAAAAGTTGTGGTAGTGAAGGAGTTAATGTTCACGTGGGCAACTTACCATTATGCTCCATGTGTTTTAAATTGCGTCAACAAGGAAACTATTGCCCTCTGTGTCAAAGGTGTTACAACGAAAATGATTTTGATACAAAGGTGAGTATAAATTTGTATACATATAATATTTCTCACAACTTATAAATTTATATAAGATGCTTATAACTGCGTTTAATCTGATATTACTTTTATTATAATATAGTTTTCCAATATATTTGTTTCTTTTAGTGCTTTAAAGCACTGTCTATTAATTTAACAATTTTATACTTTTCAGATGATGGAATGTAGCGAATGTTCTTATTGGGTGCATGCCCGTTGTGAAGGACTTTCGGATGAGCGGTATCAAATTCTTAGTTATTTACCTGATTCTATTGAATTCACATGCAGCCAATGTTCCTGTAATCCTAATTCAGTTTGGAGAAATGCTATAGAGGCTGAACTTAAAGCCGGTTTTATAGGAGTTATAAAATCATTAAGTAAAAATCGAAAAGCTTGTGCTGCTTTAAAATGGAGTCCAAGAAAGGAATGTTTGTGCAAACCTATTTCGAACATAAAGAAATTAGAGTTCTCAAACGAAAATACAGATTCGAGTACAATCAGTAATAAAGAAATTCTTAATTCTGAAGAATCTGAAGAATCGAATAATGAAAAGTCTAAAGATACAGAATCTGGTTCTAATAACTCAAAATCTGATGTAACAAATAAAGCAAACGATGATCAACTTGCTGATTGTTCTAACAGAAGAGGTTTAAGACGACTTCGACAAAAGTTTCACCTTAAAGAATGCTCTGTTAGAGTTAAAAACTGTGCTTTAAAAGATAATCAAGACAGCGATAAAAAGGATTCAATAGCTCAAGAAAATTCGAATAGTAATTCAAATGACACAGAATGTCGTTGTTTGGACCAGCAAATCATTGTTAGACCTTCACCTACATTAATGTCGGTCAAACGAAAAGTTAACAACAATGAATACAAAACATTATTACAGTTTCATATTGATATGGGACATGTAATTAATGGCACTGGAACTAAAGAATTGATCGACGCTTATCATGAAATTTTGCAAGAGGTGTTCCCATGGTTTAGTCCGAAAAGTATTAAAAACACTAATGGTAAAGTTAACAACACATTGACTCCTGCCAAGGATGACAGACAAGATGACAGCTCTCATACGAAACTTGACGATTCCATATTAGAAGTATGGAAGGAAGAAGTAATGAAAGCGCCGAAAGCAATCGCGGCTAAAACGGCAAACTTGTACAACGTTCACGTTGAGGATAGTAGATCCTGTTGTTTGTGCAAAGGTTTAGGCGATGGCCAGGAAACGAAGGAAGGAAGATTGTTGTATTGTGGACAAAATGAATGGATACATTCGAATTGTGCACTTTGGTCGAACGAAGTATTTGAAGAAATTGACGGTTCTTTACAAAATGTTCATAGTGCTATCTCGAGAGGACGTTTAATTCGTTGCACCGAATGCGGAAAGAAAGGTGCGAGTGTTGGTTGTTGCGCGAAAAATTGCAGTAATACCTATCATTACCCTTGTGCAAGAAACGTTGGACTTGCTTTAAATTATGATAAAACAGTATTTTGTTCTTTGCATTTGAACAACTGTTCGCATAAAACGTTACAGAGTGAGAATGATTTTAGTTTAAGAAGGCCCGTGTATGTAGAACTGGATCGTAAGAAGAAAAAATATGTGGAGCCAAGTAAAGTAAAGGTTATGATAGGTTCCCTGATGATTGATTACTTAGGTACAGTTATACCAGAGTGTTCTGACACAATTGAAAAAATTATACCTTGCGATTACAAGTGTTCTCGATTATACTGGTCTACGGTGAATCCATTTAAAATTGTCAGATATTACATCAGAACGTATGTACAAGTTTATGTACCAGAGATTTCTCCTGATCTAGAGAATAATATAACTATCGATCACTCTAAAGAGCAAGAAAGAGAAGATCTGTTAAATATGCAGAAAACTGAATTTTTAGCTGTGAAACAAACATTAGATGCTCTGATCGATACAGTTTGTAACAAAGAAGTTGACGAAAACTTGGCTGAACAAAATAACACAGATCTTTTACCACCAGAATTAAAGGAGGCCATATTTGAAGATCTGCCGCATGATTTGTTAGATGGTATTTCCATGCAAGATATATTTCCTAAAATGTCGTATGAAGATTTTTTAGCAATGGATTTAAAAAATGATGGTACATTATTAACTGATTTATTTAAAGATGATATGCTAACAACATCTGAAGTTGATGAAATCATAAAACCACCCGAAAACAAGATTTCAAAAGTAGATCCTTCTTTGTTAGAGTTAGGAGCTCATAATGATCTTTGGGTACATCTGGAAACGAAAACTGCGGTTCAAGATTTAGTGGATGATTTATTAAATTCTAAAAATCAGAAACGTGGGGGCAGAGAACTGAAAAGATCTAAGTCAGAAGTAATGTCAAATAGTCCGTTGGTTGTTGGAGGACAAAGACATCATCAACGATCTTGTAGCTTAACTTGGAGTTGCAAATTAGACAGTACGTATGGTCCCAGTATAAAGAGGAGAAAGTTATCCAGGAACTCAAGTATGACGAAATCGAGCGAAACGAGCGTAATGGTATTAGATTCTCAAAATGAACGTCCACCCACTTTGCACGAGTTAAGAATTCCAGATGGTATTATGGTTACTGTGGGCAGAGCGAATACACCTAATATCTTATCTGATTCCGTGAGGGAATTGAAGTATTGCATTGAAGATGCAAGTGGTATTAATCGCCGTGTACTTTCTACAAGTCGTGAAGATGGGAAAGAGCATAAACGACTATTTTGGCATACAAGACAACAGCCGCGAATATTACAAGTCGATGGGACTGTAGATCCAAGCAGTGCTAGCGAATGCAGTTCACCAGAATATAACATCGAAGAAAAAACTGCAAGAGTACGAGTGCCAGAACCCTTGTCCATCCCACAATTAGATGGTATCAACGACGAATCCTCTTGTGATAGTAATGAATTTAGTTTATCCACTGAGAAAGATTCTAACTCCTGTACAAAAACGTCGAACAACATTTTACGATCAAAACGAATATATGGGTTCCTTAGGTCACATTTAGTAAAAAGTAACGATAAATCGCAAAAAAGTGCAATTAATTTGTTTAAAGAAAATAATTTGAAGCTAAATTTAGAAATTCCACAATTAGACGGTGCTGATGATATTTCCAGTGACGATGAATGCATATCACCGCAACTTGTAGAAAGTGAAAAGATGAACATTACCTCTCAGTGTGACGCCCCACTAGATCATATAGATCGTCCGGTAACTTGCAAACGATGTCGTTGTACCTACAGAACACAAGATAGTTATAATAGACACTTGACACACTGTGATATCATGATTACAAGTGACAGTGATTCGGAAACCATGGATAATAAATTGGCATCGCCTGATTCTAGATTTTCTCCAAGTGTTGGCTCAGTGTCTCCACAATTTATAACACTATCACCTTCGGAGGGACACACCCTTTCTTCCGACTATCCAGACATGCAAGCTACATCTCCTCTAGAAGCCACTGTACCGTCTCCTCATCCGGCAATTCAAATTGAACCAATTGCACAAGCAATTATTACACCACAAATTCATACGCATGCCACTGTGGAAACTGTGCATCAAACAGTATTAACATCTAACGATATGATTGTACAAACGCAATACACTAGAACAACAACTACATTACCAAATGCTACAGTATTACCTCAGGAGAGTACTGTTCAAATAACAGAAATTACAGATCCGCCATCTGTTACAAGTGATTCTAGTATTACACAAAATATTATTAACACACCAGTGAATTCTCCTGATGGCGCAGGTTCTCAAACCGTTCCAAGTCCGCAAGTATCGCCGACATTTTCTTCAACCGGTGTACAAACTGCAAATAACGAGTCACAAGCAACTGTCCAATCAACAAAATTAGTAAAATCAAGAAGTCCAAGAGCACCAAAGTCTCGAGCAAAAGGAGTTAAAACACAAATTGTAAAAAATACTGTACAGCCTCATAGTGGACATTCTAGATTTCAACCAATGCAGAATAATACTCCAGTTATACAGCTGCAACAAGCTCAAAGAGCAAGTGGGCCAACAGTAATATTACAGCAGGTAGCGTCACCTGGTATTATGTCCGCGTATGTGGAGACATTGCAACAACAATCTGGACAAAATTTTCAGTATGTAACAACAATTGGTGGGCAACATGAAGCAGCATTTAAGCCCCAATTCATAACAACTAATCATTTAGTTCCTGGCGCATACATACAAGCACCGTCTGATAATTTATTAGCATTACAGAACGGAGGTATTTCAATATTACCAGGTGTACAAATTGCCCAAACACAGCCAACGGTTTTAGGAACAATTATACAACAACAACCTAGTGCAATTCAGTGTGGAGTTATATCATCTGAACAATTACTGTTAAGTTCAACCCCAACATTGGAGATGTTCACGGACTCGACTGGCAGTATGTTTCTTTCAAATCAACCAATGTATTATGGTTTAGAAACTATCGTGAGCAACACAGTAATGTCTTCCAGTCAATTCATGACTGGCACAGTGCCACAAGTGTTGGCAAGTAGTTACCAAACAACGACGCAGGTTTTTCAAGCCTCTAAGCTTATGGAACCTATTGTGGATGTTCAGACTGTTCCAGGTGTTCCGACTGTAACAGCAGTGCAGGCAGTGCAAAATGTACCTGGAGTACCTGCGGTGCCCAGCGTACCTAATGTTGCTAATGTGCCCAGTGTATCCAGTGTACCTAGTGTACCCAATATTCCCAATGTACCCAATATAGCTAGCATACCGAATGTATCCAGTGTACCAAATGTTCCCAATGTACCCGCAATACCAACTATACCGACAGTTCCCTCTGTATCCAATGTATCTAATATAGCAAACATAACAAATATACCCACTGTATCCAATATACCAACAATACCCAAAGTACCCACTATACCTAATGCATCTAGCGTACCTACTATACGCAATGGACCTAGTGCATCTACTGTACCTAGTGCATCTACCGTACCTAGTACATCTAACGTACCTAGTGTACTTGGTATACCCAATGTACCTACTGCACCCAGCATACCTGGTATACCTACCATACCTAGTGTATCGAATATGTCAAATATACCTAGCACACCTGCTTTACCTAGTACATCTAGTGTGCCTAGTATTCCTGCAGTACCTACTATTCAAAATGTATCGAATATTTCCACGCTGCAACCCAATGTACAATCTATGGGAAATATTCCGAATATACCTGCGGTACCCAGTGGATATGTTGTAGTAAATCAGACTACACCTATAGCAGAACCTGTTGTACCACAACAAATTAATATATCTGCAACACCTGAACAAAACTTTGCATCAACCACATGCAACAGCATATTACCTGTGTCGTGCCAGAGTGTCGAGCCATCGATACAACCACCAGATACATGTCCATCTGAGCCTCCAATAGTAACAAACGTGACATCATCTCCAAAGCTGTTGCAAAACTCGATACCAACAATACCAAGGGTAGCTGTACGCCCAAGTCCAGTCTCTAACTCGACACAGTTAAATAATGGACCATGGAAAATTACAGAACCACTATTTGGTACAGAGCAGATAATGAACAACTGTGTCAGACCGTATTTTGACTCAAAGCATGTATCAGAGAATACCAATATGATAAAGTCTAGCATATCATCTAAAATACTCCCCTTACCTAATCACTGTATAACTCAAAGGGATATTATTGTAAATAAGTTAAATCATGATGTAAATAATGTGCATAATAATTATATTAGTGCTGTACCGAATTCTAACAATATTAATATAAGTGTAAGTAATAATCCAGTTATCACTAGTTCGACTGTACAAAATAAAATTACGATGACTACAAGCAACGTACCGACGAGTCGACCGATGAATAGAGTATTACCTATGCAAGCCGTAACTCCGAAACAAGATACGATGAAAGTAACGCCAAAAACCGAAATCATAGAAGAGCCAACAAAACCAGTGATTAAACCAGCAGAACCGGAACCAAAACAAGAACTGGCAGAATCGAAAAAGCAAATCGCCGAGGACGTATTACCAACAGAGAAAACTCCCGAAACAACTATGAACGAAATGAATGAAACTCTGAAGCTGAATACTGAAACAATCGAGAAAGTCAAGGAAAATATCAAGTTAGAACTGGATAAAGAGAAATTACAAAACGCCTCGTTGAAGATAGTGTTACAGAAACAGCTACAAGATGGTTCTTACAAAATTACACACAACATGAAGACAGTTGCACAGAATAAAAAATCTCCACAAGTAACGTCCGTAGAAATATTACCATCGAAGCAAGTACCTCCTCAGATAGCCTCCTTGCAATTACTACCAATAAAAACGTTCACATTGAAAGCAAACAAAATTGATGAAAAAATGAAACCAATAGATAACAAATTCAATCTATTGAAAACGAAGACTCCACCGGTTGCTGTCAAGAAGCCAAGAATCATAAGCAAATCAATTAAATCTATCTCACCAAACTTACAGAACACACAAACTCATAAGACTCCTGCGAAAGGACCGACACTAATGTATGAAATAAAGTCGCAAGACGGATTCTCTCACACCGCTTCTTCAATGGCCGAAGTATGGGAGACTGTATTTCAAGCTGTACAGAACGCCAGGAAGGCTCATAATTTACCACCGTTGCCTCATAATCCTCTTATTGAAAATTTGGGGTTGGAAAACAACGCCACGGTATATCTAGTGGAACAATTGTCAGACGTAAACAGGTGTACTAAATACAAACCCAAGTTTCATAATCTAGCACCACCTAAAACTGGAGACGCGGAAAGTGATTTACCAAAAGCGTGTGACAATGGTGCTGCTCGCGCAGAACCGTTTAACGGACGGAAAGTTCATGATATGTTTAGTTGGTTAGCGTCTAGGCACAGGCAGCAACCAAAAATGATAGCCATTTCAGAAGCCGAGTCCAGGTAAAATTGATTTTATCAGGAATATGCAGTAGACAAAATTGAATAAGATGTACCGTGTGTCTAACTTTTTCGTTCTCTTTATAGACGGGTGGCAAGTACAAACTTGCCAATGGCAATGCGGTTTAGGATACTTAAAGAAACGTCGAAAGAATCGGTTGGAGTTTACCATTCTCATATACATGGGAGAGGTTTATTTTGCTTAAGAGATATTGAAGCCGGAGAGATGGTTATTGAGTATGCTGGCGAGGTACGTAATAATATAACATTTCGAATATTGTTATGTATTCTATTTTTACTCATTGTTTTGTGTATGTTACTAGGTGATTCGAGCCTCTTTGACCGACAAACGAGAAAAATACTATGACAGTAAAAATATTGGATGTTATATGTTTAAAATCGACGACCACTTAGTTGTCGACGCTACAATGAAGGGAAATGCAGCGAGATTTATCAATCACTCGTGCGAGGTATGTATTTAATAATTATTTATTTCCTTGTAATTTCCTAAATACTGTTATCATTAAAATTTCTAGCAATGTTTCTTATTTTATAACAGATTTGAATTTAAATATATTATTCAATATTTCTTCTATCAATAATGTTATCACGTTGAAAAAAATACAGTCTATATTAAATTTTGTTTTGCTATATTTGGTTCGTTTACGTTTAATATAAATGCATGAAACTCACAAAATGATTACGAAATATATAATATAACTAGATTGAATTGAAGTGCGTAATTTTGAATATAAATTGAGTATACTCACATGTTTTAATACGCCAAACGATCATAGTCAGAAAGTAATGAACCACTTACAGAATAAATTATAATTAAATTTTTCAATTTTAATATTTTTGATACATTCATTTTTCTTGTAATTGATATCTACTAGCATAAACCTATTTTTAAAATAACTGTGTATAAAATATTTTTTCGTTTTTATATCTCAAATAATATGGTATTTTATATCTCAATTAGTATAGGGGTTAAAATCATCCCCACGCTAATTTTGCTCCATTTTTTCCAATTAATTACAGTTACAAGTTCTGAAATAATTCTTTCTTAATTTCGTATTAAAATCTAGAAGTGACACTTTACAGAGTATCAAAATCGTCATTCAATTATTCAGTTTCTGGCGAATTAAATGAATGAGCCGCTGCTGCATTAAAACAATAGAAAAATTAACGTTTCCAGAAGAAGTACCTTCAAAACTATGTTTTCAAAAATTGATAAATGTAGCAGTGAGCGATCCTAAATAATTCAATGATATTAATTGGTTTAATTTAAAATGAGAGAAAAATGTGGAAAGATTTGTAACTTTGACATTGTATTGCAGCCGAATTGTTACTCGCGAGTGGTGGACATCTTAGGTAAGAAGCACATTTTAATTTTCGCTCTCCGCCGCATTATCCAAGGAGAAGAGTTAACGTACGACTACAAATTTCCCTTCGAGGATATCAAGATTCCATGTACCTGCGGCTCCCGCAGATGTCGTAAATACCTCAATTGAGACTGCATATACAGCTACCGTAAGCAGCCGATAACCGCAGCAAACCACTTGTGCTATAATTACTCGCGCTTCGGAATAGGATTCATTTTATTAAACGTTATTCATTTAATCATCAAACTATTTTCAGAGATTGCAGCTTTTTATTACTATAAAGGAAATAGATATACATTTAAATGTGAACGAGAAAAGGAAAACACAAAATGTTAGAATGGCCAGATAATAGTACACGAGACATCGCGTTATGACAATGTTACTTTAAACAGCTACACTTCGTAGTTGATTTAAGGGGGTTTACGTATAGCAATAAATAATTGATCATGCCCTACTTTCGTATTCGACGGGTCACGGCGCCGCATCGCACCGAGACTCATGAAAGTGTTACTTTTATCCACGCCTGTGCTTTCACGCACGTCTTCTAGACTCTACTTATTATCTACTATTGAGGCTTAAATGTACAAGTTATCGTCACTTTACACTAAACCGGAAATAAATAAGATCACACTCGGATTCCAACATATGCTCGCCTATGTAGGAATTGTTCTACCTTGAGTTAAACTATTTCTCTTATTACTTACAAAAGAAACGTTTTGCATTATTTCTTACTATTGGTTTCTTTCGATGATTATTGTTTTGTGGCTCATTCATGGCTTCTTGTATAGATTTTTATTTTTTTGGAGATGGGAAACGACCCCAGAGATGGTCAACACGATCTTGTAGTTTGACATTTTTAATTATTTGTTTTTATTGTTATGACTTGTGCCTTTGGTATTTTTAATAATCTTCCCCTAAATCCGCCACTCGTTCTTTTCTGAACTAATTACAAACAGAAAAACAATATTTATTAATGAAAATGCAGGTAAAAGATGTTTTAACCTAGACATTGTGAGGAATTCTATTCACCCGTGCGCTGAAAGGTTAAACACTCTTCAGCTATACTTCAATGATTAGCATTCACTTCAAGTTTGAATCATTTTCACCGATTCTTCCTCCCCACGGATACAGAAGCTACAGTTTCGTCAATTCTACTTACGATTGGACCAATGGATAGAAAATGATGAAATTAAAGGAATAATGTAGAGCTAAAGTCTCGACGTACCTAGAGAAGCACTAACGTTCTCTATGACCGTTATTTATCACTTTTAATATGTGTTAACTGTATAAAAAGAAAAACGGTCATCGTGAACGAATCGCATAAACGAACAGCACAGAATTATCAAATGACAACCGCATGTGTGCGTGTAATTCTGTATTTTATGCGAGATGAAATTTAGTGTAAAGTGGACGACGAACTTCGTGACATTTCATGTCTGCTGTAGGGCCAGATTTCAAATGTTCTTGTAAAATATGTAATTGTTAGATTAGACATTGTCTTGATGTAAGTATAGCTACCAGTTTAAGTTAATAAAAACATAGCCGTTAAGGAAAAATGCGCGCGCTCGTGAGAGGGGGGAGAATGGCAAGATGAAACAGTCTCCTGGTTGTAGGATACTGTTGGAAGGTGTACCTACTTTGGCAGACATTGATGATATTCTTTAAGTCTCATTGTATTTGAAAAACTATGAAAAACGGAGAGAAAACGAACGGGAAACGAGAACTTGCTTCCTGAGGAAATTAAAGTCTGTTCGTTCCTTTTCATTGATTAGTTTTTGGGACGTAGCGCTGTAATGATTTATGCAATGGGCCGATTGCCGTAATCAGCGGCGGATCTAGGCACGGGCTTTATGGGCTGCAGCCCACCGGTCCCGTTCAATTAAAATGCCCCCTGTTGCGGTCGAAAAAATAAAAATAATTTCATTTAAAAACTGAAAAAATGCAATATTACAAAATTCTTGGTACTCGGGTTAGTTTCGGTTAATTGGGCAGACCCTCAAACAGTGTTAGTCCAGGGCCCCGATATTGACGGTCCGCCGCTGACCGTGATGTCCCGACGCGAACCGTCACGCGTGCAGTCCGGAGGCATTATCTCATCCGCGTTCAGCAAAAGAAAACTTTTATCCCGACCATACTCCGGGGTTGCTATTATGCTAGAAGACCGCTCGATGACAGCGTCTCCCGGCACACGCGGAGAAACGATCGCCTCAACTATCTTTCTTAAATTTTAGAGCAATAGATTTGCAGCTCTAAGAACAACATAGGCATTACACCGCGTTGGTTTTATGATGGTAGGCAGATGCACAGATAACAGAGTTGGGCAGAAAGTAATCTGATTGATATACTGCGGATCTTTATGCAAAAAAAAATTTTCACGCCTCGATTGCGATAAAAAGGGGTCAAGTAGAAATTCATTTCCATTTTTAATAGGTTTATAAATAAATTCTCCGCATATATTTACTGTTTTGTATTCCACTCTTAGTGACTTTTCTAATAAATGCATGAAATCCGCAGTTTAAATGCTTAACGATTATAAATAATGTGAAATCTTGTTCAAGATTTATGATTACGATTACTATATAATTCAGTAATCATGATTAACTCGTGACTTAAGCGGTCGAAGCAGATGTAATCATTGTTCCTTAACTCAGTGATCATTAATCAGGAAACAATTTCTTTTTTTTTTATCATTATGATTAACTGAAGAATTTGGTATCATGGTAGTTATCATAATTCTGAACGGTTAATAACATTCGCTTTCGATACAAGCTTAGCAAATGATTCTGAGAAGAGATGATCGATCAATATTACATATACAATTACACGTAACGTTAATTTTAGTAAAAGATAAATTAATCATCCATTCCATAAATTACTGATTAATGATTATGATCACTTTTCGTAATCAATTACAGAAGTTATTGAATACCGCCCAACTCTGCGAGATACCATTAAGTTGCAATATTCCAATTGCATTTGCGACGCGCTTCATAGGCTCGGGCATTATTGTAATAGGGCGGGCGGCATACTTCAGCAAGTATACCGTCAAAACCGTATTCATGTACTCGATTTGCATTTCACATGAGCAATTGATAGCCTCTTTAACGCAGCTATAATTTTCCTTCTATTCGTGGTAGAGTCGCTCTAATCGTCGAATACACATCTGGAACGATAGCATCCTTGTGGTTGATGAAAAGTAGCGTAAAAATGATCAGATTCTCTGAATACTGCTATTGGGAAACACTGCAGTAACTCCATTTATATGGACCTGTCGGGAGACAAGATGGTTCACATAATCGGTTGATAATAGAAGTCCACCTGTCTCCCACTACCGACTATGGTTTTAGGAGAATTTTTCATGGTTGGATTTTTTGATTTAATAGGAGTTTACGTCCATATAAGAGGCTTTCGCTAGTTTTCGGTTAACCGCGCACTGCTAAAGTTTATTCAGTATAAACGTAGTTCCATTGTAATTAAACGTCCGCAGTCGGGACCGGATCGGCACGTATCGAGTTTCAAGGTCTCATTTTTTGGAATTGGGAGAGGGATAGCGGCGGGTGCTTAAATGTGCACTACTGTACAGGATGATTCACTGGATGGAATAAAAGTTGTCGGAAAGGGAACACGCGTACACGCACACAGATTGTCCTCTTTGCCAACAATTCAGTGTGGCCGGAACTCCTCCCAGTGAATCCTCTCTAGTTTGTCGCAATTATGGCAACTGAAGTTTGAAATCCTGCAAGTCTATCAAACCCGTATTCCGAATTAGAAAGTCCGGCAGCCTTGATCGACTTTGGATAGCATCTCGCACCACAGGCATAGTATCGCGATTATTGTTAACTCCATATATTCTTCCATGCGTTATTTAGCGTACGCTTGTCGCAATTTAGAGCCACGAGTAAAACGTCCATGCCCGATCGAATAAGGGTGTACGAGTGCATCTGTTTGCTCATGATGGTAGGCAGTCTTCGCCTACCGAAAATCTTTTAAAATTGCTTCGTTCCTTTAAAATGGAGAATTACGTACGCGCAATATTATTTTGATATGTTCTTCTTTCCTGTTTTTTTTTTGTTTTATAGATTTTTAAACATTGCACCCATACGTTCGTGCTTCCGCCTTGCCAATAATACAATATTAATCTCATTACTTTATTTTTATATTTAAAGAAAACCGCTGGGGAGAAAGACACGAAGTGGGGGGAGGGAGAGAGAGAGAGAGGGAGAGGGAAAAAGTTTTTACTTCACAGAAGCTCCAATGAAAACCGCTATGAATCGAATAAGATCGTTGTAACGAGGTTTCTGTCCAAAAAAGAATTTTACGAATTGTAAAAAAGACACTAAACGAAAATTATGAAATATCATGAAGACCGACGATTACGTTGATGAAATGTAAAAGTGGGGGAAAAAGAAAAGAAAATGATTAGGTCATTGTTTCAAGGAAACTTTTCTAGTGCACTCGCCTAGAAAATGTTTGTGATATTTTCCCACAGTGGGAAAAAATTATAAATGTTCTTTATAGGAATATATTTCAGACTTTACGGATATTACTTGTTCCGTAAGCAAAAAAGAAACGAAAAAAATGAAAAAAAAAATGAGAAAAGAATAGAAAAGATGAAGACGAAAACACCTTTCTGTGAAATGCAGTTTTGCCTTACCTTTAAATGTACCTACGCTTTAACCCGGTGATAGATTTTAGATGTACCCCGATGACTTATATTCAAACTGAAGACAAACTGTAATTGCGTCTATGCATCGATTAAGCTATGATAAAGTATTTTAGTCCGATTAATCAATTTCTGCCGAGGTGGTTGTCCCTTAAAACTTGGTGCTCCGTGGACACCGTTAAGTGCACTTTACAATGAAAAAATGGCCTAGAGTAAGAGATAGTAGACGACAGCGGAGGAAGAGTTTGATAATAATAAGAAATGCGTTATACGAAGAATATTGATCGCGGATTATTTAAAGAGGTAATATAAAGAATAAATGATGGCAGGAACATTATTTGAGCACGCGAGCAGCGTTCGTCGGTCGTGCGACAATTTTAATCGGCCTGGTTTGGTACAAAATGCATATGCTGATTTGTAAAAAGTTATTGTGAGAAAAAGAAAAATAATACGAAGGGGGAAAGAGAAAAATAATGGAAACTTGTTCTGGTCACGAGAAATTGCCATTTTTTTTTTTTTTAGGTACTTTGAATCTTCTTTCTTTCTGTCTTTCTGTTCTAATATTACGATTACCGATAATGAAATAACTATTATTGGAAGATGAATATTGTTAATATAATGATAATTAATTTTAATCTGTATAAAAACAAAAGGTAATAATGACATATAAGAAGGAAAAAAAGGTAATTTACTTGAAAATATAATAGCAATGTTAGATATTTTATTGATATTTATTAGTTACGAGTGACGGTTCTAGGGTCAACGAGAGAAAAAAATACTAATTAAATTAAATACAAAAAATGATTTAGAGCATGGTGCACACGATGGTCTAATATTGTTGAGATGAATTAAATGAACGTCGGCGTTTTGCCTTTTTTAAAGAGAGGAAAAGAAAGCATCCCCTTTCTGCTCGATGAACGCATTATATTCTCGTCATTGTTATATCACCACCAGTTAACGGGGATTATGAAATATATGATGTATTTGATGTATATACTTTGTATTCCCATCGCAGATTTACTATCCGTGGTGATTGTAACAATAGTCTGAACTGAATGTATTTACATGTGTCCGTAAGCGAATTAAGTACATACTACTTACCGTTTTTCTTCATTACTTTTTTTATTTATATAAAGAATAAAACAAGGAACGCGAAATATGTCTATGCTCTGAAAGAAAATGATACGAAAGACAGTTTTCAGCGGTATAGAAACACGCATACGTTTTTAATCAATACACGTTTGTTCGTGAAATTTCGAAAGAGTCTGTCGAACGCTTTTTAGACGCATCTTCTTCTTCTTCTTCTTCTTCTTTTTTTTTTTTAATACGATCCCCTAACTCGCGGAGCCTATACGAGCTCCTTAGTATTACGCATTCAGTCTTCATTATTATCATCATTATTATTATTACAATTAATTATAATCTATACGAGAAGATAGCATAATACATCACCACTCATACTTGTGCACCGTTTGTTTACTACACCCATCAGCGCACCATCCTTTCTTTTCTTGGACAGAGAGAGAAAAGAGAAGAAAAAAAGAAAGAGAAAACCCGAAAAAACGTGATTCGTGTGTGTGAAAAAGAGCAAAAAAAAATTATTATTATCGCTGTTAGAGAAATATACAAGTGTAACAACTTCAAACCTTCGATCATGTATATGTATACCTCGAGATAAATTTGTTTTAGATAATGGAAGTGTTTAGACGTCTACCTAGTTTGGTGTGATAAATGAAACGAGTGGTTAAGTTATTTCCACGGAACTGTACGGTGCTCGTTATTACTTCGTGCGACGATTTCGGAGCATCGCAGCGTTGCGTCCTCTTTTATCCCAAGAGCTTCATGTCTTCAAGGTTCTTTCGGTTCTCCGTTTTATTCGTAATAAAGAAAAAATTTTAAGGAACTAAGGATTAAAATTGTAAAACGCTTTTTAACAAAGAAATTGAACACGTACACACATACATGTATAAAAAAGAAAAAAAAGCAAGAAAAAACAAAAAACAAAAAGGAACACTCCTATTCTAATGTTTAAAGGAAACGTAGAATTTTGAATATTGTACTTATTTAAAGATGACGAGAAAAAAAAATAATACTATTGATAAATTTAATGAAGAAAAGAAAAAAAAAGGAAATGGTATGAAAAGAAAATTGAAAAAATTGTCTGTGATTATCAGTCATAATAATCTTTAGGTCGACATATTTTTTAGAGAATATTTTTTAGCAAATTACAAAATTTATGATATACTCCTATTATTGATATAATATTGGATCGGACACGCTACGCATAATATTTAAAAATGGAGAAGAAAAAGAAAAGAAACGAGAAACAAAAATAAAAAATAATTTGAAACTGTAAAAGTTGCAAACTGTTTAATAGAATTATACATAGTTGAGATCGATGGCTGTTGTAAAATATTCTGTGTTTGGACAAATAATTATTGAAACTATTTATAATAATTACTAACGAGGTACGATTATATATTATTGTATCGCATACCGTATAGTAGCGTTTTTATCTATTTTGCGTTCGCATAATTCATCCAAATAGATTAAAGAGAAAACGAAAGAGAGATAGAGGGAGAGAGTGTGCGTGTGTGTGTGAGAGAGAGAGAGAGAATTGACGAACTCGTACGGAGTTGCGCACGGTGTACAGAACGAAAATAAGAAAATCATATTACGAATGTAAAAAAATGAAACCGAAGAGACGCTGCGGGCAAATGGGACGTACATACTGTACGCGTTCAGCGTGTAAAGTGTCGTTATAAATCTATCTACTTATTGTAGGAAACTTATGAAGTAATTGTAATAATTACATTAACCAGATGATATGCGTACCGCATAGAAGACACATAACCGCTTTTATTTCACACACCACACCCACATCTACACACATCCACATCTACATATATACAGAAAAAGAGCAGACACACCATAACACAGATACACACACAATACACACCCGTACGCTCATGTTTTATATTTAAATGTTTTGTTAGTATTATATGAGAAATTAACAAAATAAAAACACAAATGGAAATATCATATTTCCCGTTCTGTGTGTGGAAAAGTATCCCATATACATATACAAGGTGTCCCATGTATCCGGAGCAAAATATGCGTTTAAAACAGTTTAAGCTCGAAATAAAAATTCGCGAGTTAAAGTCGAAGGTATTGGATCATGCATATTGCGATAAAACGCTTTTCTGTATCGATACAGCTAAAAATGCTTTCGCGTCCCTTTTTTATTCAAATAATATCCCACATTTTGTTAAATAGTTAAGATCCATCATCCGTCTTGATTCGACGGATCTCAAGTCTCTGACTAAACTGGTTACATTTTTTGCTCTGTATTATCGATATTATGAATTCTGACGCCAGAAACGTGCTTCAAATATTTCACTTTATTTCGCAGAGAATCAAGACAAAATATAGCTGAATTTATAGCTGAAGATATTTTCTATTGCGCGCTGCTCTCGATTTCATCCAGAAAACACATCCAATAGCATAAAAATGCTTGGATTTCACGGCATGCGCAGCGTCAATTTTTAGCTCACTTCTAACGCTTATATTACCAAATATCTGCATAATCTCGACAGCTCCCGAACAGCGCGCGCTAGATCGAGCCTTCCTTTTTCGAATGAGCCCTTTGGCAGCGACAAAATATTCTGATATAAGGACGAAAACTTGAGGCACGTAAAACCATTTTTCGACGGTAATGTAGTCATTCTACCTTATCGCGAAGTTACGAAGACCGGGCCCTTAGTAATATTTTCAGTTGTATCGGTCCGTAGAAATGCATAAAAGTAGAAGTGCATGAAACACTCGATCTTGTCTTACAACATCTCGAGCTGTTTGGAAGGATTTGAGTATGCACGACAAAGACGGAACGCGCCACGTGACCGTGCCGTGGTGGAAGCGCGGTAGGGGAAATTAGAGTGGGGGAACGAGTCTTGATCTGGCGACTCTGAGCGTGACACAGCTCGGTTGCACGGGACACCCTGTGTACTGATCGGAGTCGGGTGATCATGTTCGACGATTGTCGCGAAAGCAGATTCACGCACTGGAACATCGGCGAATAAGTGCGAAAACGCGACTCCCTTACGCATTACTGATTAATTTCAAATATTGTCAGCGCGCAATTAGTTTAAAGCATAAAGCGGTAATCTTATCTGTCTTTGTCCGTTCCCACAAGCTCGGACCGAATATTATATTGTAAACGGCAATACCCACTTGTTCGTTGTAACATAGCGGCGTATGCGTTGTAGGTCATGCTTTTTTTCCACGTGTGAGAATCCTTTTATCTTTCTTATTTTTTTTTTTTTTGTTCACGTGCGTATTCGCTTGAGTGCGCGACGCTGACTCATACAGGTTGCTCTCGGATGTTGTTACGCGTAAACTTTATGAGAAGAAAAAGAGATTGTTTCTTTTTCTTTTTTGTCGAAAGTAGAATTCGCGTATGCTCGCGCGCGCCCACAATTTCGTTGGGAATCCAAGAGAGAACGTGGAAATTCAATTGTATCTATTACAAACGTTTTCTTTCTCTTTCTAGAATTAGGAACGGGCGTGCGAAAAGAAAAGAATAATTCGATTCTGTGATTTTTTAGAGAAAGTACGATCACGGCGTACGGTCAATGGAAACCTCCGGAAACGTATAAATCTGTAGGAGCAGTAAGTAGTCACAGATGCGCTGCGACTAATAATAATAATAATAATAATAATAATAATAATCAATTGGCATTTCACGGTGATGTATCACTTCGGTGAAATATAACGATGGGATAAGGTACAGCGGAAACCGTAGAGGCAAAGTATGTTGTAACGATAGGCATATACATTTATTATCGTCATTTTGGCGTGTGTTACTAAATGCACAGTCCTTCCACGAACTATCTTGATCGTACTATTAAAATGAATGTAGCATTATCAAGTATTATTAGATGATGTAGATAAAATGTAAATATGATATAACATTGTATCGCTTAACAAATGAAATTTTATTAATACATTCGTTTGTTTCGTATTTGTAATGACAAAAAAAGGAGGCTATATGCTGATCATCGCCGAGACGTGTGTATGCGTTTTAATTCTCGAAAAAAAAGGAGAAAAACGTGAAAAGAATACATTTCTTGATGATACCACCTCGTTTGAAATATGGAAAGAATATGTACAGTAAACAGCATAACGCATAACACTAATCTTATAAAATAGAAACGAACAGAATATAAATTTTTCAATCGATTCATTAGGTGTTTATAATTACAAGCTAAATGTGGTGAATAAAACGTAACACTTTATTTATAGCATTTTCAAGGATAAATGTTTTAGATTGATATAACATCTATTTTCTTATGATCTCGCTATCGTTTTCGTTTTGTAAATATCCGCTAGTAGACTTTATATTTTGTAGCGTTCTTTTATCAATCGCCACAATCATTTCCGATAAATTCTGATTCGTTCAGTCAAAGGGCCCTCTTTCAAAGGAATAAAAATAAGAGCAATTTAAATTAAGAACTTAAGAAAAATTAAATAAAAAACAAATGTTTGGTACTTGAGTTAATTTGGGTTAATCGAGCAGACCCCTAAACAGTGTTATTTTACAAATAACAAATGATAATGATAATTGTTCTGTAGCTAGAAATATTAAACCTGTATTTCAAACCTTGTAAAATTCACTTATATTATTATTTAAATTAGTTTATCATCTACAGGTACGCTATCTACAACTAGACGTCTCGCTTCGACTTTATTTATTTGTTTTGATTATGCATTCTTGAAGAATTAGCTCGCTGCATCGTTTCCCTGGAACGTCTCCATAGACTAATGAATAATCTGCTCGTTCTCACGTACGAACCATGATTATCCTACCCTTCTCTTTTTACTTACACCTTCGAGAAAGCCAATGCGTTAATCTGTGTACATATTAAGAGATCCAGATTGCGTGACTTGTTTTATGACAGTGGGTCGAGACAACTAGCTGATACAACTTGGAGATCTAGTAATAACGATATGGGGAACACGCAGAACCAGCGGTGCCGTAAAAAGAATTTTAAATCTGGAGATCAGCAAAGCGCATCGTCCCAGTGGTGAATTGAAATCGCGCGCAGTACTAGGCAAAGTTACCATTTTCTCAGCTTGTTCTGCTTTCGTATCAGTTCCAAACAGGTCCGAGACACTGAACAACCCTGAGCTCGAAGAACGTCCAGAAGAGGAGGAGTCTCAGCTTATAGACCCATATTCGCCAGATCAAGACTTGTTCCCCCTCTTTAATTTCCCCTTCTACCGCGCTATTCCCCCACTCTTCCGCCTCGGCCCAGTCACGTGACGCGTTCCTTCTCTGTCGTGTCTG
The DNA here is from genome assembly GCA_028454255.1 of Halictus ligatus. Classification (NCBI taxonomy): domain Eukaryota; kingdom Metazoa; phylum Arthropoda; class Insecta; order Hymenoptera; family Halictidae; genus Halictus; species Halictus ligatus. The sequence goes on from CM052143.1 coordinate 9,907,848, forward strand.
TGTCACAATGTCTGACAGTGTATGACAATTTTTTTTAGCGACGCCTCAGAATCGCCATTTGAATGCAAAGGGTCAATGCCCTTGTGACCTTTGACCCTTCGCGGTCCTATGTCGAGTCTGAGTCTTCTTCCAGGAAATTCTGAACGACGAGAAAGTTCTAATCCCTGCAACCGTAAAATAAATCGTGGCGCAAGGGATTAATGTTAAAAAATTTGCATTAAAAGCGGGGATGTACGCGGCGCCGCGAGGTCGACTATTAATTTTTGCTGCGCGAATCGCCCCGGTCCCCTGTTGGCGGAGGAGTATTGCGAGATACGTGCTCTAGTGTGTGCATAGCTTAACAGGCGAACATTCGCCGATCTTTCGCTTCTCTATCTTTGTTCTCGGAGTAACATCAAAGTACAGTTCCTACTACAACCTCGTCACCGCGTGTTCTCGGCAACGAGGGTTCGCTGGCTCCAATCACCTAACCCTTTTCCTCTTTTACCAGGTACCACCACTACCACCATCACCACCACCGGCCATGTTTTCCACCTCCTCGACAACGCTTTCATGCATCCCCCTTTCATGCTCGCAACCAGCGGGGACGACAAGGTGTTAGTCACCTCAAGGACGTTCGCTGTAATTGGGATAGGTCGGATAGATATGTCAGAGGGGGAAAGAGCGATCGAGATAGAAGGAGACCGTGGCGAGCGTAAACGTGAAAGAGAGGGAGATACGCATGTGTGTACGGGAAGGTGGGGAGGAATGAAAGTAGTAGGAATGAGATAGGGAGAGAGAGAGAGAAAGAAAGAGAGGTCGCAGCGACGCGTGCGTTTCTGTAAATGGCGCCTGGTCGAGCGTCGCACGCGTCACGACTCTCTCTTTCTCTATCTCATGGTAGCCGGGACGCGAGACCCCGTGCGTCGTACTCCCGTACTCGTGGTGCATCAGTCCTGGACCGGAGGTTGTGCCGTGAGATACACCCGCGGAAAGCCGAATACGAGTGCACGTTCACCGATTGACGTTCTTTCCGATTTCTTTCTGCTCGTCTCTGTCGCGCGCCGCTCCGGCCGTGGTACGTTGTGTCGCGTTCGTCGTAAGTGAGAGCGTCGATGCTAGTGGTACACGGCGTTGATTTTCGCGTGCATGCAACATGGAAGAAGGTGCGTTGGTGTTACGGTAGTGGTTTCCAAGCGAGGAGAATTCCGCGTGACAGCAACGCCGCCTATACACGTAACGAAGAATATATCGGCTGCTATCGCCTCCTGCCTCTTCTCTTCCTTCTCCTCCTCTTCTTCTTCTTCTTCTTCCTCCTTCGCCCCTTCTTCCACGTCCATATTATCAACACGCAGCCGCCTTTTCGCCTTTGTTCGAACTCGGGCGAGCTCGTTGCCACGGACACGACGGAGGCCGCAGGTAAAGACCGATTCAGGGCCGACGCTGTCACAAGACGCGAGAGAGAGAGAGAGAGCGAAAGAGAAAGATAGCTCGGTGGGACGAAGAGGGAGACCCGGTTTCGTCATTCTCGGTGAGAAGAGCAGACAAAAAGAATAAACGAGTGAGGTTAGGCACCGAGTCTGTTCGCAGCCAGCCAACGTAGGTGAAAATGCAATTAAGACCCCGTTCCACTCGGCTGATGTGAAACCGTGCGCCAGCGCGAACCTCTGGGTATACCTCACGTTTAATATATGCGAATGAAATGCGAAATATCAGTGGTGTACGCACGACATGACCTGAAAATAGACGGTAAAGATAGAGCGAGACAGGGAGAGGTAGATGACCGTGGAATCTTTCGGGGGTATCCGCGTTGCGAACACCGGTCAGTTTTTTGTTTCTTTTTTTTTTTGGTCACTTCTTCCAAATCTTACTTTTCCAAGACTTTGTTATGCGGCACCTACGATTTAACATATAACCAAATTTTTCTTTTAATATACGCATTTCGTTTGTACTTACTATTAACTACTTGATATAAAAGTTTCCACCTTACACTATAATTTAGTGAATTTCAGAACGAATAAACTGATATTCAGGACTACTGATATTATGACAATCGTTCCAAGGTAATAGGCGGCCCACCTGTTAATGATAAAAATCATTTCAAGATTTTCGTTCGCATTCGCGTATAAATATTTTCTATAAAGAATTAACAATGCTGTAATGACATATATGAGGGTACAATGTTTGATGGTAGAGGTTATGGTTCTCGAGCAAACGTTATTTAACCGACGAAAGGGAAGCATTATAGTGGGCTGGTACCATGGGTTCCATAGATTGACCTATGGTGTAGACCCGTGGAAACCTGTTTTTCGTGGAGAGTTATTTCGATCGTAGCGATCCACAGTTTAATTTCTGCCTCGAGTGCGGACATGCGCATTCGTTGCGACACGGCTGCTCTGCTATTCTCACCGAATAATTTACGGCACGTGAGCTCCACGGGATTCGTGACACAAGCAATATTGTATATGAATCAAAGATACGTATGCTTATCTCTCTACGATGTTTAGGCGTGACCTAACGATATGCAAGTGCAACGTGAATAGCGAACGAGCTGAACGACCGCTCGTGAAAGTTACAATCCGCCGAGTACAAGAAATTTAGTCGATACATTATATACGTCATCATTATGTATTATCGTGTATCAGTTTTGTACATACTCCCGCGCCGCGTGAACACGATTCACCCCAAGTATTCAGACGTCATCTTATTACGTTAAGTTTGCTTTCTATTCGGGTCGAGATAATAAATTCATTCTATTGGATCGCCAGGAAATATGTTTTTTTAATTATTTATCCGTTGGACATGCTCGTGTACTATGCAAGACTTCGAATGACGCAACATAAGCGTCCGTGAAGCGTGAAACTTTGGTTCGTGCGAAATCTCATCTCTTCGTGGTTAAATGCGATCCAACTGCTTCTTGCGATATTGCACCGCCTGTGTAAGTAGGTAAAATGGAATGGTCTCGCCGGTGGATTTGCTCCACGTATTTATTATCTCCCAACACTCCGTTTCATTCCGACTTTTTCTTTTACCGCTTCGTTTTGAGCAACCATCTTTTTTCCTATACGGTTTCCGAGCGAATACGCGGAATGCGAGCTAATTAGAGGTTAGGTTTCAATCGCCTACCCGATAACGCACAGGTTATTGCTCACTCTGTTGATTATACTCTGTGTATTGTGCGTTCGCGCACTTTGTGAAAATACGATTTCGTAAAGATGCCTCATGCAAGTGCATGAGATACTAATTCTCAGGTAAACAAAAGAACTTTCGCCGTTCAGGTCACCGATGCAGCGCGTGCAAATGACGAACCAAGCGGTGCAACTCCTTTGCGTGGCGAACCAGTGATGTCACGCAGCATATATCTTCGCTGATTCTGCAGAATGACTCTCGTAAACGATAGGATGAACCGAAGGGTAGATAGGAAATTGCTAGTATAGTGTTCTACGTTGAAAGATACGTCTACAATGCGGTATACAATTTACGCACAGCTCTTCGTTTTTTATCAAAAAGTCGCAAGTACAACAGAGTCCAAAGGGTGTCCCAAAATATTATCCTTCCTTGAAAGAGACGATACTTCAGATCGTTTCGAGTCACCTTTCCCTTTGCGAAAATGTTCTCCGTTGCTTTATTAAGCACTTATTAGTGAAAAGCATGGACCAATCAGGGCGCGCCTACAGGTGTCTGTGACAGCTTCCGGCTGAGCGCAGCGTTGGCATTGGCTGAGCCGGAATCCGTCCACTGTAACCGCGCTCGGATTGGTCCGTGTTTTTCGTTGATAACTCAACAAGTTTATCACCCCTACTTAAGATCAATGTAAGTATAAATTCGTCTGGCAATTAAGATTTAAATTTGTGATTTAATATCAAACATTAGCAAACATTAACGGTAACTATTACATGCGTACTGAATGTACAAATTAGCGAAGTAATGCACGGATATTTTCCTTCTTTTCTTTCTAAAACGGCACAATTAACCATTTCGAAAACGCGCGTTCTTCTAGTGACTCTCGATTCATCAGGGCTTACCATGTTTAATTGCCTTTGATAAATTAATCTTCAACAGCTTATACCCGCAAATTATAATGCTCGTTAAAGCGATGAAAAGCTCGACATAATTTCCGTTTCATCGTTAAAAACGCATTGCGAGGTATAAAAATGGATTACGTCATACACGATTATTATTCCTTGCTTTTCATCGACCAATGATTCCTGTAAGCGGGAGATTAACTTTTAAATTCACCGTCATGATGTTTCGTAATGGATTATAGATTTTCAAAGGAAAGTATACATACACTGAAAACATAGAGTAGGTATACGCTGAAATTATTTAGTTAAATATAAATTTGAATAGGGTAATGTAGTAAAACTGAATTGAATAAATATTTGCCCCTTGTAATACATGATCTATCAAGTTATAAATAAAAAGTTTACCGAACTTTATTAAATCTCTTGTTTAATATCGAACTCACACAATTTTTCGCATTACAAATGCGAGATAATATAATTTCTCAAAGAATGTATGGAGTATTTGTTAATATTTAGGAGGTAAATCAACAATTTATTCTCCGCTATATTTTCTATTAAATAGTAGGCTATTAGAAACAATTTTTTGAAATTTTTTAAGTTCAAATTTTTTAAATTTGTTTCTTTTTTCTCTAGAAAATTTGTTTAATTTCCTGTATTTTTTAAACATCAGATTTGTCCTATGTGTCCCGTTGAAATATTAATTCTGTTTCAGATCTTGAGCATTAATTAGATTGCTGTCGCGTTTAGATTATAATTAACTTTTGTATTAAAAAATGTAATGGATTGCCTATAGGTGTACCCGGTAAAAACAATGTCTCATGCTCTATTTGAAGAGAAACACAAGACGTGAATAGGTAATAACGTCCGCCAAGTGATCACAAATTCTACTTCTGTTCGCACGTATGCTATCAGTTGCCAATCAATGAGACATTGGGCAAGTGGCCACGTGTTATGAAATAATCCCCGAAATTTGGTCCGCGCGTAACAGTAGCGGAACGAGAATGTTATTAGTCGGTTCGTGGCGGGCTTCCTCCGCTCGTTTTATTACGATGAAAGCTAATTTAGGAAGGATCAGTCAAGCGGCACCCTTTCGATCCTTCATTTAAACCGGTTTTAATGAAATGACTTCTAGTGTTAAGCGATTCGATCATCCTGAGCGTTCCTATGCTTTTGAATGGAAATTTTAAAACTGTAATGCTTACATGTTTGTAAATACAATAATAAGTCTAACATTTCGAATATGTCATATATAAACCAACACCATCTCATCATTATAGAAGTATGACCTTGGGAGTAAACATTTGTATTGCTACAATTAGATGTGTTGTTATTGTAATACAAATTCACGTACGTTCAATATCCTTAAAATATCTTTGCAATTATTTGTCACCTGAAATTTCAGGAAAACGTAACTTTGAAAAAAGAATTGAAATTTTAACCTGTATTGTTGTGGCTTAGGTGACAAACTTAAAAATAATAAGTCAGTCCATATTTTCTGTATGCCAGAGAACCGAGCAATTTAATTGTTCATATTGCGTAATCCCTCTATACCACACTTACTCCAATAGTTCGCCAACTGTTTTAGACCATTAGTTAGTGCCGGCACTTGTTATTATTGAGACGAACTCATGTAAACGTTATAATTTTGCAGCGAAACCAAGATATATTTGCAATTTTGCATTTAAAATAAAAAATCTGATTTGAAAATTCAAATATGTTCATCATTTTTAGTTTCTATGACGTCCAGTATTGCAAGTAATTAACAAGGAACTCTTTTTCGTAAGATGCATTTTAAGGTTTCATTCTATAATAATCAGTAATCAGTTATTCAACCACTTTCCGAATTAATTTTAAAAATTTATAGTTCACAAAGGATTTCTGAATAAATTTTTCAATGGCGAACCAGTGAACCTAAAATAGATTTCTGATAGACAAAGTGTTCAGACATTAAAATATAGGATTCCGAAAAAAAATATAGAATTGATATTTAGAAAAGATGAATTTCCGCAATAACGTTACGACTGTCAATCCAGAAACTTAAAAAATTTCATAAAATCAAAGTGGTTTACTTAATAAAATTAAAAATTGAACAGAAACTGAGTACTCTTTCAGCCTTCTCGAATTTCCCAAATCCTAATCAAATTTAGAACACAAGGGTTTATTAATTCATTTTTAAATCTGAGTTAATAATTCTGACTCCCATTTCTGGGTGGCGCGACTTCATCGCTAGACTTTATGCATCCATGGTTACTGAATATTAACCCTTAGCACTCGAATGGTGACTATAAGGCACCACTAAAAATTGCTGTATCATTATTCAAAATATGTTTTGCATTATTAAATTTGTTTGTGTTTAATAAATTACTAAACATTTCAGTATTGTACGATTAAACTGCATCATTTTCGTATGTATAACATATCCTAGGTAAAATAAATATTCTAGGTCGGAAGAAATGTTTCCTTTTGGACGTAAAGTAGCTTCGAGTGCAAAGAGTTAAAAAAAGAAGAAATGCTAAATTCCACAGAATTTAGTAGGTTATTTATTTATATTTCAGAACTACAAAAGCCCTAATACTACTGAAATTAAGATTTGTAAAATCTGATTCCCCGTGAAATCTGTTGCTAACCGCGGCGACCGCGACCGATTATTCACGACGGAACAGGGATAGAGCGTCGCGGTGCTTGGCGTCCCGACGCCCGCGCATGGAACCGTCTTCGTCGCAGTCGTCAACGTTTGCGAGACGGCGCTCTCTCGTACATACGTTCCACTGTATATGCTGGTCGCAGGTAATCGCGAGACTGCAACCTACTACTCTTTTAATAGACGACGGAATAGGCCTATAGACACGCGCTAGACGTCGTCCACGGTCAATGCTTGGCACATGGCGACACCGGGACCGAACGTTGAATGAAATATTTTCGGAAGCGTATCCGGTTGCGTGCGAACGCAAGAATCGACCGGGTCCAATGACAATTTCCCCAATATCAGGTACGGGTAGATTATTGAACTCCGATACGATGCGCTCAGGAATTCCACGGAATTCTGTTCGGATGTTTAAGGGCCCGGGATAGTCACGTGACTTTTTAATTAATAATTTTCAATCATAGCCTTCAGACACTATAATGGTACCGGGAACTAGTTTTTGGTCATTTTAGAGGGATTTCCGTTTCAGTATTGTATAATTTTAATTAGTTAAATCATGGCATTGATGTTCCCAAAATTTTTCTTTATTTATTCACCACTTTAAATTGCACATATATTATCATTGAATTATTAAGTCTACGTAAAGTTTGGTTCCGATTGTCTTCATTGCAAATAGAAATCTCAGGTAATTTTCAATTGTCAAAACGAACCACAAACTTATAACCCGAAAGCATACATATTTACTCATACGTTTGTAGGTAGCGTTTTTATTTGCGAAGTACGTGCACAGTTTAAATATAAATACGCATACTACGTAGTATTTGCCGGTTATTTGCGTTGGTAAAACGCGATCAATTTTTGTGAAGTTGATTGTGAAACATCGACGACGAGTCGAAGATATTTTTATTTCAATATAAAATGGTATAGGTCAAAGTGAAACCAAGATCCGCCATCGTGAACGGAAGATTAGAACCTAATTCCCCGCGTATTCGCGGTAAGTGCTGGACGATCCGGGGTGTTCAGTCATCGCATTGTACGATTTCTTTCTAAAAGCCGGTGAAACCTACCCGGCCTGATACCTTTTCCCTTTTTTGTCCCTATCCCCCTCCCCCGCCCCCGTAGAACGAACTAGCGCCAAGCTGGACGTACTTCGATCATGAGATTCAATTAAGGTGCGTCACTGTATACTCTAGTAGATGGTCAAACAAATTACATTATGTGGAATTGCAAGCTCAAAGGCCCGTCTATTAACCGTCGTTTGTGGGCCGCGGTGGTGTACGTACATGCATACTAACGAGATACGCGTGACGCAAATATATATAGAGACTTTCGATTGATTCTGCGTGTAATAATAGCACAACGGGGTGGTGCTGCCGGGCAGTCTGGTAGTGCGCAACTGATTACGAGGTGTGGAGCCAGTACCACTAACAAGGGACATCATTTAAATGTAACACGGTGCATTTTAATTCAATTTGCGCACGATATGGTTTACAGAAAAATATTTGCTGCCTGTCTTTCCGTTAGCAATCGTTCGAACACATGGAGCAGGTGCAACCCCAAAGGAGATATTCTGGTTTTTCATTTTTCAAAAGTAAACTCCTTTTTGTACGTACTGTAAGTATCACGTAGAATACACGTGTAAAAAGATTCGTTTGAATTTATTAAATTAACGTAGTTACAAACAAGATACTGTGTACGTTCATTTGAATAGATTATATGTATATTGTTTGTGAACTTGTACAGATGCTGATGATGTTTATAAAATCTTTATTTTAACTTGTTATTTCACCTTAAAATCGATTAATTTTCTTTTTAAGATTTTTTTATAATTTCATACTGTTAATAAGAGTGATTTTGTAGCGCAAATCGATCATAGAGTGACTCAGTTTTTTAAAGGATCTACGAACGACACGGATCAATTTTGCGCGTGCACACCACCGTAAAATTATTTTTCTCATAGGAATGTGAAAGGTCAAACGATTCTAAGATGGACTCAATCGAAGCCGGCATATTATTAGCGCTCTGATCGATAAGAAATAATCTACATATCAAACCCCGTGATTTTTCTTTCGATAACTCGCGACGTATTTGGAATAGTAGCTCTCGACCGATACACGCCTGTAACACTCCAATGGTCGATTATCTTGAACTTCAATTTTTTTCTCTTTTTTCTATTATGTCACTGAGACACGTGCAAGTTACGCACAATTGTCTGTGCAAGTTGATTCCGCAACCGCTTATGCGACTCATTCGAATGGTAACAGTATTCGCAACATTGTATTTATTCTGAGTCATACTTGCAATTATCGTAACTATCTTAATAGTCTAATTACAATGCGGAAGTTGACTCAAATATTTCTATTTGTTTCCCAATTTACAGATACAGACATTGAATGGAAATGTATCTTCCCTGTTTAAGGAGAGCAAATGAACTCTGGTTTTCTAACATGTTTTCACCTTTTTTAGATTATTATATTTTTAGCTATTAGGTTGTTGGATTTTTCAACCTCTTGTTACCTATTACTTTATTATTCTTTAATTTTAATTTAATTACATCGTAATTCGTAATTGACATAGTTTAGTTGTGAAGTATTTTATAATTGTACTACAATTGTAATTACGAATTACATTGTAATTTAATTGAACGAAGATCTGAATTATAAATTACAATATGATTGAGTTACAATGTAATTCAATTACTTTGTAATTACAATTCCTGAGGTAATTCAATTGTAATTCTGCAGAACTCCGGTGTACGGGGAACCAATGTTTTCTGAAATGCATTCGGAATCGCGGTATTAGCTGAACGGCAGAAATTCATTTATCTAATGGTAACTCGTTCAGCGAGATCGGTGTCAGTAAGAGCCGCTTCATGTTTCTCTGGAACAGTCGTAACACACGCGAGACTATCGACTACGTCGCGGGTTCACGATTACGCGTCGCCGTTCACACATTATTCGCGGTTCTCCATTCAACCAGTACTGTTGAGCCGGTAACTGTAACTCATCGGTGCCACATTCAAAGGTCGACCGCTCATTTTTCTATAATTATACGCCGGTACACACTATCTCGGCGTGGCTCTTTCCTTTTTGTTTTTTAATTCTTTTTTTGTTTGTACATTCGAATCATCATCTTCACGGACGGCGACCAGTTATCGATCGACTGTTACGACCAATGACGGCCAGATGAAAGAAAGAACGAGCTTACGGTAAACGTCACCCACCGTGTGACATTGTAGAACGAGCATGAGCCGTATTATGTAATCCGTTCCACATCTCGGTACGCGCGTCGTACGTACAGATACTTTACTTACTTGCGATTCTGTTATCGACAGGATCGAGCCTCGATTGTGTCACTGCGACAAACCTTATTTTAAATGGTAGACACACTCGTTTATTTGCCGCGCGAAATGCAACGGAATAGATAACTGGGATTCTTTGATCGCGAGACGACTTATTTACTTTGAGACATCACCTAAGCGAGATCATTTTTGTCAGTTTTCCGCGCGATACAGGGCAACTAACCTAAATTACAGGAAAACTATTTAGTATATGAAAAAATGGTTGAGACCATTTGAATTTTTTTTCTTTTTTAACCATCGCAGACTATCTTTTCGAGATCATTCACCGGTTCGGATAATCGAGGTTCGAGTACGTTAGTTTTCCTTCTGTTTTGCTTTTGTATCGAGATGTAAAGGTCATCTTGAGTTTCTTCATTGCATTGTGATTGAAGAGAGAATCGAATTCAGAATAATAGTTAACGAAACATTCCGATGCTCGAAGACTCTTCCTATCTCTTTTGAAGCATACAAAATTTTGGGGGTTGCAAAATCGTTTTCACCGAATCATTCTATTATCAATTAATAATTTTCCACGTCCACAATGGAAATTATTTATGACTCGATTCAATAGAACGACTTTAAAACGGTTTCGTTCAACCAGAAACCAAGTTCTTTTGAAGCTTTTGTCGTTAGTGTACCTCCTTCACCTTTCCCATTGTTAGCATGCTTCTTTGGTATTCTGATCTGCCTTTCTTCAAAATATAACTATTTATTCGAACGGCGAACATATCCGACATATTTTTCAGACGCTCGAATGGAGCCAAATTTAAAATGTTTTAACGCTTCGACTATTGTTGTACCTGGCTTTGCATTTAGTCAGAATTCGTAAAAATCGTACGTTTTTTGTAAACCATTAAATTCGTGACGCTTATATAGAAAAGATTAACATAAATAAAACTTCCGTTCTCTTCTCGTTTAAAAAAATGTTGTTAAAGTGCCCTTTGGTTTCTTTTTATATAGATCCTAACTTCGACAAACATGTTGAGCGCTGAGGAATGTAACTTTTTTTTAAACGTCCATGAATAAACCTATGTCACGAGCGTTATCAGTATTCAATGAACGTAGGCCGACGGCGACAAATATTCATTCGAAAAGGTTATATTACTTGTCAGCTTGTAGCGTAGAAAGTCTCCATTTTGACGAATGAAAGCTGGCTGCAATATTTCGTTTTCTGTTAGGATTCGTGTCTTATCTGCAAAGTGGGTGTCGTTCAAATTTTGAAATTCGTTTTTAATGATTTGCAATGTAAACGTTTGATTGTATATTCTATGTATTCTATTTCTATACTTATTACTGCAGTATTGATTTCAACTTCGCTTTATAACTGTATTCATACTAGTAAGCAACTTCGAACTGACGATCAATGAAAAACGGATTATAGCTCCATTTTAAGACCAAGTGCCATCAGCAGACATAACGACCACATACATAGTGTTTTCAAAATCGTAGTACAATCGATCGGTTTCTGCAGGCGGAAACAAGTCGGAAAAATGGAATAACATTTTTTCGTTTGACGCTTCGTTTTCGAGAAAATCGAATTTGGCCCGATGCGTCTGTGCATGACCTGCTGGTTCTACTTCCTGCAAATATTAGAACACGTGAACTCGATGAATTTTCAAACTAGTTTTTTCCAAAAACGAGCCACTTCAAAACAATATTATTCCTCCTTTTCGATTTTTGGTTTTAAACACATTTCTTTCATTGCAGCAGAATGACTATAGTTATAAATAATCAATAAACGCTGAAGCGAGATTTACAAGAAAATGTAAAACTGTCAATTCTATCAAACGCACGCGCAAAGATATGCGGACCTATTGTGTCGAGGTAGAATGAATGCCTAGTAGTGTACACATGACCTGAGATCAGCCAATAAGCCGCGACCCATTCAACATTACTTTCGATGCGACGTCCTATCTGCTCACACATCGCATTCTCTGATTATACCAGATAAATCCGATAGTACCTTTTCCATGAAATCCATACAATGTTGTTTCTCATCATTCTATCGTTAGGACAGATTATCATAGGTCTACACTGAGCAATTTTGTATTTCAATTTATTTTGACCAAAATCAATATGTTGTCAATAGGTGTTGTCAATATGTAATAAATAGACCGCGGATTTTTATGGAAAATAAAAACTGTCTCCATTAATGCCCAGATACAGGAGTTGTGTAGACACTTATTTCTTCTCTTAACAATATCGCTATGTTAAAGGTAGTACAGTAGTATTTTCAAATTCATCTACTCATTTTTGTCATAAATGCATAAAATCCATAACCTAGAGATAAATAATGTATGTACCACGTAAAACCGTTGATCCGCGTCAGATATTTAAGAAACTTTTTCTACGTCTTGCACGGAGTTTCCGAGTACACCGAGCCATCGACGTGAAGTCCCATAACGAGGTTACGCCATTCATCGGCACGTAAGTCTATGAAGAGAATTGCAGAAGGGGAATCGGAGTCGCTGCAAAGTACTCCGCAGTGCCATTGATGACGTTACCATCGGACGTGTTCTACCTTCAACAAAGAATTGATATGTAATTCGTAAAAGCGTTCTAAATAATCTTCGGACAACAGACTTTCAAGACCTGTCGAATAACGTCGCAACCAATAAGAAGAATATTTTTCGATATACACAAGCGATTCCAGAAGTATTTCAACACTAAAAATAAAAAATATCCGATTCTCGAGAAATTGCCTAAACTGTAATAATGTATTATTATTATCATGTGTGATAATTTTTTTTAAAAAGTAAAGGATTCATTTTAAAGCTAGAAGTCTCTAGATTTTCATGATCCATCATTCACTTTATTCTAAGTTTTCTTTGTCATAATGTAGCGGGCGAAAAACTAAAGACGCGTTTTTTTTCGAAAATACTACACATTCAAACGTCCGTGAAAATTTTGGAAAATCTCTGAAAAGCTTCCTCCTTACAACGACCCCTTAAAAATTAGTGTACGATTTTTTTTTGCGGTTTTACCGAATTTTGAAACCGAGATAAGGGGAAATACGCTTCGAACAAGTATCGCGCCGTTCATGGTTAATGGACAGAAAGTACTATTTATTCAGAATCTGTGAAAATGTGTTAAATTGACAAGGAGATTAGAAATTATAAATGGTTGCAGTCTATGAAAGATTATTATGCGTATGGTTGCTTTATTTCAAAGAATATGTAATAGTAGAAATCAGTGAAATTACAATCCGAATCGGCCGGAGGAAAGTGTGTTCGAAACCTGGGAAAAATGTTTCTACGCCAATGGGATGCATGCACGGCAATATATGTATAACTACGTGTGTGTACGCATGCACCGAGTCTCTCTTTCCGTTTCTTACGCCGTGCGAGCATGCTTGTATACGGATTGTGCACAGGGCTGTAGCGAGAACATCGTATTCGAAGCTTCTTTCTATTCTTTAGATTAATGTTCGATTAAAAGCTATTTGAAACTTGTCTGAACTTTAGACTATCAAAATTCGAAAAAATATGGGAAAAATTAGTTTTGAGAAGAGTATTCATTCTTTCTGAATATTTCAAGAAATTCACGTATCATTTTTATTCACTTATATTATACCTTACGCAAGCCTCGTTAGTATGTAAATTAATTTCACGGGTAGAAGAGTAAATAAAATATTAAGAGTTCAATTAATAAACCACCCGTGTGACCCTTGCGTTGTGAAACAAATATCTTTTTCTAACTTGCGTTCAAAAAACTTTTGTACATTCTTTCTTTTTTCTTTTTTATTTTACGATTTTATATCGCATCAACTGTTAAGTTATTAGCGACGTTGGAGAATTTCTCTTTGAGTCTCTGTTCTTTCGTTAATTTTATAAATAAATTAAATTCATAGAACGTTATTGGACGAAGGTCAATTTGAAAGATCAAACACGAGTACCAGGTGGAAGTGCATTAATAGTATCACACCAGAATGATTATGGACCAACGGTGAATGTAAAATGATTTTTACATCAAATAATATTCTTTTAAGTACCGTGGATATTTGCATTTATCGACATTGCAAATACAATTCAGGAATGCTTTTACTAAAATACATCGGTCAATGAATATGTTTGTCGACGAATGTGAATAATAATATATCGATCTGTATATGTATATTCGACCCTGCACGGTGCAACCTCTGTAAGCAGGACATGTACGCGCATGGGAATGTGTGCGTGCTACACGCGCCTTCTACAATACGCTTACGCACGGGATACGAGAAGCTACTGTTACGCCAGATGTCTACTATGTCTACGCGGCATGGTGTGGATTTGAATGTGTGGTCATGACACTTGATAAAAAGCAAGTGTTTCGTTCAAAGATTCTTCGAAAGCACGAAGAAAGCAAAGCGCGAGTTCCTGATCACTGTTACACGGCGCACAGTGGTCTAAAATGCTAAATTTAGTGACATTTTAGATTAAGAAAAGCAATTTTTTTGCATGAGAAAGGCTGTCTTCGAAACTTCCAACTTTAACCGTTTATTGGATGTTTCATTTTCAAGGTTGATGGATATTTAGAAAGCAATAAGCATTCAACGTAAGTCAATATGAGACAGTTGATTTTTTGGTAAAATGTCACTAAATTTCGCGTTTTAGACCACTGTGCGGCGTGGCAGTCAATTTTCACACACGCACGACTAAATATTTGCTTTGGAACGTCGTAAATACTTATGGTATTCTTTTTTTCTTACTTTGTAATCAAACCAAGCGAAACGAGATTGAGACTGATTGCTTGCAACGCGTATGCGAATATGTAACGGTAATTGATGTGAAATGGAAATTGTGTATCGTCATTTCCTATCGCTTCGATTCACATTATTTGAAGGCTTTGAACGGTGAATAATGATGTTGACTTAAAAGTTACTACGTCTAGGCAAGCAGATGATCATCTCATCTTGAACAAATATTTGTCGGTTATGAATAGTTTGCGAATGCAGCCGAGAGAAAATAATTACTTTAATGCTTTAATGCCGATAAACTAAACAAAGAATGTCGAGTTCAATTGTACGATGCCTTTTTTATTGGTCGAAAGCAATTAACACTAGGGTGAGGGACCCAGTTACCGTGGGTCCTCAATTACCAATTACTGTGCTTATATTAATTATTCTCATTTTTAAGGCATAATGAATAAAGAGTTAAAGAATTTTTTATATACTATTTCGTTTATACATATATAGGCAGAATAATTGGTACCCCCACAGTAATTGGGTCCCTTACCTTTAGCATTGTCCCTTTGAAAGTGCGCCAAAATTAAAACGAAATTAACTATTATTAACCAAATTAATTATTAAATTAGGAAGAGTGTGTTTCGAAGAATGATTAAATAAAATTTATTTACTAATTTTTGCGAAATCCAAAAATGCATTTCAGATGAAATTGAATGGAGAAGTTTACAAAGCTTACACAACTCTTACACAATTGTATAATCAAGTAGGTATTAATTAAATGAAAACTTTACACTTCCTTTTTTCCATTTCTAACAGTTGTTCGCTAAACATCTACAATTTTTTATGAAATGCTCTTTTCATTCTTTACGTATATCCCACAACTGCGATTCAAAACATTTATCAAGCCATCGATCATCATTTAATACCAACCAATTAGTATGCGCAGCTAGTTCCACGAAGGATGAATCAAAATTGCTCACCGAGAATACCAAAAACAAATGTGGTTATCCCTTTATTGAAAAAGTTCAAACAATTTATTCAGTTTCCTTCCGTTTTATTCTCGAATGAAAACCAACGAATTTATTTTCACAATATACAACTGGTAAAATAACTGCACTTATATAAACCTTCCATTTTCATCATCGACCGTAAGCGTGCACTAACAATTTCTAATCTATTGGTTCTCTCATTCATGGCTATACCGACTCTAACAAAACAATGATTTTCTTCTTAAAAAACATAATTTTCTTCTAACAATTAAAACGACGGAGCCTGTTTTATTCAATTACTCAGTTCCCGGTGAATTAATTAAATGAACAACTGCTGCATCAGAACCAATAGAAAGATTAAGATTCTCTCCGAAAATATATTTTAAAAAATTGAGAAATAGCGAGTGGTCCTGATCATTGATTATAGCAAGGACAGTCCGTCGTCGGTGGGTTCAATAAAACACTTATGTCGATTTCAAATAAAATATTTATTTAGAATCTGCAAAAATATATAGTCCAGTCCTGAAATAAAATGAAATCAAACGATTAATTGGTATGCAACCAGCGAACACAAAAATCCTAATAAAAACGTACAATTTCGTAATTATTTGTGGAATGAATAGATCCTGGCACTCGCCTAGCGGCGTGGATTTCGACGAGTACGCGAAAACACCAATACAGAAGTGGAACGGGCCGATAGTAATAGCAGAAAGCGAAACGAAACGTTATCGACGCGTTGCATTAAGTAAATTCGAGATCATAAGGTGCCCCATTCGTTGAAACGGGAGACCAAGGGAACAAAAACATCGACGAATTCCTTGAAACGAAACGAAAGAGCCGGCAGGAACGCGAACGAGTAAGCGAGCGAGCCCACGGGTCCGCGGGGAGCGTGATGACGGTCCTGAGGCTACAATCCGTCGGCGGTGTAGCCGCTCGCTGGTGTGCGTAGGTGTGCTCCGGGTTAGAGGCTTCTATACGGAGTTCCTGGTGGCCCTGTGTGGGAGATCGTTTTGTACAGTGCGGTAATAGTCTGGGTAAGACAGCGGAGTGTCAGTGAGGCGACGCAGCGGCTGTCAGTGAGTGCGCGCGCGCCGTCTCGGCTCGCTCGAATCGGTCAGCGGTGTGTACGACGGCGGCAGTGCGCGTGTGTGGGTGTCCGCACGTACCCGACAAGATATGAAGGAAAGCTGGTGGTGATGGTAATGCCCGCGATGGTGTACGTACGACGGGCGGTGTGTGCGTGCGTGTTGGTTGCTCGGTTATATGGCTCGACAAGTCGCAGGCTGTTCAGTTGAGCAACTCAGTCCATACGCGTGCATGTGACGAGAAAGAGCGAGCCGGAAAGAAAGAGAGTGAGAGGGAGAGAGAGAGAGGGGGAATGCAGTTAGTGGAAAGAAGAGAGAGAGAAAACTGATTGCTAGAGGCACGTACAACCGCGACAGGGAAGATGTCAATAATTCGGTGATACAGTGGCCCCGTGTACCGATGAAATATGGATACATAAAGAATTGTTAGGAAGCGTGTGCACCGACAGCGACGACGACGTCATGACCGTGTCGTGGTATTATAGTTCCATCTCCTCCCGGTCGGTCGGTCGGTCGGTCAGTCTACTGTGACGGATTTTTGTAACGGGAGTGCACGCGCATTTGCTCTCGAACGAGTCGACGAAAATTACACAGCCAGTGGCAAGGACACCACAAGCCCCGGGATCGGTTGTGGCGCGGTGCCGATGGTCCCCGGGAATTCGTCTCGATTCTTACGTTGATCATCAATACTCACGGCATAGGTGACACGGTGGAGTGGCGCGGTCTACGAGACCACGACGACGACGACGGGAACACACAACGACAATCGACACAACCACAACGGCGACGGCATTCACAGGCCCAGTGAATACGTATAATACGCGTGTGTAGTACGCGTGCGCAGTCGCTACGCGAGGATGTTCTTTTGTGTGTGCGTGCTATATTCGTTTGCTCGCTCTCGCTCGCTCGCTCGCTCTCCCTCGTGTGCTTCCTTGTGGAAACGTAGTACGTGTGCGTGCCCCAGTGTAAGTGTATGCACGTGCGCAAAACCTCTTGCATTGTGTGTCAGTGACTCTCCATGCTCATGGTGGAAGTAAGTGAGGTAGTTTCATCGCTGTCACGAGCATCCACTACCTGCCCTAGGAGTCTTACTATACTATACGATTCCTATATCGTCTCTCGTCTATTTATACGACGACCATACACGTCTCTCATACTTACCTCTCCTCCCTCGCGTTCGCTCGGTCGCTGCTAATCCTCTCCCTTTCTCTTTACCCCTTCCCCTGGATCTCTCTTTCTTTCTTTTGCTCTTTCTCGTAGTTTATCCGCCTCTTACTATACTTCTCTCTCCCTCTCAATCTCGTCTCTCATTTTCTCTCTTCGTATCTTTCTCTGTTACATTAACTCCCCTCCCCTACCAAGTTTCCCCGCTCGTATCGGCTCCCTTTCTCCCGCCTCTCTCTCTCTCTCTCTCTCTCTCTCTCTCTCCTCACGTCTTTCTCTACTCTGTCTCTTCCCTCGCCTCGTGACGACATCCGCGAACGGCGAGCGACTCGACTCGACTCGGCTCGACTCGAGGCGAGTCGAACCGAGAGAAAGAGAGGGAGAGAGAGAGGGAGCGCTAGAGAAGGAGAGGGAGAGAGAGAGGGAGCGCTAGAGAAGGAGAGAGAGAGAGAGAGAGAACAGCCAGCCGCGGCGCGCCGGAGTCCGTCGTACACCCTCGTATCCGTACTTACGTACACGCGGAATGTGCTGCCAGGAATTCTCTCTCTCACAATGGATTTATTGTGTTAGTGAGTAACAGCGACGTGTGCGGGACGATAGTGTATACCGTGAGTGAAAGACGGCCAGAAGACACTGACCAGAACGACGACGACGACGACGGCGACGACGACGGCGGCGAAGACGACGGCGAATAGAAAGAACGTGCGCGTCCGGATTAACTCACAAGTCAAGATGGAGCTAGTAGACGCGGTATGTGATATTCCGCGAATTCGGTGCGATTTTTATTAAGAGTATAGTGCGGCCAGTTTTCGCGTGCCATGGAAAAATCATTGTCGTCGTCTCTCACCTCGGGCTCGCTCCTAACCCCACGGATCCATTCTATCTTCCACCGGATCGCTCGCCATCCATTGTAATTCTGGTTCGTGTCACGTTTACATATTTTTGGTGGATGATACGTTTTCCGTGGTGTTTTTTTTTTAGTTTTTTCTTTTCGGGGTTCATTTCGAAACCCACAGATATCCTAACCTTTCGCCGTTCCGTTACGCGCGTGAACGGTTATGGTTTCTCTCCAGTGTTATTTTTTTTCTCGGGTCGTTCCCGTGCTCGCCGCACCACCGCTTGTGTTGCCTGTTTACCGAAACGTGCGAGAGTGGTTCTTATCGAAAGTGTCCGGTCCCGTGCATTGTCGAATGCGTTTCCAGAAACCGGGACGATAGTGCCTGCTAGCCGCGCGTAACACACAATATATATATATGTCTATATCGGAGATCTGAGCAGTTCGATTGATCACGCTGCGGCGAAACTACCTGAATGGAAAGTAACTCTCTCGGTGACTCGGGAATTATAATTAAAGCAAGATGGGTTCTGCCCGGCACGAGAGAGCTGTGAACGCAATCGAACGGCCAAAGAATTATCAATTCCCAGTAATCCCTAATGGTGCAAAGCCTTAGTAAGTTATGCATTTCATCTGCTTCTCCATTTCGTGGGTATACACACCTTGACACTGTGCGCGCGGTGTAATTGGTGTACAGAATTTTGCCCTCGGCAAACAAAATACGGTCTGTTCGATACAGTGTATCGAATTCAAATCGTGAGCATCTTTTCTGTCATATCGGGTAAGGGTCTCAATTATTCTGGGTGTGCCAGTTATCGTATATTAATTATACTTATTTTTAAAGCATTATGAATATTGAAAGAGACTATATATAATGCGTGATGTATCAACTGATTTTAATGGAAAAAATTTGATATCTCCTTTTTAATATTCATTGTGCTTCAAAAATAATTGATTAATGTAGGCACAGTAATTGAGTCTCGAACTTCCGGAAAACGATTTTCCGACTGATCCGTGACGATTGGCTGCAAAAATTGTGTAAATGTTGCGAGTAAACGTAATCGACATAGTCGCGCGACTTTGTGGAGTGAATTGTTTCTTTTTTTACGAATTTCTACGGTTATTGTTCAATAGCGTTATAACCTCTTCTCAACGGTGTGCTATAGGTCACTTTATATTTGTCTCCTTATCTCCAAGTGCATATTGTTTGTCGATACTACAATGGACCAAAGATCACGTTGACGATTTTAGCCAACAGTCACTCGAAATACTTAGACAGATAGAGCATAGGGGCTCGTCTTGACGACGAAATTATAGGTTATTTCGAAGCGTTTGGGTCTTCCACGAATTATTTTACAATTTGCAATAACCTTCATGCCGGTTACTGATCACCGTCGCGCAACCTCATGCCGGTTACCGGTGGCCGCCGCGCAACCTTAGTGCCGGTCACCGGTGGTGGACACGTAACCTTCGTACCGGTCACCGGTGGTGGACAGAACAGAGTGCCGTGCGTTCGGAAATTACTTTAATTGTTCTATTGTTTTATTGAAATATACAAATACGTGTGATCGAGTGTATATATCTGTTCTAAAAGTGAACGAAAGTTCAAAGTTGATTCACACAATCGCCGATAAGATTACAACGATGCACACGTGCATCGGCTTCGTTCTTCCGTGACGTATCTGGTAACCGAATGCGAAAACGGTCGTATATTCATTACTGGGTTCGTTGATACGACAAAATTTCTGACAGTGATAAAGAGCGTAACTAACAATGAAGAATATTTGATATCCTCTGCGCGAATATCGCATGGAAACAGAATACGTTCCGACTATTTATTTAGCACACGGACTCGAAGGTCAGCATAAGGCGTGCCATGCAGCATGAAATCCTATTTTCAACAAAAGATTACATTTTGCGTAATTTTACGTACCGGATGGATGAATTTTACCGATAGATTAACATAAAAAGTTTACCGAGCTTCGTCGAAGTTTTTTTATTTTTTCTTTCGCGAGTTACGTCAAAGATGCATATAAGATACGCATAGGCTGTAATAAATGCACCGAGCAAAACACAGTTAAAAAGAATTGTAACATTAGATCAACCTCCTTTTCTTCTCATTTGGTGAAGTCATTTTTTGAGATACTGAGTTTTTGCTATGGTCGTAAATTATTTCGATATGTGTGTCGATCTAGGGATCGTACAAATGCAATGAATACACCAAATCCGTAATTTTTCGATCATTTATATGTATTATCGTATTTACGTAAATAAAATTCATCGATGACAAAGAGCAGGGCAATATTTACGAAATAGTTCGCAGGGTTGTGCACGACTACGAATCATAAGCGTAATCTTGTATTATATTTTATAAGCGATTTTGCAAAGAAAACTTTTGGCAATGGTGTTCGTGCTGTAGAAAATTATCCGCCATTGCTTATTTCTGAAAAATGTAATTAGACATTTGAACTAAGTCGGTTTAGTAATTTCTGCGATATTCTCATTAATTTTGAAAACACTATGGTGTTTCTGTCTCACCAAAATTTGCGAAAGAGACTCCTTAGTGATAGTAAATTTCCATTAACGTACTTTATAAAAAATACATTTTTTAATTAACAATTTAAGTCGGCATATAATTGCTAAATGCGTTTAAAGTGATTCGATCGTGAATTATCAAATATTTTATTTTATGTACTGCATCAGTAAAAGATATTGTTCCTTTGCTATTGTTGATATTTCCTACGTATGTATATTTTCTTCAGCCACGTTAATTAGGCTACCACTTTCATTTCCTTCTCGTTAACTCTCGTCTGTATGACTCACCTCGTTCGATGTTCGCGTATGCATTCATTATACGCGAGGAATCGCAACATAATAAATGTTATCTTCCGAGGCTTCGAAGATAACGACCACGGTTAATCGCATGGCATCAGTTTTACGTGACGATTGATTCAGAGCATTAAAGATCGAAATCCAGTGCAACTCGATTGTGTTCTTTCATAAAAAAAATTTATTCAGGTTGCCGCGCGCATGGGACGTCTCATTTTCCTTCTTTACAGTTTGATTGTTGCGTTTTAAGAACATTATTTATTACAATTTCTCACGTACGTGAAACGAGTTACGGGCGTACACAGAAAATCTATACACTATCGTTAGATTGAGGTTTCTCATGCGAGTTCGTATTTTCATGAATATTATTTTATACCGACCAAATTACAAATGAAAAGTTAATTCAACGCATTGAGGGATTAAGGGTACCAATTAGAAGTTTAGGCTGCATATTCTTAATAAGAGATAAGGACATTAAGGAATGAGAAACAAATATTGTTTTTGTAGTTCAGATTTTCACAGTTACTGTTAAATTAAATTACCATGGAAAGTATCATGGATTATTAACTTGCATACTAATGCAGGAAAAATGAAATATGAACTCTATTATCGATATCTTAACTGCTGTTCATTTCGATTCTTACGGTTGCGCATACAGATGAATAAAATTTGATAAATGATTGATAAATATTTTTAAACGAAAATTCACGAGATACTATCCCAAATAATCTTTTCAAAGTACAAAAACATTTTACGAAATGGTATTAATACTCGAGCCAGGTTATTTACCGAGTATGTACTTCTGAAAAACATATACGTTCTGTAATCGCGGTTAACAACTAAGACTTGGTGGCGTTCTGTCGCCGGATTTTAGGAAAGCAACGCGACGCTACCGCAGAGGATTAGATACTAGGAGACAATAAATGGAAGCTCCATTTCAACGCAGGAAATTCCATACAGTCGAACAATTATTTTTCACTTATGATGCAATCCTATTCCATTTCTGTAAAACAATATTTGGTATACGAAAAATTGCTTGAAACTAATATTGTATAATTTCGATAGTAGCATACCTAGTAATAATTAGTTTTCTTCTGGTTTGCTTTTTGTATCGAGATATAAAGGTCACCTTGAGCTTCTTTATATTATAATAAAAGGTAAATTTTAATCCTGTGGTTGTGGAGAAAATTGAACCCTGAATAAACAAACTATAAGGATATATGGGGTGAAAAAAGAATATCTACTATAATATTTACGTTGTTCTCTATAAGTGAGTGTTGATACATATTAATGATTCACGTAATCGATCGATAAGTGCGGGCGATACACTTTCGAGTGTTTCTGGAGAATTTGAAGGCAAAATTGCACACGTAATAAAAACGTTGTATAACATTCGTTCTTATAGAATTTTTCAAGGTCGCAATAATTATTGTTTATATTGCTTATGTTATAAATACTGAAAGTGATGGACACATCGGTAACGATATAACTTTTTAAACGAGCAATTAAAGATGTTTATGATCTTTCGATTATTTCTGATGCAATAATACCAGAAGTACTTTCCGGAGCAGTAAGTTGCTGTCGGTAAACATCCGCCTTTAGTTTTCTCCAAAGGAAAAATCGAGTGACGTCAGATCCGCTGAGCACGCAAGTAGACAACATCCACCCATCACTAGTGACTGTCAAGTGTGATCACGTGGAATTTTGTCATTGATAAAGCAACGTCTACTTTTTATAGTCTTCGTTTATATCTAGCCGTTTCACCCATTGGATTTTCTATTGGCGGCTGAAGCAGTGGCCGAAACTTGGCGTACAAGCCTAACCCCTTGCACTACTATTTATTTCGTGGTTACAGTGATTAGAAATTCTCCATCGTTCAGAATTTCATAGGAAAAGAAAAAAGGAAATTTATATTTATTGCATGTCTATGTTCTCTCCAAACATATCGACTACTGCAAAATAGAATTTTATTTTATTTTGTATTAGACTCGATATTGTACGACAGTTTACTGATGTTAATATTTCGTTCCAATTATATGATTGTTTTATACAGTCATGATTTTTTATAAATATTCTCTACGCACAATAGTATTTGTATATTTTGCTTTCGTAGGAAAGAGTTTTAGCGGTTTTAGATTTTATCGACTTTAATACCAATTCTCTCATAACTACCAATTTTTGCGGAGCATTTTTAATTGGCTCAACCTACGACGAGAACTATGAAAAGTGCGGTCAGAAAGTCCGGTTGTATACGACTGTTATGGCTTCGCTTAAGCACCGTCTAGCTTCGCCGTAGATAAAGATCATTTCAATCCTCTTGCCACTCTGCATAATAAGCCATCGTGAGACGCTTACCGATACACTAATATTATCTCGTAATCTACTAAGGAACAGACCTTGTACATATCCGCATGTTGATAAACACAACTGAATACATTTAACGGTTCACTTTTGTCGAATGTATCCCGAGTTGGATGGTCATTATTTTTTTTGTGTTTAAGTATTTATACTATAAGCAATACTGTTCATATGCCATCGTAACACTACCCTGGGAATTGCTTCGCTTTTTTGATAGTCAAGGTCACCTCAATGTCAAACACCAGACACGCTTCGCAGCGTTTTAATGCCCGATACGAAATGCGATAGAAAAAAAATATATGTGCCATCTGGGAGAAATCTTGCGGCTAAAAGTAATCGTTAAAAACGGTTATTGTTCCACGATTTGTTCATTTATTCGAAGTCGAGAAGATTCAGTTTTAGTTTTCGTATCGTTAAAGTCGAAGGAGATGAATTTTCTATTTTAGTTGAGACATCCTGTGTACAACGTGGTCGCGGTACCATTAAAGCGGCATAAATTAAATTTAAATAGTGCATATTTATGGTCGCATATTTTGTCAAAGACGACATGTTTTTGTTTCAATAAATTACAGGATTGTACGGTTAAGTTTCATTTTTTAGATGTACATATCTTGAGGATCATTTGGACAGCGAAAACAAGCGACATTTAATTATTTAAAACGAGCGTTTCTTAGTCGACTAGTTAAAATATGAAAAAAAAATATAAACAAAAATACAAATATATATTTTAGGTCCAATCTCTAAATAAATATGTAAAAAAATAAATGAGTTTTGCTTCAAGTTGATTACTTTATAAGTTTTTAAAAACATAGTTTCGAGAAACGTGCGAATTGTGCAATAAATAATAATTATAATTGAACTACAAGAAAGCCTCTTGTATTTCAAGACTATATCCCCCAAAAAGATATAGTCCCATAAGCCCATAGTTATCCTGAGAAAATTTTTAAAAATCGCTAATTTTACCCTGCCATTTCACAATAAGCACCTCTCATCAATTTTTAATAGTCTTCAAAGCGTATAGACTGGCGAAAGAACTGAACAGGGCTCGTTTGAGTAGAAACTATCGATGACCAATACGCTTGCCCCGCCTGTCGCATTCGTCTTCGACTACTTCGAAGTAGGCGATGTTTTAGGCGCGCCACTTGAGCGTCTGACCCAAACCGCCATCAATGCTTCATATTCACACGCGATTTGTACCGTTCGCAAACTTTACACGCAAACTTTACACGGAAAATTTCGAAATCGAAATCAATTGTAATAGAGTATTCATATTAATGCGTTTAGCTGTCGCCATGAATTGAGCATAATATAATTTTGTCCGTGGCGTAGGCCAGTGTTTATTAATCGTTAATACATCGTGTAATATCCTGCTTTTATAAATAAACCTGACGTTAATTGACTGCGGATGTTTATGCAAATACTAAATTTTATGGCCTATTTGATAAAAACTAGGACGAGGATCAAGCTCACTTATTAACTAGAAAATTCCTTTAGCACAGAGTAAAGATGTCATTAATGTGATTAATATTTGTTATATTATTTGAGAAATATGCGTATGCTATAAATGCATGAAGATCCACAGCATACTAATGACTCAACAGTAGTTTTGGCTACGATTCGTAGAAGCGCTCTCTCTCTCTCTCTCTCTCTCTCTCTCTCTCTCTCAAAATTATTCCTTGAATATTTTCAGTTAACACTTTATCTACCGGAAGCCTTTGAGTAGTTTTTTCAGTCATTATGCTGTACCAAGTGGGAGCTAAAAAATCTTCTTTTACAGAGTAATACGAAGCCAAAAAAATACTAGATTACGTTATTTAGGGTGAGTTTTTGGTTTGCAGCAGAAGTTTAGAAACTTCGGGAAAAAATTTTGCATTTATCCTATCGTTTAAAAAAAATCCTTAGCTACTTTGCTACTTAGCTACTTAGAAAATTCCGACTTTGTCAGAGTTTTCTGAAAGATATAAGAAATTACTGACTCGAGAGTCAGCATTTGTTCTTCGGATCGTATTGATAATTGCATGTGTTCCGATTGTGAAGTAAGCACGGACGAGGCTTGTTCGGAGGAAAGAAAGAAAAAGAAACAAACTCGATGCAGGTTGATAACGGGAACTTCGAAAATTGGTATCTTCGTTGCACAGGTCACGATAACGCTGTACCACTTGCTCGTTTAATGATTTCTGTATCCCGCGATTTCTATAACCGCGACGCATTCGTGTTTACCGCGTTATCTCCCGGTTTCTGTCCCTCCATCTAGAACATCTGCTTTTCAGCTCTTCTGCGACGGATTGTTTATATCTGACGAGGTCAGCCATTTTTAATATTGTTTCCATCGCGTACAAGGGAAGAGCGTACAACAGAGTTCACGACGGAGTTCACGGTACACGAAAATTCTTATCGGCAGGCGGAGTTTATCGGTCGGTCGGTATAAATTGCACGAAATGTATGTTATTCCTTCCGGACAGTAAATCCTAAATATCTGTAATCAATTATTCAATTAATCGGAATAATTATCGGCGGATTTACATAACGGACGAGATTAATTATTAATAAGATCAAAGATCGTTGCAGCCTGTATTTGCCGGTTCTCGGAACTTGTAACGCGGAGCTGTCGTCGGCTGTTGCCACACGAACTCGATGCTAAAATTGTTCGTTTTCTTATAGAAAGATATGTCTGCATATAGAAGGTCGAATGTGTCGTTCTGATCGTTAGACGTTAATTAAAAAAGAGGCGATATTTTCGTTCACAGAGTTCAGGATCGAACGGGTCGTCGCCCTTTTTCATTTTTACATTATGAAACATTTCGATCCGAAATTGTGCCCGCAATAGGCAAAATTGTGGATTTATTATGCAAAATAAACGTTGTCTAATTAATCTCATGCTACAAGAACTACACAAACCATGGGTTCCCAAAGTTTTTCCTACGTGGACCAAAATGTAAATTCCAATATACAGTGTATACTCCTTATATGTCCGAAATGCCTAGTCGATAAAAGTCCCAGAACTGTCCTTTTCTACGTTCGGCGTGGATAAAAAAATAGTACCTCCTAGCCGATAATTCTCTCTGGCCGAGTTTTGGGCATATATCGAGTAATCACTATTTGGCCAAAAAAAAAAAGAAGGGAACGATTTATACTAATTTTGTAACATAATCGCTCTTTATTTATGACAATAATTACTTTATTGCACACTGTCGATTAACACTGTCTTTTTCTTAATCATTTTATCGAAGTAGACATTTTAAAATTCTTTAAACTCGTTTGTTTACTCGTTCATGCTACGAAGACATAAAATCTACCGTCTATTGACGAGCGCACATAACTCCATGGAATATCAGTGTTGTTTCGATAATTCCACTTGAACATTTCTCACCAAATTCATTTCACGTCTCTTCGGTGTTATGTGACCCTTCCTTGACCCATTTCTCTGCCAGGAGTGATACGCAGACTGCAGACGATTATACAGATTCAAATAGATTAGTTTTCAGAAAAGAGGCAGGTTGCGATTTTAATTAGGTCGAACAAATCTTGATGATTCTATCGCTCATTTTTAACGTCTAAAATTTATACAGTTTCACGTGAGCGCACATAAATATTTGTAAATTTTCGCAATTTGCTAGAAATAATTATAATAGGTCGGAACATAACCTACCGGTTTCTCAATCTGCTGGTAGCGCAGCTCACGGTAACATTTTCATCTTGATATAAAATAGCGTGCAGTGGTGAAGAATAAATGTGGATGGTTAGGAAATAGCGCATGCTATTGATTTCACGAAACGGAAATATAAAGGTAACTGAAAAGTGGCGAGACAGCTAATTGCTCACCGACACATCTGATAACTCAAGTAATAACTTGAAGGATTTGATTAATTTTTACTTTTAATGTGCAAATAGTTTTCTCTCTTATCTATGTTGTCAGCAATTTAAGCCTCTACACTGTACTCGTAGTAGGAAGAAATCAAATTTTAGGTATAGATTGTTCCTTTTTATAATATTTCATTAATATTTCGTTAAAATTGGCAATACAAAAAAGCAGCATTCATTTTCAATAAGCTTAATAAGCTGATTCACGATTGGAAAAATTCATAGAAAAATTCGATTTTTTCAAAGATCTAAGACCGGAACTACCGCTGATGTTATTGCGTAAAATGGAAGCCAGACCAAAGGAGACGTAGCAAGAGAGAATGGAGTTTTCCTCGAATATAGTTTCCATTTAAGGACTTGTATCGCGGTTATATGAAAATATCTCTCGGGCGTACGTGCCGCGATACAACAACAATGAACGCGGCAGCATAAAGAGCTTTTAACATATTGTATTAATAGCGTTCCATCGCGTGTTACACAGGGACTCGTAGCGTTGCCGTTTGCTATGCGCGCATTTATTATTTTCTTCGGCTCTGTTCAGCTTATGTTAGTTAATTCGATGCAGTGGCCGGCTATATTGGATTTCTGAGCCGCCTCGCCGCGGTTTGCCCGTCGATGAAACCCCGTGATACACGTTATCGTCACGTTTCTTGCCGGAGCGTCGTGTTAATGACTTTTCTCCTCGCCGATTGTCGTTGCATATTTCCAAGCAATATCGATAAGCAGCCCCAACTTATGTCACATTCCTTTTATCGCGGCCAATGCTCGTCTGCCGTTCCATCGTTCCTGGTCTCGATGCTGACCCCGTTGCCTTTGCAACTGCATACTCTCGGCGACCTCTACCGACATCTTGGCACAGTATTGTCTCTGTAACGGTCGCAAAGATCTCCACCGTAACTGTCGCAATTTTATCCCCACCACTGGGGGGAGGGTGCTTGGGACCAGTCATGCGGTAAACACACTCGACCACCGAGCCATCGAGGGGTCGAGTATGGGTGAAACTAATGCAAGCGAAGCAAAAGATTGCAACTTTTATAATTTTTTACTTTTTTTTTATGAAACTTTCAACATCGCCTCGGTTTTCCAATTAAAATGACATCGAACACGATACAATTGGGACTATAATTACTGTAGTAAGCGATTCAAGTTTCTACGCTCGGTACACTTCAAAGAATGTAGCGGCTCTACTGTAACTGTGTCTCGGTGGACCGCACGAGATAAGACAGTTACGGAGATACTAACAATTCAGGTAGCATCGTGAGCTGTAATTTCAGTTGTCAGAATCCTGCTGTGCTCTATTTTCGAAGTTATTTTTAAGTTAAATCGTTCCGTTGTTATTTTCGACCAAATCGATACATTTGATCACATTTTTTTTCATTTTTGCCAATACATTTCCATGGCAATCCTTCTTAAATCTTCGTAACTAATCGACACGTTGCATCTAAGATTCAGAAAGTTTAATGTTTTTGCAAATTTACATTCAACATCGCCATTTTCTTTTTACACACGTATTTAGGTGTATATCTCCTAGTCTCGAGGCGATCTTGCACGCACGCACGCACGCACGTGCTTTATTTGATCACGTATTTTGAACGCATGTTGTTGCATTTCATATGTCGTTTTTAACATTTTCTCGGTGGAATACACCTGACTTCCTCAAACACTGTGAATCGCAAAACAGTGGACATTTCGAGTGGAAATTTCTGCATTTCTTTTGGATGACTACTCCGTAGCTAATAGGGGTGTACGGGTACCCGAATTTTACAAACTTTTGGGATCTCGACCTGACCCGAACTGATCCGAGGCACAGGTACCCGAAATTTCAGGCACCGAGTAGTTAACCAATTAGTTAACTGAGCTTCTAATGAAAAGCGTAGTGGCTAATATATGCATAAAAATCCAAAAGTAACTTATGCACTGTACTGCTGTGCAAAGTTTAAATATATCAAGGTTCTCGCCAACTACGTTATTTCATATTCAGTCTCTGTTTGTAAATCTTCCAGCAACTGCAGTGGTTCGATCATGAACTGTCAGTTAATTGGCCTGGTTTTCTGAGACATAAGTAGAACAAATTAATTCCTTCTTCTTTTATCAATTTTTTTCTTTTCGTCACTTACTTTCACTGTATTCAACATTTAAGAAGACGTAAGCTAAATTTTATATCTATTTTATTATATGTGGTATTATACATTATTACCTTCTTACCTTCTTATTACCATCGTTATAGTATTAATAATAATGATGACATTAATACCTAGTATCAATAATTGCTTACAACAATCAAATTATTTATGTCCGTTCTAACCGGAATTCGAACCTTGGCATTTGGGATTGTAATTAATTAATATATTGACGTTTGTATTATACTTTCCTACTCGGTCAGTGCAGTACCTACTGTTTTACGTTTATTCGCATATTTCATGTATTTTTTAATAATGTTATAGTGATAAAATATTTGATAAAATATTTGATAAAAAGTAGATCCTCTATATGAGTTAAATGCAGAAATCATAATTATCACAAAATTACAACAATCAATTGCAATTATCTCGATTGAAATCAATGTGAAAAATATTAAACCCACCGTTTACTATTGAAGTGGTTTCCACATCTGAAATTCCCCTGATCGATTTACCTCTATTTTTGTATACAGCTTAAGCACATATGTCAGTTTTCATTTATAGTTTTCTTAGTTTGTCCACGAGGAAATTGAAGACATTAAGACTCAAATTCGAAAGCGTCGACATTGATTCAATTGTCACTCAATTATCCTGTCAATCGATTATCCTGTCAATCGATTACCCGTGATAGCTAAATTTATAGCAAGAAGCTTTTGAATTTTTGATGTCTGAAGAGCAGAATAAAAGATTCGGTTTTTTGGAAACTTACGGTATCGATGATTTCGATTCTTTTATTAGAAGAAGTTCGCGAATCTGATGGAAACACAATATTAGATATGCTCGCAAAACTCTATCA
Source organism: Halictus ligatus (assembly GCA_028454255.1). Classification (NCBI taxonomy): domain Eukaryota; kingdom Metazoa; phylum Arthropoda; class Insecta; order Hymenoptera; family Halictidae; genus Halictus; species Halictus ligatus. The sequence continues at coordinate 9,938,599 of CM052143.1, forward strand.
GCATAAAATTTCATTATTTCTTTACAAATAACATTCTAAAGCAGTGCAAGAACGCGTCACACATTGGAATATTCCATTATGTCGGCGTTAGGATCGAAAAGGTTAAGAAGATTCGGCGATAACTGTTCGCGAAAATTTTTTTCTCGTCGACTATGCGGGTATTGATGCTTTATCAACGTTTGTGCACGGTAACCAGACACATCCAATACTCGAACAATACAATGGAAAAAGATTCAGTCGGTACTCAAGTAACGTACTCATACTACAGTGGATCCAAAAAGTATGCTAAATACCGTCAAATCTTTTGTAACACGGTTCATTATTTATCGAATCAGCACTACATGAAACCTAAAAGCAATGTGAATAAGTGAAATGTTACGTTATAAATGTCGAAGCAGTGCTCCCAGAATGCCCTACTATGACTACATTAACACGTCTGGATTCTCGAACGTGAAACTGTCTACTGCATTGGTTTTCAGTTATTATTCTGTTATGTCAGCGAAGGGTAATAAATCGTGCTACTTGGAAACCCCGTTATAGGAGAACTGTCACAATTTTTTCACCGTATTTTCAGAACATCGTGTTAGAAGAGGATTGGCAGTATAAGTGACATTTCAGTTCTGAAATATCCACCTACAGTCACAGTAATATTCATCCACTTTTAATTCGACGATAACTTTCTTATTTATTGAAACATACCACTTGGATCTATTTGAGGTGTTAACACAATTAGTCTACCACATGACGTGAAAAGATGTTTAAAAAATTGCAATTGGTCGGAATTTCAGAGAAAATTTATTGTTTACAACTTTTTTATTTGGGCCTACATTGAAAATTTAAAAAATACATTTTGTACATTTGTATCAACGTCAGCCGGTTTTGACGAAATTTTCAGAATATATATACAATCGACACAGATCTACGAAACGTATTTTTAAAAATTTTCAATATACGCCTACATAAAAACGTTGTAAACAACAACTTTTAGTATTTTCTCTAGAATTCCGACCACTTGCAATTTTTTCTAAAATCTTTGCACGTCACATAGTGGCCTAATTGTTCCGACTTCCCGAAAAAATCCAAGTCGTATAGTTCAATATCTAAAAAAAGTTATCGTTCTTTTAAAAGTGAACGGTTATTACTGTGCCTCACAGTACACATAGAGTATTTCAAAACAAGTGAAGCGGCCACGAGATGGTCCCATTTGCAAGAATATGTAAAAAATACGAATAACATTTTTTGGGTTGACGCTTCGTTTTTAAGAAAATTGAGATCGAAAATTCGGTAGTTACGCGCGCTGTTGAATAGAAATCGACTGACGCGTCTGATCATGACCAACCAATTCTACTTCCTGTGAATGCTGGGACACGCCGAATCAGCCGAACTTTCAACCTCAATTTTCTCGAAAACGAAACGCCAACGAGTCGTCGACGAGCTGCGTCGAATCGTTCCTAGAAAATTGTATGTTTCTAATTAAAAAAATGAAGGTGACCTTGAAATCTCCGAAACTCTTTCACCTAGAAAGAAACAGTTAGTGCCATGTTATAGTTCGCTTTGTACCGAAAAACTTTGGTTGATAAAGTTTTTTCGTATTTTTCAAAGCAGCTCGGATAATGATTCTGCTAATACGTACTGGACCACCCTGTATATTTACCACTGCGCGTTGGAGCGGTAACGTCTGAACACACGGTTGTTCGCGTGCACTCGTCCCAGAGAAACTCTGACGTCACACGGGAGTAGTTTGCACGGGTCCGTAGCGTCGGCGAATCTGTTTATGGAAGAGGATCCCTCGCGCGTAACTCGATTGCGGACTCGTTGGCAAACCCAGACAGGCCGCTCGTTCTCGCTCAGTAGAATGGAGAACCAAGTCAAGTCCATCGTCTTAGACATTCGGCGGTGGCGTGAATAATTCCGGACGGCGGGGAGGGGCGGGCCGGGGCGTGCATGTCCTATCTATATCGGAGACGAGTTGTGACCGATCAATGGACCCCACGGTGTTTGATCCGCACCAACATTTTAATTAAATGCGCTCGCTCGGTCGAACGACCACGACCACGGAGAGAGTACAACGACGCGCAGCCGGCTGGAGTCGTAAAAACCCGGACCAAATTCATCCTTTCAATTTTTACCAAAATGTATGGAACTTTTGTTGTAGATCCTTAAGGGCCCGGGATAGTCACGTGACTTTTTAATTAATCATTTCCATTCACAGACTTAAGATCCGTCTTGGTCTTGATCCGACTGGTCTCAAGTCTCTGACTAAACTTGTCACATTTTTTGATCTGTATTGTCGATATTGTGAATTCTGACGGCAGAAACGTGCTTCAAGTTTTTCGCTTTATTTCGCAGAAAATCAAGACAAAATATAGCTCAATTTACAGCTGGAGATATTTTCTAGCGCGCGCTGTTCTTGATTTCATCCAAAAAACTCATCCAATGGCAGAAAAATGCTTGGACTCCACGGCAAGCGCGTCGTCAACTTTTGGCCTACTTCTAACGCTTATATTACCAAATATCTGCATAATCTCGGGAGCTCCCGACCAGCGCGCACTAGATCGAACCTTCCTCTTTCGAATGAGCCCTTTACTAGCGACAAAATGTTCTTATATAAGGACGAAAACTTGGGCCACGTAAAACCATTTTTTGACGGTAATGTAGTCACTCTACCTTATCGCGAATCTACGAAGACCGGATCGGGTTCACTGGATCACCTCGAATACACTTCTAAATTGTGCGTTGTACAAAAAAATTATTTCTACAGATGTTACACGGTATCAAGGGGGGCATGATGCGATGTGTATGACTTTGTCTAAAGCGGAGGCGTTTGGGAGATTCGAAGACCAACTTTAGTTTTTTAATCCTTTGCACTCGAAACTATTTTACCTCCAAAAGGAAACATTTCTTCCGACCTAGAATATTTCCCTTCTATATATTTGTTTTCATGTTATACATACGAAACTGATGCAATTTCCTCGTACAATACTGAAATGTTTAGTAATTTATTAAATACAAACAAATTTAATAATGTAAAATATATTTTGAATAATAATACAGCAATTTTTAGTGGTGTCTGTCAGTCACCATTCGAGTGCTAAGGGTTCTTCTGCACCAATCGATGCAGTTTTTTAATCTCTATAGAAAGGTATTAACCCATGCATGTCGAAAAACGATTAGTTTCGCGGATATTTTAATTGTAATTGAACCACTCTCTCCGCGATAGAAACGTTTTCTTAGCAATATTCAAATTAAAACTAAACTAATCATTTTTCGATGCTGCGACGTTGAGATGTCGTCGAGTCGAAATTCTTCATTCTTCCGGTTGTTGGCACATTCGACCGATCGTTGGATAACGATAAATGGATCCACGGTAGATTCAGTCGCGCAAATAACTGGACGTGTGTAATTAGATCGATGTCGACGGGCGAGCGCGAGGAACGTGAAGTAATCGTTATCCGCTTACCGTATTTTTATCTCGATAAGGTATTGATTTCGGTTAAAATAGTAGTTGCATTTTCGAGTCTACCGGTGCAGGAGAGAATTAAACCGTTCGACTGACAAATTTATTTAAATACACCGCGAAGTTCGAGCTTCTTCGCCGCATATTATAATTAATGGAGATTGGTAATGTAGTTTCGTCAAGACTTAAGAGAAACGATCGAATTCGTTGTTTATTATTGGTTTTAAACTGTACTTCAACGATTAAGCATGGTGTTTACAGTTTGGTAATTTTGTGTCTCCCTGTAAAACAGGGACGTAGTATGACGATAACAACCAGAGGGCGGATGTAAATACACGTGTATGTACGCGTGCACGTAATTTGAGAAAACTGACGAGGTCAGTTATAATAGGAATATTAACCATGTATGGCGATTGTCTAGGAGCATTTAATTATAGACAGAGGACATTGTTTAGAGTGGGTTGCGTCGCGATATTAATTGGAAATCTGTAGCAATTGTACCTGTAGAAAGACACGTTAGCTTGTCACAGATTTAGTTGCCTACGTGTAAACAAACATTTCAAAATAGTAAAGCAATTAGTGTGAAGGACACGAACCACTAAATTTCTCGGTGACATTCTGATAAACTATCGATAACCGACGATGTCAAGTTTAATATTTTAATAACAATAACTAGTCGGCGGATTTTATGAACTTATAACCAAAATGAGTAGGTGCAAGTCAAAACAACGAAAACATTAGAAAAATTTAAAAATACTGTTACATTATTTTCAATCTAATAGACATTGGCCAAAATGTAAAAAATTCGTGCAAAGTAGTGAAGGAAGATCGGAGTTAATTGTTAGTGAGACACGTCGATACAGTAACTTTTTTTTACCACTGGGTATACTAATATGTATAATACAGTGCACGTGTGCGATTATGTGCATAAGCAGACATTGAATTGTCCCAACTGTTACATGGTGCAAACTCAACATTCCTCTTGATTCTTAAAATCGTCTAATAACATTTACGGAACAGTAAAAATGAATACGTTATTGTGCTGTTATTCAATGCAATCATTATATTTTCTTTTGCCTATAACGTTATGTTAGTGTAGTAGCGTTATGTATGGCAAATAAAGTTTATAAAATAATTTTGCTACATTCATTACCATTTCGATTTAACCGTTTCCTATTGTTAAACAATAATTATTTTACTGATTATATTGAGAAAGATACATTTTGTTTTCATCCTATTTGTTTTATTTCAAGAAAACTAATTCCACCTAGGAAGGGATCGAATCATTGTGGGGGTACCAATTACTGTGCCCATATTAATTATACTTATTTTTAAAGCATAATGAATATTAAAAAAAGAGAGATATTGAATTTTTTTCATTAAAATCAGTTGACATGTATGTTATACATTTCTATTTAAATGTTCAGCATACTTGAAAAATAAGTATAATTAATATAGACACAGTAATTGGTACTCCCACAGTAATTGGGTCCCTTACTCTCCATGCTTAGATTATTTATTTGCACGAAGAAGCGCTTAAGAAATGTCTGACTTATGTACAAACCGATGATCGATTGCGAGTGTGTTCCGCACATTATGTGAACATTATGTATGCCGAGCGGTATTATTACGCTATCGAAAGAAATAAACGTTATATGAATTTTCATGTAACGCTCGGAACGATTACGCTGTTCAAGCGAACTAATTGAAAAATATAAACGATGACCCTGAGCTCTCAAGTTCCCATGTATGTTGTTCTAATTGTTACGCAGATTAATGTTCATTCTACGTAATTTGAATTACTATAAAACAGTTAGCTCGTGACTCATTAAACTGCGGATCTTTATGCAAAGCAACAATATTATGCATGGATTGTAAGAAACAGAGGTTAAGTAAAAAGTTCTTTACTAATTCTAGTGAGTTTAGAATAATACATTGGTGTCTACGAATTCCCTTAGTCCTTTCACTATTTTAACCTATTTTTTTTATTTTTAAATTTGAAAAGGTTTGAAATTTCGTTGACTTTCATACAGATTTTCAAAATAACCAAAATAGTAGGCACGTGTGTTTGCAATAATAACTCCCCTTATGTGAGGGGTAAAATCTCCCTTTGTACTTTATAAATTATATTAGAATTAAAACTTCTACTTTCCAGAATTTTTCGTTATCCATTCCCATCGAAACTGTGCGTTTTCTGGAAAAGTTCTATGGTCCATGTTTTGACCAGAAGCTATCAAAAAGTTTCATTGCTTCTTCGACCCCTGCGTTTAATACTTGGTAGTATTTTTTTTTACTATCCCATAAGTCTACAGAATTTCATTCAAATCAGAGCCGGTCAGTTCGCGACCCTCGTTTGTCAGCTGGGGAAATGGTGGCTGCATTTTTTCACTAGCTGTGCATTCCAGCGATAATATTATCTTCAGAACATGCCGGAAGTCGCTTGTACTTGCGTAGGCATAAGTCGTTTTCGAGGGTATACATATAGGGTGGTTCACGAGAAGCAGAACACCTAAATATCTCTGACCGAATTTTTGAGAATTGAAGAAAACGCTAAATAGAACAATCGTTTTGTTCAAACAGATAAATACGGGAGACGGTATATTGTTGATTTTATGTCATAGCGCAGTTAGTTGAGAGATAATTTCAATGACACATAATATTGTACTCCTATTACACGACTACGAGATTACGAATCGAATTGGACTGCTGGAGCAATGAAGTTCCACTTGTAATAACCAACGATAATGGGTGTGTGTGTATGTAACAATTAATGAAATATGCGTAGAAATTCGTATCAGATACGCTGTAATCAGTGTCGATGTGACGGTTTTCAATTGTTTCCAGCTGGCTAATATTTATTAACTGTCACACTTACGAAATTAATCAATGAACTTTGCAGAGTCAGAAATCGTGACTCGCAACTTCGCGTTAATTATAAATTAATTATAAATGTGAATACTTATTTTATATTCATTTATACAAACCGCTGTTTTGTGACATTACATACTAAAAATTTTTTGAGACTATTTGTTTGGTTGTTCTATTTGGCTATTAACATTCCATTCTACTTAGAAATACTTTTTCATAGGGGCAGTAAATTTCACTTTATAGGAAGCAAACTAGAATCTTAAACGTGTTTTTTCATATACATTTCCATCGGTTTACTATATTTATTACTGGGCGCAGCTAGAACTTTCGCATCGAGTAGTAATGTTGTTTTTTAGCGATAAATAGACCGCGAATTTTATTCATGTTTATGGACACATCTCAAGTTTAATAAGACACTACAAATATTTGAAAGCCTCTAAAGAAAGCAATAAAGTTCCAGTTATTTCCTGGTTTATGAAATAGTAAAGTTTTATTTTATTTCTATCTGTAGTCATGAACACTAAATCTGCAGAGCCCTAAAAGTGAGTATTCCACTTCACTCTGTGAAAATAACTAGAGTATACTTATTCAGATTTCTCGCCATTTTTATTGTGGAGTAATCATTATACTGGGAATGCTTGCATAATTTTTATTCATGTTAATATAAAATCTTCATTTCAAGGAGTTACATAAATCTAGGTGAGTCGAGCAAAAGGATTTTTAAAAAGTCTATTGCCCTTACAAAAACCCACTGTATGTTTTATCCTCGTCGTTTTCTATTGAATAGAGTTATAAACAGTTTCAAACAAAATCGATTAAGTACAGGGCGTTCCAAAAATGTTGTATTTCCCGGAAGAGAGTAATTCCTGAGGTCATTCAAGAACAATAAATATGTTGCTGTTTTATCATTGATCGCGATCAACGTGATTCCTTCTATATCGTTTCTACTTCTTCACACTTGAATCGGCCTTGAACTATGAACCGGCGATACTATATTCCTTATTATGTTAGTCACAGTAACAAATACAGTTCGATTCTTGATAATTGAATGTCGTATTAATAGACTATGAATTTTATGCACTCGTCAGATATGCGAATTCCGAGCAAAACCAGAATGATCGTATTTTGCAACTTGTGAATATTATCAAGTGACGTGATAAGTAATCCTCTCCGCGATTTTTACGGATCGGTTTAAATTGACAACAGCTTTTCGATCTTCCATTCAGTGAACGTAAAGTCGAGTGGCCGAGTGTGTGTTTTGCATAAGATATTTGCATAAGATTTAAATTCCGTCAGTGTCCAATAATTTGAGATTTATTTTGTACATCGTATAATTCACATTTCATAATTCTTTATGAAATCAAGAATGCGATATTACGTGTACATAAACGTACCATGTGCCCGTAACGGAAGTCAAACAAGACTTTGTTTACACGATTAATAGTATTATCAAATTTCAAATAAAACCAAATAACGGAAGTTGACGGAAGCTCGCTAAATCACTTATTATACCGAGGTCTACAGGTATTGTATGCACTATTCGCGTGCACAGTCCGAGGTATTTATAATTGCAACAATATTGCGAGACATCGATGAGACGTACCGTTTTGCACGCGTCAGAGTACACGGTAAAAGTAAATCCTACGTAATTTATCTAATCTGTTTACGGAAGCTATAAATTATATCAATCGTATACTGTTTTCTTACACTTCAGTTTTTTTTTATCGCAGCTACCTATCAACGCGGTTATGGACCAATATTTATATAATTGTCTCACTTCCGGTCACAGAACCATAGTCGCCGGATCAAGACTTGTTCCCCCACTCTAATTTCTCCTTCTACCGCGCTATTCCCCCACGCTTCCGCCATGGCACGGTCATGTGTCTGTGTCAGAATGTCACGTGACTGACCCCGGTACTGGTACAGAGAGAGGGAGTAAATCTTTCCCCTCAATTCGTGCTCCCTCCCCTCATCTGACGACACCTGCGCAGAACTCGAGCAGGACATCATGTGAACGTACACAAACTTTATTCACAAATTATATTGGAATTCGAAGAAATTTTAATTGACATAGTGAGCGAGCTTGCAACGAGCAATTAGTACATTATCGATGAATCGAAATGTCCAATTAATCCATTTGTATCATTAGCGTATACATATATAAACACGCTGTTTTCCTGGTCACTATCATCAGCACGTATATTTGCAATTCTTTTCTTAGACATTATCATCAAAGTGCATTGCCGCCTTCGACAACATTATGAGTTAGCGCGAACAGTTATTTATAAAAACAATGAGTCTGTGTTGCTGTTGTGGTTATCAATAATATGTACGCCTGTAACAATCTGTTTAACAAGTATCTACAAATCATTGAAATATCAAGTATTTTTGCAATTTTCGAATTTTTCTGCTCAAATATAACGAACGAAACGAAACAAAATTAAAATTAAAATTAAAATTTACCGTTTGCGATAAAGAAACTCAAGGTGACTTCTATATCCGGATAAAAAAGAAGAATAGATAACAAAACTAATTGTATGCTACTCTTCGAATTATACAATTTTCATTGTAACGTTGACCGATTTTGATGAAATTCTCCGAATATGTATAATTCATACAGATCTACAAATCGTACTTTCTAAATTCTCAATGTAAGTCCACATAGAAAAGTTGCAAAATACAATCTTTAGTATTTTCTCTGCAATTTCGACCAATTGCAATTTTTGTAACAAATTTTTGTCTCTTTATGTAGCAAACCAATTGTGCAAACTTCTTAAAAAAATCCAAGTCGTATGGCCCAATATTAATTTACTGTATATAAGTTACGCGAATCAACGAAGCAGATTTTATAAATTTCATTGATTATTACTTAATTGAATTAGGTGATTCAGACTAAAGGAAATTTTTCCAAAATCGCCATTACACACGTTATCTAGTAAACTAATCCCTCTAGCTGGTCAGAAAAACTGAACTTTCGTTCATCAAAAAGTCGTTTCGATTAAAAGTGTGCGTCAACAAAAACGAGAGGTGGTTTCATGGAAATTTGGGCAGTGTACTTTGTTTTCGGAAAGCGCGTCGTATAGCTGCCGAATCATCTATCGCTATCGTTCCATTGATACGCGCGCGCACGTCACGAATCCCGTCTTTATCAGGTAGTCAAGGTCGCCCCCAGAGGCGAACCATAAGAAGGTGTACTATCAATCGGTATCTCAAGCACATGGGCGCGCGCGGTTTGGATTTCGCACGAAAATCGGGGAGGCGATCTAGCGAGCGCCACAGAGAAAAAGAGAGCGAGAGAGAGGGGGGGGGGGGGGGAAGAGGGAGAAAGGCTAGGCCCCCGATATCAGCTGAAACAGCAGGTGTTTGAGAAGACAGAGATAGGGATGTGCAACAATAGCGTAGGAAACGAATAGACCGAACAATTGTCACGGAGTAGGATGTCCCCGGGTTTCTACCTGCTACAGAGTAGTAGTACCCGGCGTCGTATATCTGATTTATGCTCGAACTAGCTGAGGATGCATTCCCAACCCCTCTGGTCTCGCGATCCATTGTGGTGCATCATGGAACGGCCGACAGGCCACGTATACAATATTCGCTCGACGATTTGGCTCCTTTCATTCAGGCCATTCACCATAGCGACGAAGAAAGAAGAAGAGGGAGAAAGAGGGAGAAAAAAAGAAGACGAAAAAGGAAGGAAGGAAAGAGAGAGAGAGAGACGGGGGAGTGATGGTGGGGCAGAAGAGGCCCCAGGTATCGGTTACAAGTTGTTAAGGCCCGTTAAAAGAAAAGCTCCTCGGGGGCCTTGCCAGTGAACGGAGGATCCGCGGGTGGTATGCTCCGGCCGGTGATGGTTCGAGAGGTATCATCCCACTGTTTTCTTTTTCACGCGTAATTCGTGAAGCCGATACTCGGCCGGCTTTTCAAAGAGCATCCCCTCGTCGACGCCTGCTCTAAAGTCAGGAGAAACTAATACCCACCGGGGCTATAATACGCCCTTGGGTGCTGGCCATGTACCGTACTTGAACTTGAATGGCACCTGTAGACCGATGCTGTTTCCGGGCAGACAGAGACGGGAAAGTATCGGTTGCAGGCATCCGACATTTTCACCCGGTAACATCATGGTGTAGTTTCTTACCGCCGTGACGTCATACCTGCAGTCATAACGCGCTTATTGCGGACATGGAGTCGGGCAAGGTTGACGCGACGGCCTCTCAGCGAACGTCGCCGACGCAAAATTGATTTATTATTCGTTTTGCGTTCCTATTGCCGGGTGCTTGCTCGAACGTGTCGCCTACCCTTACGGGGATCCGCTCGTAACCCTAACCGGAGCCTCTCAACTTTTCGTTGCGCGTTCACCGCTGACTCACGGCGATCAGAAATTGCGCAAGATTAACGCAATTTATTTGATTAACTCTAAACGTACCGAGCTATAAATGTAACAGGTACATGTTGCCTGATAAAAATAACAAGATTTAATTCTTATTGCAGATATTTATTGAATCATTGTAAAAATTGTGAAATAAAACAACTAGAACCGGTCATTTGACCGGTGACGGTACGTTTATTGTTGAACTATAACCGACATATTAACGTTTATGGTGTTAATCGGTTTTTGAATCCTCTTAAATTTCACAGACCGTAAACAAATGCAGAACGCTCCATTTATCACGGCGGTAATGAATTTTTCAGCCTGGCAGGGGCGTAACTAGCAATTGAACCGCCTGTGGGGCTACTCAACGAACGATTGTTATAATACAGGGATATAGATAATAGCAAATTTATTGATTGAACGTATTTATATATGAATAAACAAAATAGAATGCTTACTTTAAACCATACCAAGAAAGAATTGAAATGTTGATTCAGTAAATATTTTTACAACGAAAGGTTTAAAGAAAGATTTCGTAAAAACTGTTATGAAATCAGTTTTACGTGACGAAAAATCATCATCATCGTTTATTTTTATATAGGTGCTTGTTATCCGTATAAAAATCGGGATGCGTAAACTCGATCTTACTCGATTGCAACTTATCCGTGGTCAGTTCAATATCGTCAATTTTATCGATTCAAATGATACACGTTAATGACTCATTACACGTAAAAAAAATTATCTCTGCAAACAGCGTTATCCGCAAGATAACTACACCATAATCTGGTGGGATTTACTAGATACCATGAACGAAAATATTATAGTGAAAATCGCAATGATTAAGGCGGCAACGTCGTTTCCGAATCCACGTTTCCACCGCACTGTTTACGCGTTGCGCTAATCGTTAGGAAACGCATTGAAGAGACTGGAATACACGAAAACACTCCGGGTAGAAAGCTGACGGCTCGGCGAGTGCATAGTAGAAATTGATTAATTCCCGCTGGATGGTATAATGTTATGATCGCGATAAATTAAAGTGGAAACGATTTTTTCTCTCTCTCTCTCTCAGTTTGTCTGTCTCTCTCTCTCTCTCTCTCTCTCTCTCTCTCCACTCGACTACGAGCATTGCACAGTGGGAAAGCGAGCCGCTAATAAAGACGTTGCGCAAACAACTTTTTGCATAATACGGTATCGCGTGGGCATTCGTGTACAACTGCATTCGGATTTCCACGTGTTATAGTACGTTATGTGGTAACCTCGCGGGAGCGAGAGCGCGCGCGCATGCACGAGAGGCGTACTTTTCAATTTTTCGCAATCTCGCGGAACATCTGACTGAAATTTCCGAAACCCTCGCGTTCCATCCATTGTGTTGTACAATCTTTTCGCGAACGCTCGTTACTCATAAGTTTCTTGCCATTTTTATTTTTCGTTTTCTGTATTAATGGAGAGATTATATCATTGCCTTCGGAACTCGTTAATACTCTGCCGTATTTGCGCAAGAACCGAGGAGAAATTGACGTTTTCGCCGACGCACACTGAGTCGTTCCTATAAAGTAGGTGGGATTAATTAAAAAATGTTCGCGTCATGAAATAGGCTAAAGCTAGGTCTTCTCGTATGGTGGTACGTGTTTAGCATAAACTAAAAAACATAGACAATCTCGTTTGTCAAATGAATAATAGTGAAGTACGGGTCTCTTGGCGCAATCAATCAATTTTAACTCACAATTTTATAGTACAAGCACTTGTCTGTTTCTATATTTTTACCTCCTATTGTGATAGTATGGTGATTGGAGGGTGATCCTTGAGGGCGTTTGAAGTTACTTTTCCCTTTGCGGAAATGTTCTCTGCGGCTTTGTTAAGGAATTATTAACAAAAACCACGGACCAATTCCGGGATCTGTCCACCGTAGCCGCGCTCTGATTAGTCTGCGTGTTTTTGGTAATAACTCCTTAATACGTTGACTACCATGTCACCCATATGTGGGTGACTGAATTATTTGTCCAGGTTTTGAAATGAATTTTTACGTTAATATATTCATGGCACCAAATTTGATTACGATCTGTAATATTCACGAAACTTGGAGGACTACTCAATATCACACATTTAATTTCTTTCAATTTTTATTTCACTAAAAAACTTACTTTGATTTCATGGAAATTTTGAGGTTTCTAGTTTGGCGGTCAAAATGTTAACAGAGTCGCGGACAGCATTTTTGCAAACGAAAAAGTTACTTCAAATGATCTGAGGAATCACTCCTTTTAAGGAAGCACATTTTTGGGACAGCCTGCTGATTCTATTGTTCGGCGAGTTAATTGAGCCGTTCAATGCAAAAATGTCGATAATTGAATAATGAGGAATTAAGTAAAAGTTCTGTACAACATAATGATATCGAAGCGTGTTGCGCTTCGTGTCGCAATTCTTTTATTTAATCACGATGAAACCCTTGAGATGCGATGAGATGACAAATATTGACTTACACCACTTTTGCATTAAACGGCTCAATTATCTTAAGAAACGCAATTCCTTGAAATGTTTTCGTTCGCGCGTCGCGTGCACCCTCCCGGTTTAATTCGATTAGAACGACTCTTTCGGCTGGGGGTGAATTCGACCCTTGCTTGCTTGGCTTTCTCAAAGAAGTCTCCGGTTTTCGACAGTATCGAGTGTCCGGTAAGACGACACACTCGTATCGCAAACAAGTGCAGCAACGAGCCAACTTGAAGATTAATTATACGAAACACCGAGTAAAACGTAGCATTATGTTGTCGAGAAAAGAACGATTGCTCGAACTTATTAACGTTGTCGTCCTCGCTGCTGTGATTTTCAAGGGCGTTGAACGTTTTCAGTTTCTGTTTGTAGCACAACAAAGATTAACGCTTCGACTGCTACCATTTTTTTTCTTACCGAGCATGGAAATTCATTTTTACTGCAATCTATGAAGTAACTTACTTTTATTACGGGGTATGAGGAGGTTGCAAAAATCATTGTTACGATTGCGGATTATATGCATTTAAATAGAAAAGAAAAATTGAGTAGATCAAATGCGAAACAATAAAATATTCAAAAGAATTTAACAATGCTTCGTATTTTCTGATTGATTATTGTTTTCTTCCAGTTCGTTTGGAATAACTGTCTCGTGGCACACGTGCGACCGTTTTACAGTAGCGCGAGTATACAACAATTAAAAACCTAGTTTTATCATATTACTCACGCGCGGTGACTCATTACTACCTTGATGGTAGCAAGTTAATTTTGACGATACGCGGTGTATCCATACTAGGAATCCAGTGGTTTACGTGCAACTACTGCACCGCTAAGCAGATTAAAGTAATTTTAACGCATACAACACGTTTCCTTTGAATTTTTCACGTGACTAATCTTATCGGAACTCCTGCGATAATGCAAATAAATTTTCAATGAAATATTTGTAAATACTGGCACGTTCATCTTATGTTTTTCGTTTGTTGTACGCTTTAGAAATTAATATAGATTAATTGCCTCCCGTCTTTCCCACCGCCCCTGCCCTTATATAATTTTACATAACACCTTATAACATAACATAATATTTTGTGCTCTCTAAATGAACTATACAAGCTAGAAACCATTCACAAATTTTAAATCAAACTTAACCTTCAAGAGATCTTGGATTGTTCGTCCTACTGATAACTAAGAATTGTTAAATTCAAACATTTTTTAAAGATTTTCTAACAGCTATGAGTTTCATTGTTAAAGATTAGTTGCTTAAAACGATTTTTCTTGATAGGATGTTTCATAAGAATTTCCGACGATAAACGTTCAATTCTACCTGAGTGCTTTCATTCACAATACAACACGAGATGCGATTGACATCGATTAAGATAGTATACTGAAGTTTCCGCTAAATGATAAGCTCATATTTTTATATGATAGCACGTTCTCTTATTAAGATACGCAACACGAAGCTTAAACGGTTTAGAATCTCTATCTACCAAAAAGGAATACGATAATATAAATTAAAAACACTCGTCAATATCAAATTAATATATCGGTATAGTGATTTTAACGTCTAGAAAGAAACGAGCAGTGAACGCATTTCTTATCTGTGGTAGCTTGAAATATTCTATACGTTAAGAACCACTTTATTCATACCACCTATACATATTATTTTCTATATTTTTTTATTTGTCTATATTCTTTTGTAATTCAGCAGCACTTGTTAGAAATAAAATGAAATCAATATTGAAGTAAAGACAAATACAGGAGTAATTGAAAAAATGTTTGTAAATTTCGAGGTGAAAACTCGCTAATCTCGTTGGCGACTATAAAGCTATGGCTGTTCTTACTTTACTTTCGACCTTGATTAATCTTCGAGTGGTTACGGTCATTGAATTCGTCAGAATGTAGAGCACATTCATGCGTATTCAAAAACACATACAACTCCATTTGAAGGAAAAAAAGTTAATGGCCTTGGAATTGTTTTGACGTTCATATCCGCGAAGAACATAAATCGAGCGAAAAATTTTGCCCGCAGATGTCCTTGAACTTTACCGGTTACAGTTGTGTTTAGTATCGGTAATACTTTCGGTTACGTGTACACGTAATGTGATCTGATTCATGATGGTTACATGCATCTAAATACTGGACCCTACACTGCGCGCATAATGAATAACGGTGAAAATACTTTTCACGAATTTACATGCTCGGTGCATGTCGGTACAAGCGAAAAGAAAAAGCTGTGTTTCGCTCGAGGCTACAAGCTTAACCTCCCCATTAGCAGGATGCGTTAGCACTTTGTTATCTGGATGACTGGTTTCACAAGATGAGAAGAAGAACACTGATTTCGCGGAGCTTTATTAACATTTTGATCATCATTTATCCCTTCTGCCGCGGGCCACGCTATTATCTCAGCGCATTGAATTTTTAGTGCATCCGAACCAGAGAATGGTGCAGGTACAAAAACAGATAATAAAGGAAACAAGAACTTGGTGCAAAGATTGGAACATTATGCGCCTATGGTCTGCTTTTTGGAAGATGCTTGCAGTTATAATGGCGATTCACTCCGCTCCTATTACTTTAGACATGCAACATAGGAGTGGAGTGATCTATAATAACGTCAGATACCTTTTTCAAAACACATAGAGTCTACAATAGCGTTTTTACTTGGCTTTCTCTTCACATAAATTCGCAACAACGTGGTTTAGATAATAAACGGTTAGTCTAGTTCGAACGGTGTTTATCTTTGAAATTTTTTTTAAAATTCTGTTCCGTTGGAAAAGATATTTTCATTGTAATTATCATTTCGTAGAACGACGAAATTTCAACAAAGACAACATTGTTAGTTTTCTAAGGCAATATGAACCGGTCGGTTCTAGTGGTCGGTGTAGCGTCAGGTGAGCATGATTCGCACGGGGATGAATCGACTGTAAACGAAACGTTCGGATCGCAGAAGGTTAACAAAAAGCGCATCAACGCGTGCGATCCTTGAAACCGATCCAAAGCGGAGATAAATGAGAATTTCGTAGGAAAAACGGACGAGTTCGATACAGACACCGAGCCACTATCTTCTCCGGGCGTCACGTAACAGGTTTTGAATTTCGTCCCGGTACACATGTAGACATTCGGCCACCCTCGAGTACCTGTAAACGCGCGTCCACGACGTGCTCTAGAAAGAGAGTGGATTAGTCAGAGAAAGAGTATCGAGAGAGAGTCCGGGCCGGCCGGATGAGCCAACCAACGAACCGACCGACCGGCCAGCCAGCCAGCCAGCCAGCCGACCAACACGACACGATACAATGGCAGGCCAAGCAACGTGAGTCAGCCTTGTGGTAGGGAGTAGCGAGGTTAGTGCATTCCCCCTTAGTCCTTTACCCACACTACGACGATCACGAGAGCGTTGTTTTCCTCCGAGAAACCCGGGCCACGGGGCGAACTCGGACTCCGAGGCTCAGTGTCAGTGCAGCGATCTCGTTGAAGGTGGTAGGACGCCGGAGAGCGTGGTAGCGTCTCTTTCTCTTTCTTTTGCTCGTTCGCTCACTCTCTTTCCTCATCCTTCTCCTCTCCGCTCCTTCTCCCATTACGTTGTCTCTTTTTACCTCCGTTCTTCTCCTTTGTTTACCGTCTCGCTCGCTCGAACGCGCGAGATAAGAACGTGGCGCACACGCATTTCCATCCTTCTCGCGCTTCCAATTTAACGCCTAGCACCCTCTTCATCTTTCCTTCCGTTTCGTTTCCTCGTCGTTTTTCAATATGCAGATCTGCGAAACGCGATCAGGGTAGCACAGACAGACAGATAGAGAGAGGGATAGAGAGAGAGATAGAGAGAGGTAGTATGGTCTAGTACTACTACGGTTGCTGCTGCTGTTGCTGGTACTAGCTTCGATACTCTGTCGGTGCTTGGCCGCTGTGGTGCGTGATTTCCAATCGATGTGCGAGGAGGATCGACCTTGCCTCACCTCGCCTCACCTCACCTCGAAACTTTCCTATCGAGCTCTCGCCCCACGTCCGTTTGTTTCTTTTCGTGAGTGCGTCTCCAGCGTGCCTGAACTTCCTATGCTGGATGTGTATAGTGCGCGCGGACGCGCGCGCGCCCCCGTATTTCTCCGTACCGTAATTCTCGTTGTGTGACGGTCCTCGGTGTTGGTGGCGGCGTTGTCGGTGTTGTTGGCGGCGCTCAGTGCGGTATTTTTTCCGAAAAATAGGAAAATACATTTAATATACACGATTGATCGAACATTTCGGCCATAATTTGGTTTAACTTTGCTTCACAGGCGTTCATTATTAATGAAGCCAATCGTTTACTTACTCCCCGACTGGACCGTACATTTTGCCGCTTACACGTTATTCAATATTTTTAACGTTTACTCTCCAGCGAAGTGTAGTATTCGTTCCGGTCTCATTGGAAGGAGTAAAACCTCTTTAACGCGTAACAAACATTGGCTGCTAGTAGCTGCTGCTAAGATAGTTATCGCGATCATTACTGAACAGTAAGAAAGAGAACGAAGAAAAATAAATTTTATGAATTATTTTACACTACCATAAATCTTTTACTCGAAAACACACTTCTACTCATTTGGGTGGCAAACATCCAATCTACGTTACGAGTTTTTAGCCGTTTCCAATGATCTAGCAAAAAGATGTTTCAATAAAAATATTTTTTTCTTTTTTTTTACAAGAAGTTAAGGTCGCTTTGATTTTTTAAAAATATTAATATTAATTTTTTATCTCGAGATGTGATGGCTGTCGTTAAAACAAATCCAATGACCTACCATATCATAGCCTTGAACCTATAAATAACGTTAGAATAGTTTTTTCCGGTTTTTCGTGCCAAATAACCTACCGTACGGCGGTGGCGGTGGCGGCGGCGGCGGAGGCGGGGTCAGCTACGGCAACGGCAACGGCGGGAACTAAGTGCCTGTTGACTACTCGTTAGTCGCTCCTGGAATCTTCGTCGGTACTGTCATGGAAGTAAGAGCCGGCTCCGAGCGTAATCGTTTTTCTCTCGTCCGCTTTGAAGAAAGAAATGCGGCAGTAATTTCTTGAATAGGTTATGTCGCGCGTGCCAATCTCCGCTCGTGTTGCGCCGCCGCGCCGTGGCGCACACACGTGAATCGGAACAGTGTTTAACAGAGAGAGAGAGAGAGAGAGAGAGAGAGAGAGAGCGAGAGAGAGAGAGAAAAAAGAAAAGAACAGTGTGTGTACACTCACCGTGTGTCGTTGGTTTTTTCTTCTCTTTTTAAAACGACGACTCCTGTCAGCCCCGAAGGTCGAGGTGATATTCGACACGCGAGTTTTCTTGCCGTCTTGTTCTTTGTGATTCCACTCCGTAAACGGAATTGTGTCTTTGGCGCGCGGGTGCGCTCACGCGCTCGTACCCCCTCGCGAGTGTGTGCCGTCAAAAAATCCGAGTGTACGTGTACACTGTGTTTGTGGGGCTCGTTTGTTCGGTGGTGATCCGTATATCGATTGTGTCCGCGCAATTATCGGCCAGTTTCCTAAACCGTTAACGTACGAGGTTCGTTGGCTTCTTCACTCTTGCGCGTTGTGAATGCTCGTTCAGAATATTCTTTCGCGTGTTCGCGCGCGCGGGCATTAATGGAGTCTTTCAAGGAATCGGTAAGAAGTCGCAACTACGGACAAAGTCTTTCATATCGATGCCCCGATACACCTTAATCGGTCGATTCGCGTTTCACATATTGCATCGAAACTCCGGTGTGGTGGTTTCGGAGTTTCGATCTGCATCGATATAATCGATTTTATCATCGATAGATTCGATAAAATGGAAAATTCTTCCGGTGAATAGGTGCTTCAGATAAAAATATATTCGAAGCTTTTGAAACGATTATATTTTCGCGACGTGTTAAGTAACAGTTTTTGTTCGGGCGTATAAAAATTATGTAAAACGTTCGACTTTCCTTTTCTTATTTTTTTTTTTTTTTTTTTGAACGACCACGTTGCTTAACGCGACTTTTAATGTCAATCGCAATATTTATGCGTGGCAGGAGAAGTTGTACGCGAACCACTTCCGAAGAATGCACTCGGACAGTTGTTTCATAAACTTTGCGATCATTTTGTAACAGAATGCGTAAAATGTGATTATACAAATTGAACGCTTTCCGACACGCGTCCTTGATCGAAGTGTCGACCGCTCGATCGAGAATTCGAATATCGAAATTTTATTCGTGCCGGTGCAATGCGCCCGGAGTGGACCAGTTTTATTCGACATAATTCATTGCTTTTCGACGCATACGTGTACGCACGTGTATGTACGTGATTTATCGTGCAGCAGATAGGTTACACGAGTTACTAACATTACAACACATGCAATGATCGATTTTAGCACTGCTCTTTTTATATGTATATCATTATTTTGTATATATAAAAAGGGGTTAATCGAATTATTTATATTTGTATAAAGTATAAATTCTATTCTTATAACTATAGAAAATATAAACATACGCTCTGTCGCAAAAGTTTACACACACCTGCTGAAGATTTTGTACATTCCGTGGATGTTGATCATCTCATTAATTTAAAATCACGAAATTTATAAAATTTGTTGTTACGATTATCATTATTGGAATACAAGATTTTATTAATTGATTGATTAATATATATTTATTAATTTTAAATATTTTCTAATAATAAAACCTAAAGATTAGTTGGTGGCCATAATGAATTAATTTTCAAAACTTATTCCTATTTCATACACTCGAAAGGCAAGTGTAGGTAGAGTTTTGTGACTGACATATCTTTAACAAACATATTATCCATTTTATTCGTTTCAATATATATTTCCCGTAATTTAAATTACACGAATATTCGTATAATTTACCAAATTTCGATTTGACCGATTTCTGGAACTTCGACCGGAAAAAGAGTTGCGTTAGAAATTTCTTTTTCGTGTTAACATCTCGCGGCAGGTATACTTCGTCGGCGTATCGAGCCGATTAAGGTTGTGTTGATGAAAGACCTGCCATCGATACCCTTAATCGAAGGTACATAGAAGTAAACTTGCCGGATGCAAGGGGACAGAGAAAAAGTCCCGTTGAAGACCGTGCTGTGCAACAAACGAGACAAGTTGCTCGTGAGAATCGAATTCGCAGAAGGTCCCCGGTAACCGTTCTGAAACACGTTCTTATTGTACAGGACATTGACTAGAGGTACAAGGCAATTACGAAAGAAGAAGAGAAAAGTGTCCGCCTAAGAGGAGAATTTTCGGAGGAGGATGCTCGGCAGTTGGGGCTGGGAAGAAGAATTGGAGTTGGGAGAGGGAACAGCAACCCCGTCGCAAGATAGACAAAGACGAGAGAGCCCAGACTCGACGCATCCTGTCCCCGACAGCCGGGTGCTGAGGTATGCACCCAGCCGGTGTCACCACCCTCCCAGCTTCAACTCGCCACATTTCAGCACACAGCCTCCTCTCGACTGTACGGACTGTGAGTACATATATATATCTTGATACGTTAATGCTCTGATACCGTTAAGGGCCCGGGATAGCCACGTGACTTTTTAATTAATCATTTTCATTCACAACCTTCAGACACAGACTTAAGATCCGTCTTGATCTTGATCCGACGGATCTTAAGTCTCTGACTAAACTTGTCGCATTTTTTCCTCTGTATTATAGATATTATGAATTCTGACGGCAGAAACGTGCTTCAAGTTTTTCGCTTTATTTCGCAGAGAATCAAGACAAAATATAGCTCAATTTGAAACTGGAGATATTTTCTAGTGCGCGCTGCTCTCGATTTCATCCAGAAAACTCATCCAATGGCAGAAAAATGCTTGGATTCCACGGCATGCGCGTCGTCAATTTTTGGCCTACTTTTAACGCTTACAGTAACGAGCAAAACTGAGTCTACACTATTTGAAGCAACGTAACTTTTTAAAAATTAGATCAAATGACTTGAATGTTATTGGGAAGTTACAGGGATTAGTTTATTAGACGAGGTGTAAACATTTTTTGAAAAAAGGTTGAATTTATTGGAATCGCAAAAGAAATAGTAAAAGTTGGTTTTTTCAACTTTTTTATCTGAGCCTGTATTGAAAATGTAGAGAATGTATTTGATTCGCTCGAATAAATTATATCCATGCTGAACATTTCGTTTACGAGTTATACGAAAATCGTGAAAAATTTGCAATTTTCCACTGACCAGCGCGCGCTAGGTCGAATCTTTCCCTTTCGAGTGAGCCCTTCACCAGCGACAAAATATTCTTATATACGGACGAAAACTTGAGGCACGTAAAACCATTTTTCGATTGTAACGTAGTCACTCTACCTTATCGCGAATCTACGAAGACCGGGCCCTTAACCAGTTAACTGTGATTGACGAGTATACTCGTCAATCCGAAAATGAATTGTTAAATTCTTATCGAAGAAAAAAGTAATTCTTTTATAATAGCCGCATTTGGCCTGCGTTCGACGTGTATATTCGTCATTGCTTGATTTTAATTCCGTGCCGTGAGGGATTTTTCAAATTCGATTCCACAGTTAACTGGTTAAAGAACTAGTTCTCGATCAGACACTAATTTTTTATCGATCCATGAAATAAATCGTACTGAAATATCCTATTTCACCGAAGGACAAATGGCTCCTAACAGGTGGGTGTGTTGTGGTACCATATAACTGTTGGAGTGGGAATTTGTTTTTGGGAAAAACTGACTTTGGACAGAAAACTATTAATTAGGATTTGTCAAAGAGCGCCCTGTCGATGAAATATCGAATAAGGTTTACGACGCGAGCCGCTGAAATCCGCTGTTTTTGAGGAGTTCAGTACACACGACATTTTTAACCTCCTTTTAATTAGCATCGGATTCGGGCCTCTGCAAGTTGTGAACGTGTGCGCTCGTAGGGTCTGGCTTTCAACTCGATAACGATTATTAGCGTGTCATAAGCCTTCAGATACGATACACTCCTGGACTCGGTGTATCTTCAGGCCACTTTCTTCGGGTTAGTTTCGATCCTCCAGCCGTGTATACTAAACTCCTCGGAAATGGCGGATTTTTTCGGCGGCTAATATATTTTACAACTTAATTAATACCATGCATAGTACAAGAGACGTTGGTTTTTCCAAGCCTACGTATAACAGCAGTACCCGTGAAAGATGAATACTAGGTATCTACAATATGTTGTCTCAAGATGTCTCAATTTGTATTAAAAAACAAACGAAATTTTACACATTCTCTAGTTGACCGTTGAAAGCATTTGATAGTAGTTAAGTTTTCAAACTACTCGGAGGTACTAAGAGTTTTAAAGCACGTCCAAGTAGTCGAGTGCAGTGTTTGCTCGGTACATGTCCAAAAGACGGGTCTAGCCAGGGACATATATCGGTTAGGAGATACTATTCTTTGATCTATGCCGAACGTAGAAAAGAATAATCCACTACTAATCCAATAACAAAACCTTCTTATTTCTCATTGTTTCCTATTTTCACTAAGCAAGTTCTGTTATTGGATTATTATTAGATTAGTATTAGGTTACACACCTAAGCGTCCGAGGTCTCTCGAGCTTCTAGGCTCTTCACGGGGTATATGACTTTTATCGGCTAGGCATTTGGGACATATATAGAGTAAACACTGTACTTATCAAATATTCTAGCGTTAAATTTACTTAGCAGTTCAAATGTTAGTGTGCATGAGTTATCTATAACAAGACTAGGTAGTATCAATGAGATACATGGGATGGCCTATCGGCTTGAAAAACGCAAGAGCTCTGTTTTATTCGATAAAGGGAGTGTTACTTTAAATCGGCTTGAACGGACCGAGTACCAACGACATCACTATCTTACTCGTTCCCTTGTCCTTTTAATTAGCACGTAGAAGCTAGAGACTAATTAAGACGTAACTCTTACGAATTGATTTATCTGCTCAAAGCGAACATTCGAAAGAAAGAAGGGATGATTACCACCCCTCTTCTGTTTGTTGGTTTTGTGAACAGTGACTCACTGTATTGTTTGAATAACCTTAATGTATTCACTCATTCAGGTTACACAGTCTTCTCGATAAAACGTAGAATTCTATTTTTAGAATTATTTGATGCCTACTTTGAGAAGCGTGATAAACATTTACGTCTTAATAGATAAATTGCTACAAGTTCATTTTTATGAAGTATTAAATCTTGCAACAAATTCAAAACTTATATTGCTTTTTTTATCGATACGGTAAACGCATTAGATTAAAGTTATAATAATCGTCATGAAATAGTAATTAATAAGTAAGAGTAAATTATGGTATTTCAACTCGGTTGTAGTAAAAAACAACTTTTACTCTTTGTTTTCGTAATTCAGACTAAACACAATTTTTCCAAAATTTTCTCATATAGTTTGCCAGAAATACGTTTTTAGATCAATTACTCTACCGTCTGGCGTTAGGGGAGCTCGCCCTACACAGTTAAGCAAGAAGTGAAATCAAAGTAGTGCGTTTCAATTTTTCAAAATGTCAACATAAACGTTTTCGTCCGTATGAAAATGTTGCAGATCAAATAGAATTTTTAAAACATCGTGCCTGAATCGATCGCTAGGCAATTAATTGATCAGTTGAATCGCGTTAGGCTGGATTCTAATATTGAATTTTTAATTCACAGAGCAGCGTGAGGTGGCAAAAATGCTGACTGCTCATTCTGAGATGCACGAAAAACGGGGGGATCCCCTCGGAGGCGGACAGTATGGAGTGGGCGGGGGTGGTGGCGGCAATTCGATTGAAGAAAAATCTATTCTGGAACAACCACCCCCGCCGCTGGCGCCTCCTCAGCGGGATCTATCCGATCCTACAATCAGCGCTAAGAAACTTCCAAAGAAACGAAAGTTTGATCCATCGGAGCTCGAAGAGATGGACAAAACCAGCAATGTAACAAGCAATATAAATAACATGGTGAACATACGGACACCGAACATGCTACTCGGCCAACCAAGTTTAGTTCAACAATCAACTTTAGCCCGGCAATCTCCGCAACAGCAAGAATCCGATTGTTATCAAGTACGTCACGTAATTTATTTAAATGATGAATCACTCAACACTCTTACGCTTAACTCCCTGAACATTTTAAATAGAATCTACTAAGAATAAGTGTAAAGTTATTCCTTTGTTTCACGTCGAAATCAAATTCTACTCTCAATGCAATTAATATTTAAAAAAATATGGCTAAAATTATTCCATCGAACAACTCACATGCGAATGTAGTGATCAAATTCGTCATATATCAAGAAAATATTTGTTTCTTAGAACGAGATCTTCTGTCACATCTTTGTTCTTCACACAAATCAAAAAGAGTTAATATA
This sequence comes from Halictus ligatus, assembly GCA_028454255.1. Taxonomy (NCBI): domain Eukaryota; kingdom Metazoa; phylum Arthropoda; class Insecta; order Hymenoptera; family Halictidae; genus Halictus; species Halictus ligatus. Next base: position 9,963,044 of record CM052143.1, read on the forward strand.
AATGCGAGTACAAGTACAAATAATCTTAGCAGATGCAGATTGCAGATTTTGTAATTTTTATTGAATTTTATGATTTCAAATTAGCATCCGATTTTGCTCTATATATTCTCCAATAATTTATTTATAAATACAGCTAAAAAACAAGTTTTATTGATTATTCTGCGGCAAGAAGGTCACGAATACATGTTCTACATGAATGAAATGAAAAAAAAAGAATAAAGGATAAACGAGGAGGATTTTCGTGAGAAAATATTTTTCACTGCGTTTGGGACTTAAATATCTCACTGTGGAAATTTTATTCTCACTTACTGTCCTTTCGCGAAATTCACCGTGTTGATCCTCCTAAGATTCGGTTGTAATATGTACCTGTAACAAAAAGTAGAAGCATTAAGAAGAATGCCATTAACATGGTAAATTGTATTCTGAATTTTCACCCGTCCTGCTCCCATTCTGTGTTCATTCGTATTAATTGCGACATATATTTTCCAGGTATCCTCGGGACATTCGGTGGTGATTCTACCGCCTCAAAGTACTGCAGTGGATTATTCTCTTCGAGAAGAACCTTTACGTTCTCGTCCTCGGCCTGCTACTGTTACTATTGATCTCAGTGAGTGGCGCGACCACAGAGTGTTAGCTTTAAGGGATTCATATTATTATCCAGGTGTTATTCGTAACGCTGTTCAAGGAGAGATTTACATAGAATTCGATGGAGAGAGAAAACTAGTGCGTTATACTGACGTTTTGGGTGCGGGTAGGTACGATGTGATAGGTGATGCAAGCCCGTCCGTAGGGCAAGTGGCTTTAGATGCAAAAGTTTGCATCAGATGTCCACAGTCAAACAATCATATTGACGCGGCTAAAGTGTTTGTAAAGGGGACAGTGTGCAAGATTTTAACGAAGCCTAAGCGTTTTGTTGTTAGAATACCTAGAGAAGATGATCAGAGTGCCAGTTATGTTGTGAAACGTGCGGATCTACGATTAGTGCAACCTCCATGGTGGGACGAATTAGAGGAAGGATTGGAAGACTGTGATTCTTCAAGAGTGGAAGGAATTGGTATGTCTTGACTTATAATAATTCGTATGTTCTTATCTGTTCGTTCTTCTGCTGTTGCTAATTCCAATGCGTGACCTACGTTTGCTTTCAGAACATGGCTATCGAAACTCTTCGGAAGCTCCAACAGCAGTGCCAATTATGCTTCATCACCCTTCTCACCATACTTCTCATATATCAACTCATAGCGACACATATTACAGAACGACTGGTACTAGTCCTCTCATGACTTCTGCATACTCTGCTAGCACAGCATTAAGTAACGGAAGTCGACCATATGATGATTTAGAAAGTGAAGATGACTTAGATAGGGAAGATATTACATTCCCTTCAGATGCAGGTTAGACAAACTACAGTGCATTATTTCAAACATACACGGTAGAACCTCGCCTACTCGAGCCCGTTTGGGGATAAGGAAGTTCAGGGAACTGATTAGCTCCCTAGCTAATTACACTTATTAGTTACGGTAATAGAAGCTGATGTTCAGAAGACTAAGGTTGATTAAACAATTTTGATCGAATGGTTCAGTTGCTTAGATCAGGCATGTCCAACTTCTTCTTCATCGCGGGTCACACGGTCCTCACCATCAATCTGTCCGTTCCCCCACAGGCTCCTTGTGTTATAGTATGCGATAGGAATAGGTCCGCGATAGGAACCAAATGCCATGCGCTTCAAATAGTGGGGATATCTCCACTTCCGTTCTTAGCGGAATGAAAAAGTGGGAGAACGGGCCAAACGCGGTCCGCGGGCCGCGAGTTGGACAGGCCTGGTTTGGAAAATGTCAGATTATCTGCGTTTGTATAATTGAAAATACGCTGGTTCTTAGATCGGATAGGCTCAGTTATAAATTCATATTGTGTATGACATTGAGCATTGGCTTATCCGCATAAACGAGGTTCTACTATACTTATAAATAAATTATTAAATAATTCCAACGATATTGCAGTAAAATGAGCATCTTTGATAAAGTCTTGATTGGTCAAAATGTAGTTGTAGAAGTTAAAATAAATTTTGTTATTTACATAATTTTCAATTGTCTGACTGGTAATTTAGTATAAAGTTGGCGTGCATGTTCTTGTGCAGTATGCGTTTGATACACGCATTGTCGAACACGTACTAATAAACACTACATTGTAATAATTTCAACGCATATTCAACTGACAGATGCAAAATTATCAGGAAGCAGTAAGAGAAGCAGCATGCAAAGTCGAGGAAGTACCAGTAGTCTAGTTGAACAACGCAGTATAACTCCTCGTTCTCAAGCAGCCACGCCCAGGTAATACTGTTAAAAACTCATTAAGAAAACTTCGTTTAAGTGCAAAAGTATTTATTGATTTCTTTCTTTTTTATCGAACATTGAACAGATCTCAGGCGGCAACGCCACATAGATATAAAAAAGGTGATGTAGTGGCTACGCCAAGTGGAGTTAGAAAAAAGTTCAATGGTAAACAATGGCGTCGACTCTGCAGCAAAGAAGGATGTTCCAAAGAAAGCCAACGTAGGGGGTATTGTTCTCGTCATCTTAGTTTGAAAGGATCTGGTCTTAGAGGCCCGACAAATACATTTCCTGGGTAATGATATTTCCAAATCATCTTCAAAGCAAACGCGACAAAAGTTTTATATTTGGTTACTAAATATTACGTTTTACCACAGTGGAAAGATGGATGGCGAGGAGACGTCAAGGGATTCCGATACTTCTCCGAATTATGGAGATCGAAGAATTGCTGGTCGATTCGATCAAGATGAGACAGAAGCTGCTAACATGCTTGGTGGGTTTTATATTTGCAGTTCTATGCGCGGCAGCTTTTTTCATGACGTTCTAACACCATCGCGTGGTATGCTTTCATTACAGTATCCTTGGGAAGTTCTAGATCAGCCACACCGGCGTTTTCATCGCCGACCGGGCAGTCGTCGATATCTCCTTGTATCAATCAGTCTCCGGTACCACCGTTGGGACTTAATCAAAACAACGTGTTTATGCCTATCTCAAGTCCTGCTCATCATGCGCCTCCATTAGTTTCGCCTGGTGCAAAGTGGAAGCATTCACCCACTCAGTCCACGTTTCTTACTCAGTACCAACAGCAGGTGATCAAACCTGAACCTAATCGAGTTGTTAGGTCAAATCGACCAGCTCCAACGGCCCCAGGCCCAGCTAGTATAGGGACAAGCGTGATAAGAATCTCTCCTGTGAGTCGTGCTATACCTGGACCTACTAATTTAACCTTTTCATGGTCGGAACAAAGCCCGCCGCCGCGACATCCTTCGGTTGTAACGACTATAGCTCAACAGCAACAAGGCATAATTCTTCAGCATGCACTTACAACAAACAATGGTTTTCCCAGCCATTCGGAAATCCCAGAACAAAATTCACAGATACTAAAACCATCGCATTCGCCTCATATGCCACTGTCAGCGCCAACGCCGCAAAACTTAACTCTTCTGCATAAACCTTTGGAACAGCCCGTCGATTATGCACAACCGCAAACTCAAAGCCAGCCAATTTATGTGATGCAACATCAACACGAAAAAAAGTATCTTGTTATAAAAAATAGCGTGGATGTATCTACAGCAGGCCATATAACTAATCAGGACGACAAGTATAGACCTGGTTTAATGAATCAGTTAAGTCAGCTTCCACCATCGTTGCATCAAACGCAGTCTCAACCTCCGCAATCACCTGCTGTTTCGTCTGCCCATATCGATAAATTGTCTGTTTTACAAGTAAGTAATGTTATAACACGTTACTAGCTGATAATTATGATATTATCACAAATATGATGTTCTCTTGAAAGACAGGAAACAAGGAATTAAATAATAATTACACATTGCTTCTACTAGGCAAGTAAAGTAGCCACACACGCGTCCACACATATGGATATGCAGAGAACTCAGCCACCACCTACAAGCGTAGTGATGACAACTACCACAGAAGCTACGAATCCACCTACTCCTACGAGTGTCTTCCAGCATGTGATAGTTCAACCAGGAAATATAATACAAATTCCAAAAAGTCAACCATCCAGAGAAGAAAACTCAAAAAACAATGGTGTTCTGTGTAGGTTTAGAACATTAATATGTTTTTGTTTAATATGTATCATATAATAGCCCCAGTTTCATTATTACACCTTTTCTTTATATTCTCGTATAATTCAAGTTTATGTTTTAATTAATACGTTGCAATTGTGTGGAACGTTTTGACAAAGAAATTTTTGTTTTAAATTGTCGTTGCATTTTAATTTACATACTTATCACACAGTTTGATGTTAGGTATATTAGCAAAAAAATCATGACGACGTAACTCGAGTATATTTTGATCAAACACATGTTGCATTTGATTAAATCTCTCGTCATTTCGTATTAATGTTATCGTATTCTTTGTGAATTTGACTAAACACTAAGGCTTTCACAGATGGCAGCCATGAAGTTCCTCCTGCATACCAGCCCCATCCCCCATCATTACTGAACAATGCAGTGCGCAACTGGAAAAAAGGTTTGAGTTCTCACTGCCAAACAAAATGTATGACTATTCTCGTAATTGTTGTAAAGTATATTAACAGTGGTACATATGGACATATACACGTAGTAATATTTTATGATTTTTGTGTAAGATTTTGTAACTGCAATATATTTTATATTATTATTTTTAATGAAGGTAAAAACAAAGCAAGCCTACTAAAAACTGTATTAATACTTAATAGTTTTTTTTTCACACGATAAGAGTGGTATCTAATTAGTACTTTGCAAATAATATATCAAATTATTTAATAATTACATATTATTAATTTACATTACAATTACAGTTACATATTATTATTAGTAATACGTTCACTATCAGTATCAAACATTTCTTACCATCACCATTTCATATTCTGTATAAAGAAAACTAAATTTTACGTGCATTGTTATTAAAACCCGTAATTCACTTTTATATTTATTAGAATATAGTGCAACTTCTTTTTTGACGAAATTTAAATAAAATCTTCATAAGATATAAACATGTACCATTATCTATTTTACAACAAAAGCAGCTAATCAATTTTTTGCTCGCACTTCAATTATGTGTAACATGTCACCTTACTCTGACTGGAATACAAAAATCATTTTTAATGTTACTCTAATGTTGGGGAAGGGTGATGATGTCACTAATTTTTCCTTTGCCAATTTGATCGATGTATTACCGTATTTGATCGATGGATCAGTTATAACAACATATATTAACACAATCTTATATATATTTAACAGTGAACGTAAATTTAATATATAACATTATTAATAGTATTTTAGCTAATATCTCTACATCATTACTAACTACGGTCATCGCAACTCACGCATCAATTTCATTGCAGCTTTTTCCTGGCAGACGACAGTACTGGATCAATCAGAAGTGAGTCCTCCACCATCCACCCTAAGCCCACCTTTGAGTGCACCTCCAATCCCAATAAGTATGAGTACACCTGGTGAAGATGGACCTGGTCCCGGACCAGATCCTATTACTCCCGCCGAAGAGGAAGATGATGATGTTTTTGAAGCAGAACCAACAACACCCGCTGAAGTGGAAGCTAATGCCAATAAGAGACGTAGTCAGTCCCTTAGTGCATTGCATACCAAGGAGCCTCAAAGTCCGCTTAAAGTAAGCACAAATTATATTATTAATTGCTCTAGTCTATCGACAACAAGCTGTTTTATACATTTCTTTGAGGAGACTCTACTCAATTTGACGCTCTGATTACAGTTTTGTTTCGAGAAACGGCAATGGCTCGGAATTGGCTTCTGCCGTTTCTCGGATCAGGGTACCTAATGGGGTACCGCAGCTGATTGTGACATTACTTTGCAAACTATTAATATACGGAGAAATAAACATATTAAAATGAAAGAAGTTTTAAAAATTTATGAATTCTATCTCTAGAACTAATAATAAAAATGTTATTTTATAATGCATTATTATTTCCAGTCTAAGGATCGGATACGACGACCGATGAATGCATTTATGATTTTCTCGAAGCGTCACCGTGCAGTAGTGCACCAGAGACATCCGAATCAGGATAATCGTACCGTGTCGAAAATATTGGGAGAGTGGTGGTACGCGTTAGGCCCGGAAGAAAAGCAAAAGTATCACGATCTTGCGTCGGAAGTGAAAGAAGCGCATTTTAAAGCACATCCAGATTGGAAATGGTGCAGCAAGGACAGGCGAAAATCATCTACGACCAGCTTCAAAGGTAGCGAATCTCGAGGAAAGTTAAATAGTACTGGAGAAGAGACAGATATGGGACCACCAACGGATGACGTACCATTAACTCCAAGAGCCTCCGATGAAATTGTTGTTCCTGTTTCTACAGTCTACAATGAGGCTCCAACGATTGAAGTACGATCGATTTTTTTTTGTGATAATATCTTCTACGAATCGTGTAAGAATTTCGATGCGATTAGTTGGTTACGGTTACATTACAAAAATTATTTATTCAGGTCATTAATCAGTCGCACACGCATCGGATAATGGAGATGCCCGTACAAATCGAAAATACTGAATCGGACTTAAAGCAGGATGAAGACGGAAATGCATCGGATGAAGATCAAATGGTAATCTGCGAGGATCCACAGCCTGAAATAGATTTGAAATGCAAAGATAAATTAACGGATAGTGATAACGACATACAAGACGAAGACGGTGAAAAGAAATGTTACACACAATCACGATTTTCGCCTGTGAGTGGTCAAAAGAGAGAGACGATGACTGTTAAGCAAGAAATTACATGCAGGCCTAAACCAATAAAAGGTTTGTGTTATCACTTGATTGAAAATGATTATTTAGTAATAGTGTCCTATGGTAAAGTAAATTTCTCCGTTTGTTTAGCACGAATACCTTCAACAGGTATAGAGACTACAACGAAGTATCACCACACTTCTATGGATAAAGGAGGAACAGTATCTGTTTTATCGAGCACATATCCTTATCATAGTCCTGTCAACCCAACTGGAGTATCTGGTTTTCAACCTACTGGTGGGGCATTCATAACGATGCCAATATCTCCTAAAGTTATTAAACCGGAACCGGTGAAAAGCGAACAGCAATACAGTACTCAATACAGCATGAGCAATCTGGTGGCAAGCATTCACGAAAATGGAAGGAACATGCCTAAATTTACGGCTGCTCCGGTATTACATTCTGTAAGTATTATGAAAATAAATAATCGAACGTATTTCAAAGTAACATACATACCTAAAATGATCCGGACAAGGTACAAATGTGTACGCAGTGATGTCTAGTATTCCTGAAATCCTTCTTTAACAGCTCCTTTTTCTTCAGGCATGTGTGAATATTGAAAAGTTTTGCATTGATCGTTTGAATGATTATAAAGGCTTAAACGTTCTATCGTAAGATTTTTGTATTTTCTTTAAATTTCATTGTTAAAATTTCTTCCCTTCGCTTGTAAATAATTTGAACCATCATTTTGTACGTAGTTTGCAAAGTAATCTGAAAATTTGTTTTGAACATTAATGAAAGTGTAAAAGTAAGGTATGAATAGTTACTATAGCATTCATTAGTATAATCAGAGTGCTATTCGCACGTGCCTACTTACTCAGCTGCAGCATTGTTGAAATTTTTTTTTCCATTCTGAAATCTGAATTGAGGGAGCAAATGAACTTTGGTTTTTACTAAACGGTTTTATGTAAACACATGCGAATAAACTCGGTGATTAAGTTAAAAATATAACGTAAGTGACAGTGTGGTTGAAAATCCATGATGGCTCTGTTTAAACAACAGCAGCCGCTGCAATCCTTAGGCACTATTCTTCGCCCCCTTACTTCAGCTGTCCCTTATCAACAATCGTTCACTGTAACATTGCTCGATAACGATATGGTGGCTGTTTCCAAACCGCAGCAGGGATCGCAGTACCTTGGTCCAGCACCGCAGCATCCCAGGATGTACTGTGGCTTTCAAATCCCAATTTCTGGTAAGTTCAGGCAATGAAAAATAATTGTATTTTATCATGGCGATAATATTTTGCCAAATTCTTGTATATGTGATCGATCTATCTTGTATATGCGATTGAAGTTTGACTTTATATTTAATATTTAGAGGGCTGGTTTTATTTATTTGTATAATATAATTTTAATACATATTTATTAATTACAGATGCTGGCAATCGGAACATATCTTCACAGTGTTTAGCTTCTGGTAATAAGATGGAAACCCAAAGTGTTATTGTGAGCAAACCTTACTCGATTTCGACAACTTCCACTACGTCGACTTACCGAGGAATTGGCCATCCAATAGCACGCCTCGCAGAACCTGAAAAAAATGAGAACCAAGTAGGAAATAATCATGCTCAGTTTTATGGTGAGTCTCAGTCTCAATGGTTACTAAATAGCAGACGCTTAATCACTGAACATTTTTTGTCAAAATGCTGCCAGATAACAAGAACTAAAAACCAGTCTATTTTATTTCAGTAACTAATGTCAAACCTGATCAAGAGAGGAAAGATACGGTGAACATTATTTTACCCGCTACGAACGATAAACACAAACAGCCATCTACTCCACATACTCCTCACACACCGCTTAACAATCATGGTAGTACAGAAATCTCAACCAATAAATCGTATTCTTTGGATGAAATTCAAAATAATGATATAGGTCCAAGTAAGGGGCCTTTCATGCTTGCTCCAACTCCGGCACAACTTGGTCGAGCACCGTTGCAAAGGAGACAATCAATGGGTATGATTCTGTAATGTTTTTTTTTTTTTATGAAACAATTTACGTAAACAAAGAAAAAAAGAAGTGGTCAGAAAGGTATCTCTATCGTCAAGTGATTGAAAATATATTAAAAAGACTTATTATATTTTTATAGCAATGCCTCCCACATCAAATGCAGGAGACCATGGGCCTCTGACGTCTCAGCATTGTGACAATCGTCCACAAATTAGCACATCTCAAACTGCGGAACAAATGCAACAGCAACAACAAAATTTCTCAGAATCTCATGCTTCACCGTCCCCATCCACTAAGAAAGGGTCCTTTTTCAAAAAGAATGTCGAAGATGGAATGGACAGGTATTGATGAATTATTTTAGATTTATGACAATTCCCAGTACGCAAATATCTACAATTACGTGTATGTACAATTTCAGAGTACTTGAACAAGTGAATTTTCAAGAAAAATTTTCGTCTCTACCGGAATTTAAACCAGAAGATATACAAAGTCCAAGTGCAATCAGTATAAACACAGCAGGTTCGTCTGCTCATGGTTCAGTAGTAACGTCTGGCTTACATTCGTCAAATTTACAATCGTCCATGCAAATGCAAAGTTACCGGAAAAAATCTGCACAAGGACCTCATAGGCCTACAAGTAATTATTTCGTTGCTTTTAAGAGACATCCGTATGTCTAACGAAACGTTTATAAATAAACTGCATTCAATTGTCTTCTTAAACAGTGAATGAGGACGACATCGAGTCCGATACATCCGTCTCCGCTACTCCAAAATCAACATCCAGTGTTAAGTTGACAGGGAACACGTTCTTTGGTCCAGATTTCAACGTTGATGCGTACAGAGCTAACAACGATCTTGTAGGGGATGTTGACGCCAATTCTCCTAGAACACCAAAGACACCTGGAGGAGGTGCTAGCAATTCGGTCGGAATGGGTAGAAGCGAGAACGAACGGGGTCACAGAAAAGTATTGGAACAACGTCGGCTTCTCGTAATGCAATTGTTTCAAGAAAATGGTTACTTCCCTTCAACACAAGCTACCACAGCTTTTCAAGCGAAGCATTCGGATATATTCCCTAATAAGACAAGTTTGCAATTAAAGATTAGAGAAGTAAGGCAGAAATTGAAAGCCAACTCAACACCAATGAGTGCTAACAGTTTGGTTAGTCCATTACCTGTTTCTGAGCCTTCACCTAACGTGACTGGTAACTATTGATCAGTTTTGCGATTAGAAATATTTCATTGTGATATACATATGTATGTATAAACATTTACGGAAGAATATTTTCATAGGACCATTGACTGCTCCTCCTACATCGATGGGAGCTCCACATTCACTGCCTGTAAGCAGTAGTGGTAGCTAGCACCCACGTGCCAACTGTGATACTATACATCCCCTTACTCCACAGCACGAGTACATCATTATCCATTAAAAAAGGGAAAGTTTTTATTTGGAAAATCGTTGATATAAAAGTTTTCGCAAGTTGTAAAGTGCTGCAAGGCTTTAGTGCAATTCGAACTTTTGATGTAACCTGGTGCAGGTAATTTAGACAGGCATATCAAGGTGAGTTGATGTACACATATCAGTAGAATTTTCATATTGTATATAGAAATGAAAAAAAGAAGAGTCGGAGAAATAGCATCTCAACATGGCTAATGTTGAGTTCAATGTCGTGTGTTCGGGTATCTGTGTTCTATCCGGTCAATGATATGTATAAATTGTGAAATGTTGGTATGGTAAAGAATTTAAATGTATTTTAGCAAACGATTGCGCTCATTAGTGAATTAGAGTCGCAAGCATAATCGTATTATATATTGTTTGATAACAGAGTGAAAAGTAAAACGAAACGAATGAGTATAATCATGTAACTGTTTCGAGACAAACAAGAGCTTTCTTCTCTACGAAGAAAAGACAATACTGTTCTGCATTCTAAATCCAAAGATGATTTATAAAAGGGTAATTAATAGAAATGTGGAAATTATTTTACTACATTATGAAGTCACAATTAACATTTACTTGTACAATTTCGAAAAAAAAGGGAATACGTGACAGATATTTGTACATCGAAGCACCTTGGCAGGATTATGGAAGGCCTAAGCCGTTGTTGAACATTGTTAAAAGAATGTTATTGAAATCCAGGTAGACAAAAAAGAGAGAGAAAGAGAGAAAAGTGAGTGTGTGTGTATGTGTGTGCGCGTGCGCGCGCGTGTGTGTTACAAAACAATGAACTCGCGCGCGTGTGTAGGATGTGTATGGGTGTGCACTGAGAGAAAGAGGAAGAGAAAATCGTAATTAGAGAGTATTAGAATTAATGAATCATTATAAAATGAAATCAGAGTTTATATACTTTAGTTATACTTTATACATATATGATATACATATATATATACATATACATATAGTTGTAGTAACAATTGTATGCATGTGTGTATATATATGTATATGATATAGATGAAAAAAGATGAAAATTATAGAATGAGAACTGCGATAAATATTGCACAAAATGTAAGTAATGCAGTCAAAAGGTACGATCATACATATATATATGTACATTGCATGTATGTATATATACTTGTATGTAGTATATGTCTTGGGTGTATATTTATACACCGAGGTATGACTTGGAATGCAAAATACCTGGAAAGTTTAAAGTATCTACGATGCTTTGTCTGAAGAATTTTAAGAATGAAAGCATTCTTTTGGTGATTTATAGATTATAAAGAAAAGAAAACAGTGGAGATAAAGAAATCGTGCCATTGTGCGGCGACAAACGGAAGGCAATGCATGCGTAAACAAGTCCCTTGAATAGTAAAGAATTACTTGTTAGACCACCACTTGATATAGGTAATATCTAATATGTTTCCAATATTCTCGAAAGTACTTATCTACTGTTTTTAGAATCCCGCTCAAGTTCAACGTGTTTGTTTATGTTTTATATAATATTTTTAAATTGATCTGCATGCCTCTTTATTTTTTCTTTTTTTTTTTTCGTAGCCAATTTAGGTATAAGCGGTTTTATACAGGCCGTATTTTTTTTATTTTTTTTTTTTGGCCGTGACGAATTCGTTTGCTTTTATCTGTTGCTTCGTCATCTGATGCGTGCGATTTAACTTAGATAAAATATGTTTACAACTTAAATAATTCAAACACCGAGCATCGAGGTAGGAATAGTGAAAAAAAATTGAATGTTAAATTTATCGAACACGTTGTTGCTATTCGTATTTTGTTATTACGCTTTTAATGGAATTCGTTGTTTATTCGATTCAGTATCACCGTCATTGCTTATACTAAGTACTGTTGGAGACTGATTGGAGTAGATCTAAAAAAAATTATGAACGTTAATGATCAGAAGCGTGATCTCCGCACAGTTACTCTTCAATGCTATATACATTCATGTCAGTACCTAATAGTACTTCTACTAGATCCACGTATTTAAGTTATTTAAAAACTATTGCGGTCACCATAGTTCTCAGGTTTCTAAGATCCTGTGTTTTATGAAATGCCTTAATGATAATTCTTCCTTGTAGGTGACCTAATATTTTATAAACATCCCGAGATTGTCGGAGCATATGTTCATTTTGAAGCATACACTTTGAGAATACCCAAGATTACTTTGTTCAATAATAACTTGGAGCTTCATTTCCAGTAATTTAGGAATACAGAGAATATTATAACTTCATTTGAATTGTATTCTGTTAATGTTAGTTAATTTGGTTCATTTTGATTCTTATATCCTTAAGCAACTGGTTTCTTTTTAAATATTCGTTTCACATTTGTAAATAATAATTAGCATAAAATATAAAATATTCTAACATTTATTGAACTATGAGTATTGAACAATTGAACAAAAAGTAAATTCATCATAAAATAAGTGTTTACTATTTGAGTTACTGTGAATGTCAATCACATACTTTATACATACAGTGTTTTATACATGTACTTTTTTTACCGTAACTATTAAATTTCTTACACTCCATTATTTTAGATCATATATATTTTAAAGATATATTAAAACATATTTATTCTAAAGCAATTCTTCAAGTATTTATAATATTACATATCGTTATAAATGTATTCTTTATCGAATGATGTTAAAAGTCACTAATTTCTCAATTGTATTCAATATTTTAATTGCGATCAGTTTACTAATTCGATTTATTTATATCTTCTACAAGTAACAATATAGAAAATACAAAGTATTCTTGGAGGTTCCCTGTTGTTCCTCTGGCAGATGTTCAGTATCAATGAACGACAACAGTTCAGACAATACAGGCTGTTTAAAAAAAGAAGTCTAACAAATATGTGAAAATTTGTGGTACTTACGGAACTAAAGAAAAAAATACTTAACTATCATAATTCTTGTACACTAAACAGCTACTTTTATATGAGTCGTGTAACTTATCAATCCGCGTGTACATAAATTATTTTGTAATTTTATTACTTTTAGCTCTTGGAAGCACCAACTTTTGCTTGGTCCTCCCGTTTCAGTAGATATACCTATCATCGTACTTCGTTTTAATTATTCAATTGAAATTAAAAGAATTGATTCTTACTAAAAGAATTAATACTTATTAAAAGAATTAAGCATATTTCCTTAGTCGAAAGATGTTTTTTTAATTTTGTTTAGTAGGTACCATGAGAAGACTGCAGATGTTTATATATCTCTATTCTGCAAAACTACAATGAACCAAGAACTTGAATCAAGTTTAATACTATTTATATGTTTCCTTTAATCGAATAAAATTGCTAATACAGAACAAGAACTTCAAACTGATTTCCATTCTTGTAAGTTAATCACCGAAGCTGTGAATTTGTATAAACATCCACAGTCGTTGAATCATACGTAGAATAGTCGGTATTGTCTGTCCGAACATCCTGTATTCTATTAATTGTCGTTTCGGTGAACTTTGCTCGTTACAGCTCTCTGTCGAAAATGATTATCCTTAGAATATATCGCTCTCTATTGATCATCTTTCTGCCGGTCTGCTCGCCTCACGCTCGGTGACATCGGGGATGTTTTATGCGAGGTCATTGCATTGTTTGCGATTAACCCTGTGAAAAATATTTCTCTATTCTACTCCGTTTATTTTAACTCATTTTATCAGTTCAATGGTCGCTATTTTATGTTACAGAGAAAACAAAAGAAATGTCCGAGCGGTTAATCGGCGGAACGCGTTGAATTTCAGCGGGGATTGTTGAATTTGGCTGTAAAATAGATAATGTAATTAGTGATATGTCCATATACGTGTATATATGGGTACATATATGTATATACGTTTATACACATGCGTATACGTTCATGAACTTACATATACGTATACATGCATTTGTACACGCGCATATACATTTATGTACATATATGAAAAAAATAATAAAAAGCGCACCTTGAAGGGTTTAAAAGTCTCGCGCCACGGCACGCATTATTGTAGTTAGGATAGTAACAATGTCTATTCTACATATTTTGTAAATAGAAAGAAACAAGAAATATATATACGGATACACACTAAGTGAGTACATATAATAAAGTAAAATAGGGTACATCCGAAGTGGTTAGAGCGTAGCGTATTGTAATCTGTAGAGTAAATGATCGTTGATAAGCGAGGAGCGAGGCAGGATTACCGATGCAAAAGCGATCGTCACTAAGGAGATATCGTGTTTTGCAAGCCTTCATGTATAATTGTCATGGACTCTTGCGCGCACGGGACGGTCCCACCACCTCCCTCCAAAGTTAATCCTTTCCCGTAGTTGTTAGGCTAATTATTATTTGTATATAATATACGATTACATTACTCTCTCTTACCATTTCCCGATTTATTGTTTCGTTTTTCTTTTTTTTTTTATCAAAAGCGTTAAACGCACCGGTGGCAAGCGAATACTAACTTAAGGGAAAAAGCACTTTTGAAATCTGTATAGATCTGCTCCTGTGAACGCGCGAGGCTTCCACAAACGAATCGTTTCCCCTTCGAGATCATTGTTTTCCTTTCCGAAAGATGTGTACTTATTATGTAAAAGAGAAAAAAAAGAGAAGAACAAATGAACAAGAAAATATAATTTAATCGTTGCATTTGTTCGCTCGTCGAACAAGCCTATTGGACCTTTCAAACGTTCTCCGCCAATACGGTCGTCAACGTCTTTCTTCCTCCCCCTCTTATCTTTTCTCTCATTTTATTATAAACAGTGCTACTCGATCAAATCTCACGCGGTATACGTTCACCTGCCATTCGGAACGGTTTTAATCCGAAATGGTATATGCTCCGCATCGAGCCACAAGTCGGTTCCGACTGAACCGGTACTATTCAACCATATTTCTTCTTTTTATAAGTATATAATTTTATCACGCAGAATATTTTAATGTGTACTTCATTTTATAGCTCGCGCAGTGTTCGTCTCGCGAGAATTGTATAAATTAAATTACAAATTGTACCGTAGAATTTTCAACATGTTTGTCCGTATTTCCGTAGACAAGTTTACCGATGTACATACAGGAAGAGATCTAGCCAGGGATCGAGTGTCTCCCGCACTTGCCTCTCCTCAAAGAATTTAACCGACTATATTACACATTTTGTACTTGTATAAACTAGCTAACTATTTTCCAGTATTGATAAGATTTCGATGCATATAGATTCATACTTCCTTCCTCTTTTCTTCTCCCTCTTCTTCTTTCTCTTCTTCTATTCCCTCGTCGCTTCTTCTTTTTGTCGGAAGGAAACGGAAAAAAAAGCAAAATGGTGATGAAACATGTTTCGTGATTTAGCAGCCATACATGTGACTGTGATCTAGGAAAACAGAAGTAAAGTAAAGTGGCGGCTACACTACTGGCATTTTCTTCACCGCGTGGCATTCTCTTCCTGGCCCTGTCCCTTCGTCCAAACCTATTGTCCGCGTTTAGATAAATACGAAATCAGCCCACCCCCCATCCCTCAACCTTGCACACGCTACTTTTACATCCCGAAAGGTTTCAACATTTCTTCTTTTTTTTTTAATTATTACTCTTATTATTTACGGTAATGTATTTTTAGTATGTTCTAAGTTGATATCGCGTCTATTATAGTCATTTTATTATTTCTTGTTTAGTTCTGAAATATTTTTAAAATTGTTATTAATAATAATTATTATTACTATTATTATTACTATTATTATTATTATTATTATTATTATTATTATTATTATTATTATTATTATTATTATTATTATTATCATCATCATCATCATCAGTCACCGAACGATGTTAAACGGCAAAAGAAATATATAGCGAGCATAGCAAAAAACTACCACGTAGAGGTGGTAAAAATGACTCTCTCTCTTTGCGTATGAAACGATACAGTGTACGACATGGATGCACTGTGCTGAAAAGTACGCGCGTAGGTAATCAAGCGTAATTGTAACGAGAAATTAATGACGGAACACGGTCGTACGTTTGAGAACTTTAACATACGTATACATATACATATATATATGCATATATGTGTATACATGTGTATGTAGATAAACACACACGTTTACATGCATGTATGTTCATGTATACACATATATGTTGTGTATGTATGTGTGTATATGTACATACGTATGTATTCATATGCGACGTATTGTAGGGAAAAAATAAGGCTGAGGTAATTAAAATCTGTACCAATCCAGGCAGCCCTATCTGCCGAAGGTTGCATCCAACATTGAGATCTATTCTTTAAGTCGATTTACCCTTCGATCGAGTACATTCGCATTAAGTTCTTCTGCTTTTTGTTGAACGATCTATATCGATAGACGATCTATATGCGATCTCTCTCTCTCTTGTGTAAATAAAACAATTATGCGAGACCGAATAGAATGTGATTATCAGCGATATGTATGTATGTGTATATATACATACATGTACATATATATATATATGTACGTATGTATGTATGTATGTATATATACATATATATGTATATACATACTTTGTAAATATTGTTCTGCGTACGGACATTACATTTCCGAAATTTTAAACATTACAAGAAATGAAATTTCCACGAATAATCAGTTGCTTGTGCGTTGAAATACTTTCTTTCACACTGTCTTCTTTGGCGCTTCACTCTACAGACACGTTCCCAGATACTAGCGAAGAATATCCGCGGTTTCGATGTCCGATTTCATGAGTACATCCATCCGATAATCTTGCGTGTTTTAAGCCGTAGGTATCCACCAAACGATACGAGCTAAAAATCTAATGGTAAGTTTTAACATCGATCATGGAACACGTCGATGTCGTAACAAATCGCACACTTCTGCTTGAACAGCTAGAGCAGACCTGTTCAGCAAGCCTTGCGGCGAGCAAGGGCGTCCCTTGATGCCCGCGGGCATAGCTGAGGGCAATGCGACGCTAACGGGAAAAATATTGCCACAGGCATAATCGTCAGATCAAGGCTTGTTCGCCCACTCTAATTTCCTCTTCTACCGTGAAAAAAGAAATTTTAATTGGTCTTCTGCTCTTATGATTGGTCCGAGCGATTTCTATTTTGCATAAAGATCCGTAGTCTAGTTATCCGAAATGGAGAAAAATAACTTGCGATACTGAACGTTCAGTTGAATTTCTTTTATGGTTCGAAGCGTCGGCTGCTTTGGACTCGTTCCTTTTGAAGTCGGACTCGAACAATATGGAGAGTGTAAGTTACGTATAACGTAATACAGCCCGCCGATGCCCGTGGGCACAGCTATGGGCATAGCTACGGGCAAGTGGCCTAGCGGAGTGGGGGAAGCTGTGACAAATACATGCAGCCGAGCCCGCAAAGGCGTGGCTTCGTGCCCGCCGTTCTGTGTATGCCCAGGGCAAGAAACTCGCTGCCCATACGGGCAAACGCTGAACAGCTCTGCGCGTAATACGTAAAAATCGTTTTGAAATGGGTATACATGCTGAAAGTATTGGTCGTTGCTGTTCCCTCGTATTTTTATTTTAACCCGAGTATGCGAACTATAGCGTCGAGTGTAATATTAACGAGTGAACGGAGTGAACGATACGTAGATTGTAAATACGCGGAGGAGATGTGCAGACGGTCCGTCGTGATTGGCAGATTTTAACTCCGATGCCCTTACACGAAAACCAGTTGTTGGACCAAATTGCCGCTGTGGCCATTTTGACTTACAAATGCGTTATCTTTTTCTTTTTTTTTCTAAGTACGACGTGAACGATACGAAGGCATTAGTATAACAAAAGGTAACACCGCGTTGCCTCGATAGCACTCTGTGACATGTGCGACAGACACGCACTGACATCGCGACATGGATTAAAAAGGGAACTTACGAAAAATATAAATATCCATTTCGAGAAGGTGTGTGCACGCGTATAACGTCTAATAACACCAAAAAAGAAAAGTATAAGCAATATAAAATTTTAATAACTTTCACCGATTTTTAGTATTTATTTGTTGATTTAGAAAACCTGGCTTTATTCTCCATCTTTATTATGTTTTACATAGAAACCATAAGAGATGATGAGGCTTGCTCAGATTAACAACATGTCGTGACAGTATTTTCCGATTACTATGATTTGTGTTTCGCCGTTTTAAATTAATATTGGTACAATTTGATATACTTTTAGTCAAAGTCCGGGAGATATACTAATCGTTCGTCCATTGTAGGTTCTCGATGAACTCGACTTCCTTCGATCGGTCACGTGTAAAGCGTTAGGAGTGATTCTCGTTTCCCAATGTTATGAACCTTTGAACTCGTAACCCTTTGCGGTGATTGTATAATTCTATCCAGACGCTGCCCTAATGGTTCTTATCTTCTAAACCGTAAATCGGATTGAAAGAAGCGAAGAATCATCGGAGAACTCTATTATAGGCACCTACCTGTAATAAATGATAACGCCGGAAGCAACGCGACGCGTAACGCGTTGTCCGTATACTGTACATTCTCTATAGTAAATAATTTTGTAACGTTTCACCGTATTATTTCGAGGGAGAGCCGAATAGAATATCGCAAGGGGTTATTATATGTGTAATATTTATAACGAAAGTCCATGGCTGTTTGTTGTATTTGTCTTTTAAAGAAAATGAAGAAATATACATCGACGTTCTCTCTCCTGAACGCCATCGTAGTCCAGTAAAAAAACGTCGTGTTTCAACGATCGTTAATTATCTTTGTACTCGGTCCGACGATGATCGACGATTGACGAACAAGTCAATCATTCGCTTTTTAGGGGCTTCGTATACGCGTACGCGAGAGAAAAATAAAAAAAATATATTAGCGGTAAGACACACAACACTGAATTATCCATCAGCTAGGACTATTCAACACGAGACGCCGTTTCATTGTGATGAACTCAGTGTCAAATTCAGATTTATTATAATTTTAATACAAGTTGTAAGATAATGTATACCAATGGTATAATATTTATAGAATTATAAATATTATAATAGGTATTATATTATTGTTATAAATAAAGTATTGTGTTAGCGTTTGTATTAAGATTATAATAAAAAAAAAAAGGAAAACAAAAAGAAAACATTTGCTGATCAATTGAGAAGTATAGTCCGTCACAATTGACAAGAAGCTTCTCGATACGAAGGGGATGCATCGACGGAACAGAAATGTTAGAATAACCGAAAACTTCTGGTCGAATGGTATCCGATGCCATCATCGAGATCCTAACAATCTCTTGTCATGTAAGATTCATTCGCTCTTCGAATGCAAACATCATACGAGTTTTCAATGTTTTAATTTAAGAGATACAAATGTGTGCACAACTGTTGCACAATTACTCCGATTGAAATGGAATTTGTTTGGGTTCTATTTGTGATTCGAGAATCCTTGAAGCCTTACGCGTAAAAGGGGTTACAATTTCGCTGAAATGGATCAGGTAAGTTTGAAGGAAAAATAAGAAATGGAACCCCACCGTTGGTTCATGCAACTTTCTAGTAAAATTTTCTTCCTATATCCTGCCTGTTACATCGATTAATCAGTTGAAAAACGTCACTTTAAGTGTTCGTGAGAAAGGTAGCAAATAAGGATGCGGTCTAACAAGTAAGTAATCATAATTAACACATTCACAGTCGATGACGCAATATTATGCCTTTCAATAAACTGTAATGTGATGACTGTAATATTTTCTTATATTTTCATTGCAAATTAAAACAAACGTAATTTACGACTACTAATATTTTCTAGATACACTAACAAAAGAAAATATAAAAGAAAAGCCCATCTCAAATTCGAATTTATAAAATCGTCGTATAATAATCATTACAGATGTATTAACTCTTTTAATCGGAGTGCATTATAGTTACTGTCATTTCTATTATTATACCGTTAAATAATTTTCGAAATAAAAAAATTAGGTACATGAATTATTGGTAAACATGCTACACGCAAAAACAATAAAAAGTGATTAGTGTATTTAGAGTCTTAAGTCTTACCTGGCAAGAACCGTTCACTTCGGCAATATCGGTTATTCGCACAGCTCTGATCATTCTCGTTCTCCCTTTCAAAGTGAATTTAATGTATATCGAAAACGCTGATATCTTCAGCGTAGTGCACAAAGACATGTTACAACATACACGGAAATTCATTGTTCTCGGGGAAAATGTTACTTAAGGGCCTCTGTACATTAATATTATTAACATTAATCGCTACTGTATGTAAGGATGCACAAGAAAAAGAATAAGAAAAATCTTAGTAGATTAACAATTACGAATTTCCAGAAAGCAGATAAATATAAAATATTATTCGTAAGACATATTCTTCATGAAGTATAATTAAAGAATGGCATATATATTATATACTGATGTCTAATTATAAACTAATATGAACAAAAGTTATCAAATAAAATGTTGTAATCTGTGTTGACAATCGCCGACGTTCTGAATAATTCTGAAAACAACCATCGAGCTGATGTAAAAACACACAGTTCGAGGGTGTATTCGTAATAGTAATATGGAAGAACAGGCAACGATTAACAATTGTTATAATCTTCCAGATTGTAAGCATAATGCAGGGAGCGTCCACTTTTTCAAACAATGTCGAAAGTGGTGTTTAACGAGGTATATTGTAAAACTGAAGCAAACCGCTGATGATTTAGTCGTATTATTTATATATTTTTATTATCACGGTGCTGAGAATATAATGCTATTTCAGATGTGGAATTTAAATCTGTAAGTAGTTCGGTTAATTACTTCGGAGGTATAGTATTCGTGCAAACAAACAGATATACACTACAGAATGTACACATATTTATTACAAACCTGATAAATGTGTACAATGGATGTTCGTGTTTGTTACAGACGTTATCATGGCCAGACAACATGAAACATTTAAACTTAATTTTTGGAAAGCAGGGTAAAACGTAAAATCTGTGTCATTTAAATAATTGTGAGCGCTGCTGTGTGTTCAATATTGAAATCAATATATTATAATGTATATCGAAAATTATACATATAAATATAGCTTGCTTTATCCGCGTTCTTTTGTATACGAAAGAGAGAGAACGAATATAGCGAAATATGTGTATATCTGTGTATTACAGAAGTCATCTTCCTTCTTATGTTCTTCCACATTTACCAATTATAAAAGCTATTTCTATAAATGCTTTCTATTTATATATATATAAAATTATTAAAAATTATGGATATCACAAATTGGCCACAAAATTTATATTCAACTGCTGTTACAGACATTATTTCCACGGTTCATAAAAATAGAAGACGTAGTATATATTTACATACATTAATAGAAATTATTAACTTTGAAGGTTAATTCAAATGTTTAGATTAGTATTTAATAAACTTATATGCATAATACGGAAAATATTATATTTTACAATTGCACTTTTTTTGTTGAAACTAATTAACAGTATATTTATAAATTAAATATAACTGCTGAAAAATTACACTTCGTTGAAAATTATAGAAAAGATTCAATTCGCGCGATATTATTGATTATAAATGATACCTGCATAATATTTAAAAGAGTATCAAGAATACAATCGATTTTATGAGGGTTTCACTTTACTTAATTCTTCGGTAGTAAAGCGCAATACTGTAGAAATAGCATTTAGCATATGCCGTTTGCTGGAAATATCATTGGTGGTTAGATAATTTATAAAAACATTCTTCAAATATTCAAGGTTCGCGCCTTCTCTGGATTTACAAGCCTCGAGTCTAAAACAGTGAATAAATATTTGCTGTAACTTTCGAAACATCCTAACGAAAATTATTAATTTCTGAATATTTACATCAATTTAATATTTACCTTGCAATCTGGGCTTGTAAAACTTTGATCTCGTCCTTTTGTTTTTCTTTCATGTAAATCATTTCCCTTTGCCTCTCCCGCAGATTAGCTTCAAATTCTAGAATCTTTTTCCTAGAAGCCGATACTTGAACTTCTTTCCTTGCTAATTCCTGACTATAATGCAATATTGGAGGACTGTCGTTTGTTAATAATCCTGTCACTAAATCAGATGCAGTTTCTCCTTGAAGTTCATATTTTGGCGTGTCTGCTTTACTTTCTGTAAAAGGTTTTTCTTTTTTTGGGAGCAATGCATGAAATGATGTTTTCAAAGTTAAAATCTCTTTATCCTTTTCCTCAATTAGCGCCATTGAACGTTCTCGTTGACGTAGTAACTGTTGTTCCAATGTAGATATTTTGTTACGAAATTCGTTGTCTTTTTGTAGAAACATGTGTTCCAGTCTTGCTCGTTCCTCCTGAGTAAACTACAATAACAATTTTGTAGCATTGAACATTTTAATGTTATTTTATACGAATAGTAACAATAATGTAGAGCATATGTCAGAGACAAGAAGAAACTTTACCTTTTGTTGTTGATCTAATTTCAGTTGTAATTCGGTTTCTTTATTCATAAGCTCGTTATTTAATATACGTACTCTTTCTTCCAAATTACTGTTATGTGCTTTCAAAATGTGTAGCTGTGTTCTATTATTTTTATCGTGTGTCGTCATGTTTTGGCTTTGAATATTGTGAGACATATTACAAGTATTGTATTTAGATACATCCTGTTTATAATCTTCAAATTCTTGTAGCAGAATTTCATATTTGTCTTTATAATCAAGAATCTGTTGTTTGTCATACAAACCTAAACTATTTAGTAATGCTAGAAATAAAATACACATTAGATCTTTTAATTTAATGATTTATATGTTTAGATTTTAATTCTAAGATCGACTCACACTTAACATGTGCCGATTCACTCTTTTTGTTATCCAAATCTAGTAATTTGGTATATAAGCTTTTTATTTTAGATATAATGTCTTCAGGTTCATTGTTTATAGTAAGGCAATCACCACGTTCACAATCTTGTAGACTGATTAATTGGTCTTTTAACTTTTGAATAGCCTGTTGATCTTGCTGTCTGAGTCGGTCATATCCTCCAACGATCTCAGAAAGTTCAGCCAATCTGGCTTCTAAGCCTGTTACTCTAGTTTCGTGAGTCATTGCTAGTACTCGGGATCGCTGTTCTGCAGTAGCAGCTCGTTTTTGCTCCTAAACAATAGACTAATAATTTTATTTCATTTCCAGACAAAAACATGTATATAACTCAAAATTTTTATAAATTACTTCGTGTATTGCATTTAAATGTTGTTTCTTCATAAGGGCCATCTCAGACTGAAGTGACAATAAAATTGGGGGCGTTTCTTTAGCTGCTTCTTCGGCTTGTTTAAGCTTATTTCTCATTATTTCCAATTCTGCCTCTAATATTTTACATTGTGTTTTATTCGCAAACTGACTTTTTAATTGTGCTTCCAAATGCTCTTTATTTCGGCGTTCCTCGTACAATAATTTTTGAAGTTCCCTAAAGAAGGAAGGAAGTTACATTAATGAAAAGATCTTTTTTAAAGGATAAACCAATATTTTTTTAAAGTTGTATCTCTTGTATATTTACTTTTTTTATATATGTATCACATACTTTAACATTTTAGCGTGATCAGCTTGTTCTTTGTCCCTTTCATGGCGTTCCATAATTAATTTACATTTTACATGTTCAATTTCTGAATAATTTGTAGTTTGTGCTTTCTTTAGTTTCTCTTTCAGATCTTTGATTATTTTCTCACACTGCAAAGTCATTTTGTTGAATAAATATCATATCATTTTGTTGAACATATATTTAATTGATAATAAAAACACACTGTGTAAACTTACTTCATCTTTCTCACTTCTCAATTGTTTTTTATCCATTTGAAAGTTTGCTTCCATTTTAGATTTCTCTGCTGAAAGTGTAGCTAAAGAATTCATCAAAGTATCTAATTGATTCTTTAATTGTTCTACTGTTTCTGTTTCTATAATATCTGTTTGAATTTCTTGTGACTGGAAAATTTTTTTAATATGAAACCATATTACAAGTTAAGTGAAATGATATAATGCACTTGGTATTACTTGTAAATTAGATGTCTCGTTATCTGTTGTTTGCGCAGCTTTGGATTTCCGTAGTTCCACACTTTCAGTATTTTCTTCTTCCGTAAAGACATCTGATATATTTATATTTTCAGAAAAATTAAAAAATTATTATTTATTGACAGTTAAAAAACATTTACTATCATTATACTTTCACACACAACATACCTTCCACACTTTTTACATGTGTTTCTCCACTTTCTTTCTGTTTGTTAGTGTTTTCCATTGTAGTCCAATAAATTATAAATTAAAAATGTCCTAAGAAAACAGCAATTTTATTGTTCGAAACATAATAGATTTAAAATTCGTTTTGCCCTATTTTCTAGCGAACATCAATTTAAATTTAACATAAAATTTGAAATAAATCACTTAACGAAAATAACAGTTTTAAGTATATAATTAAATAACAATTTTATAAATTACGTTTTATTGTATAAAATGTGATTTTAGTATTGTTTTACATTTTCTCTTAAATATGAATTTAATCATTCTTTTATATAACTGTAGAAATATGTATATCTTATATGTATTACTTTACTCAAGACATGTTATATTTTTCATTTATATTAACACTGTTAAACAGAATTTCCTTAATTTATTGGTTTATTCTAACAATACAACAGTTTTTTACAAATAAACACATTTTTCTATGAAAGATATATTTTCCATCTTAAAGTCATAGAACAAATCAAAAAATAAATAATATAAGAAATAATTTCATAAGATTATGTCGTGCAATAAAATATTTCGTGGAATACTATTATAAATATATTTATTCCAAAAAGTGTTAAATATTATAAAAGACAGAGTGTTATTAATTCATAACATAATACTCAATTACACATTTTGTTAGTTTTCTTGTGTTTGAAATGTCATTAAAAATCATTAGGCATCGTTTAACTGATTCGATTCATTAGACTTTATTGGGGATTCTATTTCTATAGTGACAGGTCCACTGTTTTGTATATTAACTTCCATCATTGCTCCAAATTTACCATCTGTAGAAAGTAGTTAAATGAACAAACATGTTATTTTTAGAAAAAAATAGATAATAACACTTGTCAATTATACTGCAATCTAATGATACAACATAATGGTGCAGTATTGTCATACAGAATTATTTGTTTCTATTTGTTGATTATTACCTTTGACTAACTCTGGTTTATAATTTTTACCAAGTTCGGCAAGAAAATTGTTATAAAATGGTTCTGACTCTTTTGCAGGCATAGCCCTGTGGAAATCTAATCTGTTTCCCTTTAGATTATGGTATAACGTAAACTGACTGATACACAATATTTCGTATTGTTTATCCATAACACTGGCACCCCATTTTTTACAATTATTGTCATCAAAGATTTTAGTATTCAATATCTTTCTTACTCTATGACAAATAACAATTTTTTTTATTTTATGAGACGTAACTATATTTTAAATCATTTTATTAATACAAAGTAATATCATATATTACATATATTTTATGTCCTCCAATGTATCATCTCTTTTTATGCCAATTAAGACGCAGAGACCATTTCCAATGCTATTAACTATTTCTCCATTAACTGAAATATTATGCTGTATAAAGTGTGTAATTATTGCAGTATAAAAGGATATTTCTTAATGTACAAACGTAAACAGATGTTTCCAATAAAATATAATTGGATTCTACTCACGCTTCATAAATAAGATTAAAAAATTGAAATGATCAAAATTATTTCACATAAATTTTCTTTACTGTAGTACTTAAAAATATTTTAGAAATTAGAAAGGCGAAAGCACGTAACGTCATGGTAATTTATACAAAATAGTACATACTGTAAAATACTCTCTTATCTAATAAAGGTAGTAACATTTCATTTTCTTCTGATCTTTATTTATTTTTTAATGGATGATAATTTAGTTGATACAATAAAACATACATAACCTAATCATTACCTGATACACTAGCTTTTGTCACTCGTTGTATTACTGCTTTCATATTGAAAGTAACGTCACCCCTTATATCGCGGGAACAATCGTAATTGTCAGCGTAACGCCGTGAGCCAATTTTTTATGTGTAAATAATCGTTTTTAAAGAAAATACGCTACTAAATGCATCCGCTAGTAATACTCGACGAATGAACCAATAGGAAAGTCGGTACACTCGGAAAGCTTATTTCCGCAGTATAGACTTCCTGTAGTGCAGTTTGACTTTTCAAAGATTGTTTACAAGGAAATTGTAGAGTGCATAATCGTTCGAAAAGTTTAGTAATCTCGGGATTGTTTACAGTGGACTTATGGAGATTAATAAACAATGAGCTTCTTAAGACTTTGTAAACTATTGTGGAAGTGAAGACTGTAGTTCAAACTGATTTTCTGTGACCCACTTGTTGCATTTAGGTTATGGTGTTATAAACAAAAATATGTTGGACTTAAATGTTTGGTTTTCATGATAAGTTCTTGCATGCCAGACGGTAGGGATGGAGGGACCAGGTCTGAGCTTGTTTCAAGGCTCAGAAAGTATTCAATTAAATACAAGTACTCAAGGATTAGAGGAGGATGAAGAGCAAGAAGATATTGAACGACGTAACAAGGAGGTGCATACTATTTTATGTTTATTTCTTTAAAATTTCAACATAATATAATATGTACAATCTTTTATCTTCTTCAGGATTTCAATTGTAGAAGATAGGTATAATGTCTACACTTATAACACGTATATTAATGTTTTAGATTAAGGATCTTCTAACTAATGCATTCGATGATTTGGATGATGACGATGACATTAGCTCTGTCAATAGCAGTCGTTATCAGGACAGTACTAGAGAAGTAGACACTTCTAACAAAGAACTAAATTCCTGTGTTCAAGGAATCATATCACCTAAGGGCCAAACAGTTTCTCAGTTGCAAAATGAATTTGGATTATACGATCGTGTTGGAAATTCAAATAACTATGAAAATACTATGACAAATCATAGGTCAGAATTGGAAATTGGTCCTTCAATTTCTGATCTACAGAGGGATTTTAATATGTATGATCAGACAGATACGCCATATTCCAAAAGTAATAGAAACGAAGATACAAATAATATGACTGCCGAAACACCTTACGAATTAGCAAGACCACAGAATTCTGGATTTCCCAGAGATTTAAGACCTCAATTCGACGAGAATTACACATTCAATGAAAATTATCCGTATAATTATCAAACACCATCTAATCATTATGATGCTCAAACAAAAAGTTATTCGAATAATGGATATATTAATGTTTATGAAAATAATGTACAATGTAAACAAATTCGTGAGTTCGGTGGTGGAGATAATGTTACTTCTGACCATGTAAATCATTGTTACAAAACAAGTCCAAATGGTAGGCCACAGGATGACAATGTTGTTTACAAAACAGCAGAATATGAAAGCAAAGAGCAATTAGAAGTTTTATATACAGTTCGAATGAGAGAAATTAAAAGATTAACGGAAGATTTGCAAAAATTACAATTACAGAAGATAGAAGAGAAGGATCAATTTACTAGGAAAATCACACTTATGCAGGCAGAAATTGAAAGATCAAGTATGTCAAGAAATCAAACACAACATGCATTAGGTAAGATTAAATAGAACCTTACAATGATATAACAAACAAGTACTTCTGAAAGAATCTTGAAGATTTATACATTTTTCTTTACAGTTGATGCAAAAGCTGAAATAGCTGATCTTCAAAATCAAATTGCATTGTTCAAAGAAAAGAATGCAGTTTTAGAGAAAAGTAATCAAAATGTAAGATCTCTTTGTAATTAATTATTTTTCAATTTAATAATTGTGATCTAATCAATTTCGTTTTATATTTTAGATGACACAAGAATTAAATATTGCGAGAGATTCTGTAATAGAATTGCAACAAAAAATAGGTGTATTAGAAAGAGTACAAGCTTTACAAACAAATGACAAAACGCATGAAAAATTTTTAAAACAAGCACAAGAGAAACATGTCGTTGAAATGAAAAATATGCAAACTCAAATAGATGTTCTTGCAGACAAATTAAGCGCCAAGGTATTGTGTTACATGAATATATTGTCCTTATTCATATGTCTTCGCTCTAAATAAAATAATATTGTATTGGAAGACCAATTTTGTGTTTATGATTTTAAATATGTATAACAATAATATTTGTCATAGCTGCTCAATGTGGATTCCAACACTCACTGTATATGGGCAAGTTTCTGATATTGTTTTATCCAAATTTATTTTCTAATAGTTTCTTCGTTTTGACAAAATGTTAAATATTAAAAAATTATTGTGTAAATTATTTGTTTTATTATTTCAACGAACAGTGGAACCCCATTTATCCGGCTCAAACGGGACTGGGACTAATATGGATGACCGAAAATTTGAAAAATTCGTTAACAACACAAATACGTTTATGTATTTTTTAAAAAAAGACAGATATATGTTTGACAATCGGGATAAACCGGAAATCCGGATAAACGAAGTTCTACTGTATTGCATGTTGATGCAAAAATTTATAGATTTCAAGATGGATCACTTGTTTCTATACTATATTTTTAATTATTATTGTTGTTCTAGCTATGATAAGGTTACAGGTATAAAATGAATTAGTACTTGACCTGCTTGTTTTTTTATATCCACAGGAATCTTCATACGTTATATTGGAAAATAAATTAGCAGATGTTCGAAGAGCACACGAGACGCTTATGGTCGAGAAAGGGGATACTATGAATCGTTTAGCACAAGCATTAGAAGAAAGTCAGATGCAATGCCGCAATCTTATGGCTACGAACAATGCTCAACAAGTAATGCAACTTCAAGCACAGATTCAGATTCTAACACAAGAAAAAGAAGAAACGCAAAAGATGGTTCAAGATTTACAGGTATTACAACGCACAAAACTTCAGTTATTGACTAAAAAAAAAAACAATTAAATTGCACATCACTAATAAACTAATAACGTATTTACAGAACAAGCTAGAAGTGGCAAACAGTGACGTAGCACAATACGATTCGTTGTTGGCAACAACACTAGAGGATGAATCTGATTCTATTAGACAATTGAAATTAGGTGAACTTCACAATAAATCAAAAGTAAAACCGTGTGACGATATTGCAAATAAGTTAAGGGGAGAATTGCAAAGGTAATCAATCTTTTCAGATTTCATTAAAAGTTAATTTTAAATTATAATTACAAATCTAACATCTTATTATTAATTTACAGGTGTTTGGCTGGACATGCGGTTAAAAGGAAGGAAATAACTCGATTAGAAAATACTTTGTCGCAAAAAGGAAAAGAACTTAATGAAGCTTCAATGGTAGCTGAAACATGTCGACAAGAAGCTGCTCGATACGCTAAGCGTGTTAGCGAATTGGAGCAAGAACTGAAATCTGTACTTACAGATCAAGCTATGAAAGCAAATGCTCAAATACAGAAATTATCCAATCATTTAAGCGATGTAAGAAAACAGTACGATTCTTTGCGAGAAGAAAAAATTGAATTAGAACAGAAGTTAGAAGAAACTTTAGCAATTAATCACGAAACACTTAAAAAACTGCACCAAGACAGTATAAATAAACAGGAGAAAGAGGCCATTGATGAGTACAATAAAGAATATTTAGAAATACATGCTAAGGCTGTAGAGAGGGTTAGACAAGAGGCACAAATCGAAGTAGTGCAATTATCGTAAGTGTAAATTCACTTGTAATCATATTTTGTTTAGCAGTATAATTTATTTTAATATATACTATAACGCTTATAAAATGTATTTATTTGTAGCGTGCAATTAGAACAGACGCAGAAGGAGTTGAATCGTGTTAAGGAATTGTATATAGATGTCTGTAGTACAAAAGAACAGTTGATAAGTGAACACAAGTCTGAAATCAAAATGTTAAAAGATAAATATGCTGACCTGCAAGAGCGTGAAAAAGACATTGAAAAGTATGAACACGACTTGCAGACACAAGTAAAAATAGCCGAAAAATTGACACAAGAATGTGACACGTACAAAAGTAAGGTAATGGAATTAGAGAAAGATTTAAGCTATGAAAGAAAAAAGAAAGAAGAATATACAAAGAAAATTCACCAAGAAATTGAAAGAGGTAATTGTTTAAAAAAAGAAAGAAAGGAAAATGTGAATTCTTCTATTTCTTATAATTTAGCCTTACAAACGTAGTTTATGTATATTTTTATATTAAGAAAATAGCATACGATATTACATTAAAATTAAGTGAATAATTTTATCTGTACAGCTAAAGAAGAAGCCTTAAACGAATTACGCAATGCTCATCCAAATCAAGAAATAAGTCTACTCTTGCCAGATCATTGTTCGGAACATCTAGAAAAAATTAATCAGGTATATTTTAAAACGAATCCGTTTTGTGTACATGTACACAAATTTATAATAATACATCACAATAATACATTAATAATACATCAAATTTTTTGTCTTTTATAGTTAGAAGAAGATTGTAAGCGATTAGAAGAAAAGTTGCATGCTGCAGTGGATGATCACAAAAAGATATCTGGATATCAATCCGAATTAGATGGTGCTAGATTGAAAATAGCACAAATAGAAATTTCTCAAGAATCCTGGAAAATGAAATATGAAAATGCGATTAGTGAAAGAAACGATCTAATTGCTAAAATTTCGAAACTAGATTCCGAAATCTTGAGCATCAAAAGAAGCTCGAAATTGGAGGATTCTGACGATGTAAAATTAAAAGTGGCCCGGTATCATATGGAGAACGAAACATTGAAAAGTAAATACGAAGATTTATTCAATGAAAGAAATATTTACAAGGAAAAAATTTCACAGTTAGAAACAGAATTATTGGAAACCAAAAAAATCATTGGAAGCTTTGAAAATCGATTCAAAAAAAGTAGCGAAGTATCTTTAACTTCCAAATGCGAACTAGAAAAAGTACTTTCTCATTACAAAGATCTGGTGACACAGTTAAGTGGTAAAATCAATATATTAAAAGCTGGAAGAAAGAATGACGCGGCAATGGAGCAAAAAATCAAACAATTGGAAAAAGATTTGCAGGAAAAAGATGAAGAACTGGAAAGACTAAAGGAATTTGAGAAACTAAAGGAAGAAAGGGATCAACTTGTTCTAAAACTGAAAAATCAAGCTAAACAATTTGAACAATACGTTAGAAACCAAAAACAAGTATCGGCTGAATTAAACCTATCCCCGCGCAGTTCGAGTGACGGTACAGATTTTCAAAAGATAAAGGAAATTATGATTAAAGAAGTCCGCGAAGAGATGGAACAGAAAGTGGTGGAAGAACTTCGGGGTATAGAGGAACAGCATCGTGAGAAGAGAAAGGAACTAGATGAACGGTATAAATCTGTTCTGTTAGAGTTACAAACCAGATGTAATGAAAAGGCGCAGGAAGTGGAAACTTTGAAAGAAGCGATGCTCACGGAAAAGGTAAAAATTCATTCATCTTTCAAAGCGAAGGAGCAATTTGTTAGTCAAATGATTAAAGGCAAACTTGAAACTTACTGCAAAGAATTGCTAGCACGACAGATGAAAATCGAACAGTTACAGGAAGAGTTACAGCAAAAAGAGAATGATGTGGAGGAAGAGAGAAATCTGATGGCTCAGGTAATGACTAAGTGGGCTGAGGAGATTAGGGAGATAAAAGATAAAGAAGCTGAAATGAACGAGAAGTTGAAACATTTACAAGAGAGCGAAGAAAATCTGAAGGCAGAAATAACAACGCTGAAAGAGAAGGAGAAAGAAATGAAAAGTAATATTGATGCACTAAAACATAAGTATCAATCAGCAAAAAAGACCGCGAGTAATTATAAGGTAATCTTGTAGCTTCAAAATGAATAAGAAGAATATTCTATGCTTATCATTGATCTTAGCGTTTTCAATTTAATACACTAATTCTTTCAGAAGTATGCAGATGAGAAAGAAAAGTTCTTGTTAAGTGAATGTAAACGTATAGAAGAAGGATACAAAAGAGCCATGAATCAAGTACAACAAAAACTTGAAACAATCGTTAGTACTCAAGAAGAACAAGTAGCAACAAAGCTTAAAGAACTTGAGTGTCAGTATACAGAAAGAATAGAACAAATGCGACTTACACTGAAGTACAAAAGTAAATGTTGAATTATGTATTAATACTTTTAGTATGCAATATAGCTTTGGTAGTTTAAATGCAAATTGTAGTTAGAAGAGGCTAGATATTTTTAATTTAAAGCACTTTATTAGATGAACAACACTATTAGTACAACACTATTAGAAGATTTTTATTTTAGGGACCAATAAGTTAAAATTTATATATGTATATTCATAGAATTATTAATATTCGTTTGCTGTATTTCATTATAGCGGCAGCGAATGTCAATGTAATTTTAAAAGCAAATACGAAAGTACAATTTCCCGGTTAATAGATAGAGTAATAGTTAAGAATCGAGATCTATATACGTTAGTTAGAGAACAAATAAAATTGTAAAGAGAGAAAGAGAGAAAAAATCATTTTAACGATTATTAATTATTGCATAATTTTATGAATTGTCTATATTAAATGCATAAAAAAAGTACTCCGATATAAGTGAGATAGAAACTCTTAGTCACATGTTTTCACCGAACTTTACGACATAATATTATAATGCAAGACTGGATCTGTAATAGGTCTTTTCCTTATTAAATAGATAGAGTCTTCATGGACTTTAAGAAAAATGAAATTGTTCTAGTACAATAAATACAATTATCTTTTGATTTTAAATATTAAACTATGCTTTTGAGTATTAGAAAATTGTTCACAATTTATGTGTTTGAGGAGAATATTTGTAAGAAGAATTGTATTAAAGTTGTACAAAATGTGACTTTATCATAGAAAACTTATGCATAAAACATTGAACATTTATGCTTGATGTCTAACATCAAGTTCCAAATTAATATATATTAAAATTTACAATTTGGAGAAGTTTATATTTATTTGGTATGCAGAAATTTAAAAGTTAAATATACAACATTTTTTGTTAATTTTATCGGAGCTTTTGAGCACAGAACAGATAAAATGTTTTGTACAAATTAGTACATATAAACATTCTGTAAATGAAATAAGAAGCCATAATTTTCTCTAATCTCATAATTTATCTTATAAGTTTAACTATGCGTGTAATATACTCACAAGTAATTATTAAAATACAGACTGCTACGATTAATTTGTTTAAAAAAATTTTATATCAATTTTGAATTAAGTCTTAGTAAACATTCTCTTATTCGCAAGACATTTGTAAACAACATATTATAATTTAAAGAATATATTTCGAAAATTTATGTCTTAATTAAGACTTATGACATTTACATATTACGTATTGTACATTATATATTATTAATTTTACCAGTGTCATCATTGTCATGCTTTGATAACAAGAAACATCAATAGCAGTATAATTATTAAATCATCACCGAGTAGAGAGTATTATTAATATTAGTTATGTATTTTTGTATGTAGAATGAATTAATTTATTTTTTGTAATAAAGATTTTATGTCAGTGTCTATTAATTACTTAATCCGAATCATTTGAAAGCCTATATCTATTTATTAAACAAGTCATTGATACAAAATATATTTTTTTTCTTAGGATATGAAGAAGCTTTCATAATAAGGTTTATGAAATAATTAATTATGTTCACCAATTATTAAAAACATTATTTCTATAGAAGTATATTCCATGAACACAATTTTCATTATTTAAATAGACGCGCCACATGAATTTACACCTTTTTCATCTTTTTAGCCTGAAACAGAACCTGTATCAACTTTTTAGCCTGGACTAGAACCTGCATCATCTTTTTAGCCTGACAATAAAATTGTTCCAACCCCTACCAGAACAAATGATTCTTGCCAATATTCCCATAAGGGGTAGTGCAATAAGCGGCAGAAATCATCTGCTCCTGAAAATCTGAAAATAGCGCCACTAGACTGTAGCGGTAAAACGCTCAAACTGTTAGCCAAATGTTACCGAGCGACGAGGTATTGGCGCTGTTGGCAGATTTTATCGGAAGTTGTACGTGGCGCCACCCATCGGGAGAATCCTGAACACTAATCGGCAACAAACTTAGGCGTTTCGCCACTACGAGGTAATGGCGCTGTTTACAGAGTTTGAGAGCACTCTAATTTCCCATATATATATATATTTCCTCTCTGGCTGCATCTTGGACACAACATACCGATGCGATTCATCAAGTTTTCAGTCTTTGTCTTCTATGATTAGTGGAATAAAGAATATTTGTGTAACGTGCGCGGTATCCTCATCAAATTGGGGCAGAAATTGGAACCAAAATAACAAGAAAAATGACATTTATTCTAAGGCCTATATCATGGAAACATGTAATACAAAAATCATTTTTGCCAGTGAATCATTTGATAACTACACCAGCTCTTGAATTCCATACGTCGAAATGTAAATATGTTGCTTTTTATGAAATGTCAATGTATCTAGATGTCGCTAAATACGATGTAAACAAATAATTTAAACGCCTAATAATATAAAACTCGAACACCTTGAAACACATATATTTATACATTTTTAGATTCATGTCACGGTGAATATGAAATGCAAGATCCAAAAACAGAAGCTGATATGTAGGTAAAATTAGTATACTTTATAAACTACTATAAACATATAATATAAAACCGTATATATACATGAAATTATCTAACTTCATTTAAGTGATGGATTACTATCTTCTTTTTAGTGTAAATGTAACATTTATTGATAAGACAGGGACGAAGATACCCGTGAAAGGAAAAATAGGAGACAATGTATTGTATTTAGCTCATAGACATGGAATAGAGATGGAAGGAGCTTGTGAGGCATCCCTTGCTTGTACTACTTGTCACGTGTATGTACACCATGATTATGTAGATAAATTACCAACAGCTGAAGAAAAAGAAGAAGATCTGTTAGATTTGGCACCATTTTTAAAAGAGAATTCACGATTAGGTAATTGAAAATATATTTATGTTTAATTACTCGTAAAAAATTACCTAGAAATATTAAAATATATTTTCCCATTATTAGGTTGCCAAATTATATTAACGAAAGACTTAGATGGCATAGAATTAGAATTGCCACAAGCAACAAGGAATTTTTATGTAGATGGTCATACACCAACTCCACATTAACATATACTGTACATTCAAATTAAAGTAATGTGTATATATATATATATATCTTATATTTATACATATATATATAGTTAGTTATAGCTTTATACATATGTATTATTGTTAACAAGTTTAATTAAAAATTATATATTAGAATATTTGTAGTGATTAGTGAAGGAGAATAACACTGCATTTTTCAGAAAGTACTTTAATATATTTCGTAAACCTTTAGAGCAACAAACTTAGTTTATATGACATTTCATCATGGTACAATATATTTATTTCTTATACATTTGGATTATGATACATACCTTTAATTACAATGATACAAGATTTAAACATTTATGATATAATGAATCTCTGAATTAAAATCAATTTACATTATCAATGAAAATACCGTACAAGTTTCTATTGTAAATTGTTTTGTGTTAGCATTGCCAATGATGAAATATTCAAATATTTTCCACTGCTGGCAAGCGTCTTTATGTATTTCTCCAGTGTGATAGATTTTCACAATTAACTTTTGAGTATACATATTTTTTAAATGTGCATACGTTCTCACATTCATCAGTTCGTATACGCGTATGTAAACTTGCATGTTTATTTACGTCAATAATTATTCTCTGTGTCGATAATTATTATCACCAACATTATCATAATTGTTATTGTATAAACTATATGTATATTTATTTTCTGTTCATTATTGATCACTATAATTATAGACACATTATAACATTTCAGAGCAATCATCACACTATGCATTCATTCTATGTAATTAAAAGAATTTAAATAGAAGTACATTCATACAGTCACACTATGTCGTACAAAACTACATTTGTGAAGATGATTACATTTTGTTTCTCATTTGGTATGAGTCATCACAACGGACTTATTGAAAAAATAATTTTTGTACTTATTTGTAACTAAACAATTATAATATTTAATGAAATATCATACAAAAAGAAACTGTCTATATCAAAAGATTCAGTGGAATACTTTGAATCGATAAACATAGATAATTTGTTTACTATCGAAATTAAACTATTAATTGCTATGGCAGTAAACAAGTTAATATTTACATAGTTGACAAATTTTTAAATAAAGTTTTTTTTTAATTTCTGTATATTTATAGTTACATAAGTTTTTATAGAATTCTTTTGCAAAAATACTGCCTCACTGGCATATCGGATTCACAATATATTTATATTAAATTACATGTCACATACATATGTAGGATGCCAAATTATTACGTAATGTCCCCTAAGCTCACTAAGTAAAATTTCAAATATATTTGTTAAAAATGCATAGCATATATATTTTAATTGAAGAAAACATATCGCATTTTTCGAAATATAATTGAAGTTATTCATGAAAATACTTGTAATGAATTCTATTTGGTTTATTACAGCTAAAGGTATATATCCTAATAGAAGATAAATATATTAACTGTAAAAAATATCATTGCTTTTATTTTTACTACTACCTTAATGCAAAGAGTAGTACAATATACTGTGAAACGAGAATATGACAGTGAATATATTAATATTTACGTAATGAAGCCATTGCATTTTAACAAATGTAATTGTATCTATATCTTTAAATTCTTAAAGACAAAATTCTGGTAATATTATTTTAGAACAATTACTTGAACATACAAGTTAAAGAAACTGAGCTCAGGGATATAAATATTACAGATCTTATTAAATGAGTTCTTGAAACCAAGTTACAAATACAGATATAAAATCGTGAGTGCTAGTTTGAAGTATTTAATTATAGAGTTTTTCGAAGAAATTATATCTCTTGTACAGATTTATAAAATCTATACATATATTTTATAAGTTTCAAGTAAAAAATTTTGATACAGAAGAAGAAATTGTTTCAATTTGAAATGAACTAAAAATACATTACTATTATTGGACTAGAAACATTAAACATAACAAAATTTACAAAATGATAATATTGATTTCTTGTCTTCCACTTCAAAATCTTTCCTTTTTCTTTAATAACTAAATTTCTGCAAAAATTGGTGTTTTAATGAATTTAGGATACAATAATTAATTACATACTCCAATGTTTCAAAGTTACATCCGATTCAAGGGTCTAGTCGTTATGAAATGCATCTTAAAAATAATGTAAAAACTTTCTACAACAGTTATAACATGATTATTGAATCATTGATCATGTCATTTTGAAAACTTTGATTGAAAATTGTAGTAAGATTCCCTGCATTAATATTTATGATCACTTACACTGAGCAAAAAAATAACTATGCTCACGTACACCGAGCAAAAAGATATCTATGCTCATAATGGTACATTTAATTATTCATATTGCATTTTAATAAATTCAGATTTAACATTGTTTCAATTAAAATGTAGATATAAAAATCAGATCCTTCAAGAGCACAAGACTCTACAACCATGTATTATGGCTTTTAAAGCTGGTAATAAAGAATGTACGATAAGATCAATAATAAGCAGAATTATTGCTAAAAACCAACTGCATTCTTCTTTCAAAAGCATCTTAATTTCCTAAACATTCAAATGGTGTGCATTACCATTCAATAATTATAAATTACATAGAATAAAATGAACTACCTACTAATTACTATTAAAATTAGAAAAATAATTAAGAGTACAAGTAGATGTAAATTAGAAATTTTAACAATGACGATACATATGTTACAAGACTATAATACATTATAAAATAGAGATTTAGATTTGCAAACCATACACTGCATTCAATAAAAAGCAAAAGATGTTTTAATTTCAATATAGATACAGGTTTACAAATAACTCAAATTTATCATTCAGCTTTAAAGCAGAAATATGTTCCAACGAGTAATAAGCCTCAAACTAATAAATATTATATGTATATGACAATTCTTTAACTTATCTTCATTGTGCATGATGAAATAGTAAGATTAATAGTACTGAAAGTACCATGCTTGTAAATACTGATATTATTTAGCATTTAAGATTACGCCAACATAGTAGCATAAGAAATTCCATTTAACGGATAAATCACTATATAAATATTAATGATATTTTAAAAATACAAAGAGCACAATATAAGGAGCCTTCAAAACAATGTTGCGTTTGACAATAAAAAAATTATTTCCTATAGACATTCTCACTGTCATTCCTGAATGACTGTCTATAATCTCTTTTAATAACATGATACAACTTTTAACATTAATTTCGATACTTATTTGTGAAAGTGCAACTAGAATTTTTGACAACCAGTTTATGCTAATTAATGAAGTATATTAAAAACCATTACTCTTTCCTGTCACAAAACCTAAAACTTAAAACTTAAATATGCATTTTGTTTCTACTTCTTAATTCAAGTAAATTGA
Organism: Halictus ligatus; assembly: GCA_028454255.1. Classification (NCBI taxonomy): domain Eukaryota; kingdom Metazoa; phylum Arthropoda; class Insecta; order Hymenoptera; family Halictidae; genus Halictus; species Halictus ligatus. The sequence goes on from CM052143.1 coordinate 10,001,664, forward strand.
ATTCGTGCAATTCCTTCTAAAAGGATTACATAAGAAACATATAATACAAATATTGTCGGCACTAGATTTAAATATGAAGTCATCAAAACTTCTATTTAAAAAACAAAACAGAATTCGAATAACATATATTATAGTGATAAATATGTAATCACTTTAAATTTCTAAAACAAATGTACAAGAAGAATAAATAAATAATATCTTGAATTTAATTACCAAAATTAAATTACACAAAATCAAGAAGTCTGTGGTCATGTTGCAAACGATTCTTTTACCAGTTTCTTCATTATAAAAGAGTTCACACAAGGCGAAAACTAGCTTTCAAATTGGGAATAAAAGATTTTGTATATCTCACATCTTGACTGAATTCCCACAGTGTGCACCGTGTATCACAAATAGTTGGTCAGTTCAAATGCTATTCTTGTGGACCAATCATTCCGAGTATATGTTAAACAACGTCCATTCTCAAACTGTTAAATGTACAGATGTGATTAAATCATGCAGTTTGCTAATAAAATATACAAAATGTATGGAATATACATGATATTACGACTAAATGCAATAATTTGTGCTTATATCTTTTTGTCGTTTTCCTTCTGTTTTTTTTTTTTTTAACGAATTAGTTCAGACGCGACGCTGATGGATAAGTGCATGTACTGGAAGCTGTCTACCCCTTTGATACCTCTGACAACGACCCATACTCAAATCGTGACATTCGTACACATTGGCTACAGTACCACGTGATGAAGAAAAGTTGGCTGATTCGACTGAGTATACAGGAGAGATATCAAAGGGTTCCTCCAGTTATTCCATCGGATGGTGACGTCCCCCGCACATTCCACAGGACCTGCCACACCAATGAACAGCTCTCAGCGGAGGATAAATCCACAAGCAAGGAACGATCAGTGACAATAATGCCAAACCAAACCACCTGCGTCCGCATCCTTCTTCTGTGCTACAACTGCACAATTTAATATTCACTTAGTACATTATATATTACATTATATATCACTTTAAATTTTCGTTATAGGCACAGAAAAAAAAGTAAAAAATCGTGAGCTTCACTTTTTCCTCCAAAATTCCGAGCAATAGCAATTTCAAAAATATTTTTCTTACACATTACTTAGTAAACTAATCCTTCTAGCATATAAAAAAAGCTCATATCGTTTGGCTCAATTTTAAAAAGTTATTTAGGGTTTTTAAACGGTATCCACTTAATTTTGACCCCGACTTTATATAGATTTTTTATAAGATAATTATAAAGTAGATTAAATCCTCACCTGCAGGGATTCTGGGAGAAATCACCTTCGGCGTCACTCATACAGTGGTACAACATGCCCTGAGCACATGACAGACACGAAATTTTTGCGATTCCGCGTTTAACAGGATCAGGTGCATATTCACACGATCCTCTCGGGTTATGCTGTTCCGTATAAAGCTCTTGGCAATGTTTACATCGTAATCGAATATTACGATTCATAGTATTTTTCGTGGGTTCAGATACTATAATATCTGGCTTCTTCAAAGAACTGCCAGTATTAGTTCTATCTAACCGATCTCCTTTATGATCATCGATAATAGGATATAAATACTCGTGATTAAGAGTTGTGAGCTGCACATAAGGATAGTTATCCGACTCAGCATCGGCAGTCGATGCCAAAGGATGTTGCGATGGTGGTGCTTTTATAGATGATCCATCAATATAATGGATAGGTTTGTGTGAATCAGAAAAATCTGAATACTGGGAATGACAATTAGTCACCCGAACTATACTACGAGATGTTTCTGACGACGGACGTGGCTCCGGTGGTTCCGCAGGCAAGTTCAAAGTCTACAAAATAAAGAAAATGTTGTACAGAACGTTCAAAAAACTTTAGAATATTTTCCAAAATATAATATTCAAAATATGTATTTTGAAGATTGTTTCTAATACATACCATAAAAACATCTTCATCACCAGCATCTAATGAATTACCGCACAATGTTGAATTAGCCAATCCTAAATCAGAAACAAAATTTGTTAAATTATTATGTAAAGTAGTGGTTTCATTAATCGTCTTGATTCAGCAAACACTGAAAACATTCTAATATTCTTACCATTTGTACATTCCATACGAAGTAGCAGTAAAATAATAAGCAAATTAATACAATATAAATTTAAGCAAAAACACAATTGTACATTAACGCGATTCGATTTGGTCAAGTAAAAGATGCTACCAAAATTGCAAACTACCTTCTAATAATTCTTCGACAGCTGTACGAACACCTTTATCAAAAGCTCTTGCATCAGCAGCTGTTTGAAACGTTAAACCAAACCTTTTCTCCCCTGTCATCCAGTGATGAAAAGTTGGCATTACCTTATTATATTCGAAATCTTTTTTAATTGTACAGCTAAGAACAACCTACGAGAAGATAATGATTTGTTAATAGAACTGATTAAAATAAATTATATTTAAACATCATTGGAAATTATGTCTATTACCGATTGATCAGTGATTCGTTTCCCATAAATAAGATACTCATGCCTCTTCTTTGTCGCACCAAGCGGGGAACTGCTTGAAGATCCATGACTTTGGGTTGTAGTGACAGCTGTAGTTGATACAGATTGCGTAGAATTCGTAGTAGAGGGTACGACAGTCGAAATACCAGACCCGTTGGTATTATTAGACTGATGCCCACCTGAAGAAGTAGCTCTTCTTCTAACCGAAACATTAGCTAAACCACCGCCACTTAAAGGAACCCAACCACCGGAACTATCATCCCTTGTCATTACCTGGGCACGAACCCTCACCAGATAGTTACCACTAAAAAGTAAAATGTCAAAAAGTTAATGTTGCAAGTTAACAAATATGAATTTTAATATTATGTTTTAAGAATAGCACTTCTCTTCAATGGTTATTAAACCGAAGAAGGAAAAAAACCGAAAGGTAATAATGAATATACTGTTGTTCAATACAAAAACCAATACACTACTTTTTTTATCATGAAGAAAATCAATAATATATTTTAATACAGGACAAACAATGAACAATTATACAAAACATGTCTATGCCAACAAAATGTTTTGGCAAGGAATTAAAAATTTTCTTTAAATATCGAAATCATCGCGTAAATAGTTTAAAAACGCGCAAGACCGATAATGTACGTATGTGAAGTCCAAGAATTGCTGTTACACACAACGAAATAGCAGATGTTACGCGCTGACATCGATTTAATGAATGAACAGTCACCCCTACACAGGCATAGGAACACACAAACACTCCGGCCAAAATCATACGTTTGCATGTGTACATTTTTACAGACGCCCAACGTGAATGACACATCTCAGATGTGGGTTTAGTTATATGTATTTCGAGGGTTGAGAAAATTTTGAGACATGCACGAAATATGTAGAATACTGGTGGGTGTCGAAAATGTTGACAGGAGAAAAGGCAAGACGAGGTCAGGCAGAGCTGTCAGGTTCTGCGTGACGAGCGTGATATTGAGGAGAGCAGAGGAGTTAAGCCATAGGCACGGACATTTCAGGTTTCGGAACGGAACAATCGTCAGGATGTACCGCAGGCATTACAGTATTACTTACTCCTCCGACGCCTCTGTCATGGTTCGAGCTGTCGAAGCCTTTATTCAATGCCCACCTTTTCCCACACTTCACCATTTTCGTTGCATTGAAAAGACATTCGGCCGCGATTCTGTTTATGGAGCTTTTTTAGGCTAGTGCCAACCACAGGAAGCGCCCCAGTCCTCCTCCCTCTCGCATTCCCCGTAGAGTTCATCCCCACGCCCGAGTCAAACGCACAGTCCACGCCTGCTCCCTTCAATTTTACCGACCATCGCTTTCGTTTTGAAAACATTTCTTCTCCTGCATATTCATCGAAAAATCATCCGAAACCGAGACACTAATCATCGTATACAAGTATAACCCTATTCTAAGACTTCTTTGGTTACAATCTCCTGGCAGAATCACGGAAAATATCGCGAGCGAAACTCGCGCACCGAGGTCCACCCCGCGAGCCTGACTGACTATACGGTAGCTATCGACTCTTTTACAATGAAAGCTACCGGTCTGCGCAACAGGATTCATTCATCGATACTACCCATACAGTCTTGTTAATAATTAAGCGTGCTAACGTCTCTATGGCGGACAATGCACGTAACAGTTACTCCTGCAAGATTACGTAGAACAATGACATATATACATATATATATTTTTTCCAATTGCAATAGTTTTTATGTAATTATTTTCTATAGAAATTAATTGTATAGAACTTTATTAAAAAATTGGTTAAGCTTGTAAATATATTAAAGTATGCTATGAAAATCTGTATAAAGCCATAGAGAATATTTAATTTTAAAAATTATGGTTATTATGGAAGTTATTTTAATTTTGCAACCAACGATTATTAGGAAGCTTTCACTAATAATAACTTTTGTTTAAATCTGTAATTTTTTATGTACATATTGTCTGAAATGTAGAGAACAAATTTGATCGTATTAAACTCGTCTAAAATTCTATGAGATGTATAAATAATCGTTTGTGCAAATTGGTACAAGTTACGCATTTTATAAATGTTGCACTTATTGGTCATTATGGATTTTATCATCTTTTATTTAGAGAATTTATTAATACCGACCTATAATTCCTCAAGGTTTTAGCTATGCGATTAGAACATTGTAATTTATTATTTTATATAAAGCAGTATTGACTTTGCTGCTTTTATCGGCTTGCGTATCCTTATTTAAACGTGTCCCTGAACGTGGAACATTCACTTTCCGGTACATTTATTCGGCCGATGTTAAGTTGTAATTGTGGATCGATGATAGCGCAAATTAACGTCAAAAATACTGTACCGTAATTATACGCAAGACTAAAAATAAAATGGTGTCATGAAAACTATATCGCGGGTATTATTACACTTTTTACGCAAGGATTACAAATTTCGAACCAATAATCACGAAACATATTAATCTTCAAGGCAGACTTTAAAAACAATATATAGTTTAAAATAAAAATTGAATTAGAATAAATTTTTAATATATTTAGAACTAACATTTCTGTATAACGATCAAAAGACATTAAGATTACAATGAAATAATCAGTTATTTAGATTTTGTTTTACATGATGAATAGTAATTGATAAATGTTAACTATACGAAACATTGAACATTATACTTCATTCTTATCCTCTCATGTATGAAATATATATATATATATATATATATATATATATATAATGAGAGTAATATATATATATATATATAATATATATATATAATGAGAGTAAAAACAGTAGCTTTTTGTGTATTGAGAATCTAGAATTCAGGAATTTTTGTATCTTCTTTTATACTAGAATTTTGAAAGCGCGGGCACATTTAATAATGGAGGCTGTAAGTTTCTACTTCATTTTCGATAATTGTATTTTATCAATATATCCAAATATTGATTTTCTTGCGTTGCGCATTAACTACAGAATATATTTTTTAAAGCATTTTCTGTTATAAGTCTGAAGTACCTTTTCCCTATATCTTTTTGCATACGTTATTTTCAGTAGTTTTGATTGGTAAATTTAGATTGAACAAGTTAGCAAATCGCCTGATGGCATACATAGGGAACTTTGAAATGCAATCAGTACAGTCACTTTCAAGATTTACCGAAATCAATAAACATTTTTTGAAATGCAAAAACATTCTCTTGATTAGCGGCTCGTGAAACCAAAAATATAAATGTTACCAGTGTTCATGAAAATATATCGACATTTCAGAAATTTACACTGAAGCATATAAACATGCCACGATTGAAGTAAATGGAAGTTAGTGAATCGATTTGGTACTAAATAAACCTGGAAGTATTTAGTCGGGTAACTTTCAGCGGTGCAAAGTTACAACAATTAATGTAACAATAATATGGCTGGCAATTTTTGGCAAAGTTCACACCAGTAAGATACTTCTACGAAACTCGATATTATAATCTTACTTCATAAGTTATTCAAATATTTTATGTTTTAGTCAACAATGGCTTCTAGATAAACAAGACCTTGTTCGGGAACGGCAACATGATCTTTCTATTTTAACAGAAGAAGAATATCAGAAACTATTTATCTTTTTCTCAAATTGTAAGTTGCACAGTTAATCTTTTTAAGACTTAATATAAAAATTGAATTAAATATAATGATTATGGTCCTCTTAACCATAAAGTATGCGCAATTAAGTATAGTTGTTTTACAATAAAACATTTTTATAATTATTTTCCATTTGTTTAGTGATTCAAGTATTGGGTGAACAACTGAAACTCAGGCAACAAGTTATAGCTACAGCTACTGTTTATTTTAAAAGATTTTATGCTCGCAATAGTTTAAAATGTATAGATCCTTTATTACTAGCACCTACATCAGTCTTTTTAGCATCCAAAGTAGAAGAATTTGGAGTTATTTCTAATACTAGGTTAATTACAACTTGTCAAACTGTAGGTATGTAACCGATTCTATACATTGAATCAAATTCAAAACGAGCTATTTTTAATAAACATTTCATATATTTTCAGTAAAGAATAAATTTAATTATGCATATTCTCAAGAATTTCCATATCGTACAAATCATATTTTGGAATGTGAATTTTACCTTATGGAACACTTAGATTGTTGTTTAATTGTATATCAACCGTATCGTCCACTATTGACGCTTATCCAAGATGTGGGCCCAGACGATCAGTTATTAACGCTTACTTGGCGCATAATTAATGATAGTTTAAGAACAGATGTTTGTTTACTATATCCACCATATCAAATAGCAATAGGTAAGATAACATATGTATATATTTTAATAATATATTGAAATAAGGTACAATTGAAATTTTTATAAATTTTTGTAGGATGTTTACAAATAGCTTGTGTTATATTACAAAAGGATGTGAAATCATGGTTTGCTGAACTCAATGCTGACATGGAAAAGATTCAAGAAATTGCTCGATATATCATTAATTTATATGAATTATGGAAAACATATGATGAAAAGAAAGAAATTCAAGGGTTATTAAATAAAATGCCAAAACCAAAAGCTGCACCACAGCGCTGACAAGAGGAATCTTCTAATGCTTGGAACTGATGATAAAATTTTCTTTCTATTTATTCCATTGAATGTTTACTAGACATTATATTGATATAATTGACAATTGAGTACTCAAAATTATATAAACGATATCATTTTCTAACTTTATTGTACTTTTTTTCCCTTAAAAACAAAATGCTAATTCATTAGCAATTTATATTTAAACGTATACTATACAAAATACAACATTTTTTTAACACATTATGTACCTAGCGTACGTAGTGTAAATTTTACATACTTGATTTTACTGCATTCAAAATAATCGTTAACGTTATTAACTTATTGCTTACCTGTTGTACAAATTCGTAAAATTCATAATTATGTAATAAAGATAAAAAATCTTCTTAAAACACTTATTCATTCATCAATTCACCACAACTTTGTTAGGAATACATTAAACCTACTAATTCTGTTTTTACACATACAATTTCTTATTCTACGTAACTGGGACCTCCTTTCTCATATTGTTTAATTTTAATTTATGACGATTTGATTGTACAATCTATAGAGTACTTTTTGGTGTACATATTTAATAAGTCACTTATTTTACAAGTACTAAAGTTAAAAAAATACAACATAACTGAACGTAAAGTTTTTCTCACACTCTGGCACATACTCTTAGAACTTTGTTTTACTAACTGGAACCTTTAGAGTACCGTTTCCAGAATTTTTTCACGTCGTCATGTCCTGCCTTTGTAACTACCATGGTTCGTTTTCTAAATAATCAGAATATTAAGTTTATATACATTTTACATAAAGTAGAAAATGTTCATTTTATAAGATATAATTACCTTTCACTTTGCCAAATTAACACACCAGTAGAAAGGGCATGATCTCTAAGAACTTCAAAATCAGTCTGAGAGAGAAATTGACTGTATAAAACCCCTTCGCTAAATATAAACCTGTTCCTTTCATTTTCCCACAATTTTATTTGATCTACAATTGTAGGGGGTAAAACTGGAGGACCTGCCTCTATCATTTTACTGTGAGCATGTTGCTGCAAATAACTGTTAATATAGCAAGGTGCAAATTAACTGTTTTTCTTCCATATTTTTTAATGATATGCAAAGAAAATTATTAGGAGAAACGTACCCTACAATTTGAGTTGCAGTAATACCACTTTTTAAAGCTTGACGTACAGAATCTCTTGTTAATATTGATACAACTAAATTTGGAAACCTACAAACAAAATATCGATTAATTATTAGTACTTAAGTAAGGGTATAAACTCATTGTAAGAAAGGCGAACAAAATAATGGAAGCAGTGCTTATAAATTTGTATTGTATTTTTCAGATCAGTGGCCATCAAATTTTACACATTTCAGTTGTTCAATAAACATCGTAGGCCGTGTTGCTGCTTGAACATCCGAGGGTTAATAAAGATTTTTTTCAATATACAAAATATTTCCATTATTCTGTCCAATTTTTATATGTATAAAATATATATTATACATATTATAATATATTATTATATATATATTTTTTCAACCATACCTGTACAACATTTCACAAAACAGGCCGAGTAAGGCAACTTGTAAGTTTGAATTTGTATAAGCATATACTCTGTAATTTGTTTCAACAACAATATAACCCTCTTTTTCTGGATCTCTAGATAATGGTTTGTTTTGTCCGGTAGCAATGTTTAATGCTAATCGTGTAGGATAAAATCTAAATATGTAGAACATAGTTTTGTTAATATAAAACAAACAAGTGTAATAAAATGTGATTGCGTTTAATGATACGTTTATCAGGTTTGTCTGATAACATGTTGAAGATACGAACAAATTTTTAAATTAAAATTGCATGGAACAAACGGAAATTGAAATACAAACTTTTGTATTCCACGTAAAAATTTGTTTGCATCTTTAATATACCAGACAGACTGGATCACTTAAGCACAAACACATGCAAGTAAGCAGTACCTTCCAGCCTTTCGTTTCCTTTGATAAACCAAGCCAAATTCTCGTAGGTGTTGTAAAAATGTTAATAAACCCTCAGACATTCCTTCAGTACTATAATCCTTACCAAGTGTTGAAAAATTTAATTGAAAGAGAAATGTGAGGCATTCGACTAAATCAAGACCTCTTGCTTCTATTGTATCTAAATATTGTAAAATGAAGTACCACACCTGGAATATGTTCATAGGAAATAAATATTCCATACAGCTGCTATATAAATAATAAATTATTATGTTTATCCTAAGTATATAAGAATCAAAATTTTATAAATTTGTTCTGAACTACCTGCGACGCAGTTTCCAATAATAAAAATTGAAATCCAGCTTGGGTAATAACAGGACTTCCATCAGCTTCATCTCTTTTCATTAATCCAGCATGCAAAAGAATTCTAACAGCATCAGCTGATATTCCTATAATGTAATTATTATACAATGTAATTAAATTTTTTCCAGTGGTATCATTTGTACCTACTTTTGCTTAAGATAAATTACCTTCTTGTTGTTGTGAGCCAACCATATAATGCAGTACGCATTCCCATCTTTCCAATGCATACGAATCTAAGAACGCAACATCTCTTGGTTTACTGTCAGTTTCCATTTGATTTGACATGGTCCATGGTTTACCACCTCCCAGTAAAACAATTTTTAAGTTTTTCTTAAATGTAGTGTTTAAAATCCAACCAGGTAATCCTCCTGGTATGGAAACTTCTTTCCACACATTCAATTCATTTAATATCGACACTACCTTTTGATGCTCCTCAAAATGAAGTTTGGAACACCAAGAAGCAATAACTGCTTGAGGTACTGGTTGTTCAACAAATAATAATCGCATAACATAGTGCTTAGCTATTACGGGCAATTCACGAAAGACAGCCAAACAAATTGGAGGATTATGATACAATTTATTCAACACTTCTGGGGGTCGTGATTTTAAATATTCTTGAAGATTTTTACATTGCAATCCGGTTGGTCGTAACAGATTCTTTCCGGTTATTGTACTTGACATTATTTTCTATATTTAAAATGCAATGATGTATAACATTGAGAAATACTTGAAACTGTATTTAATTACAGAACGTACAAAATTCCTCAATTTTATTTTCCCTTCTTTATATGATGAACAATACAAATAATCCGTACGTTTAATACTATACATTAAATAAGCATTACATTGTACACAATAATTACGAACTAAATGTCTACAACTTTATTTTTCTTCTTTAGTAATTGAACACACTCGCGGCACTTCTCCTCGCAAGTGTACTATATCATAAAGCATAAAGAAAATACATAGATGATATTCATCTCGTCTCATATTTACGTACATATCTTGACTTTCAATGTGTACAACCAGAGAGAAAATTTTGTCTCTGGTACGCACTGATCTACCTATCTATACATTTCTAGTACAGCATTATAGCTATATATATATAGATTCCTTTAAGCCCAATTTCTAAAGTCAAAATAAATCAAAATAAATAAAATAATCAATAATAATTTAAATATATTGCATATATAAATATCTTATAATATATATTATAAAATATTTAAACTGTAGTTCAACGAATATTGCTGAAGTTTATCAGTCCTTACCGAATGAACCTCATTTGCCTCTAAAAGTAGTTTCTTCGTCATAGTGTCACCTCTTATTATATCTACTCTTTGGTGTAATAATTTAGACTCATAGGTATAAATTTATAAATTGAATTGAATGTAACATCTGTAAAGATCTAAATTTTATGGCCAAAGTGCTAATTTTTATGTTTTCACGTTAGGTGGCGCTTGAAACCGAAAATACCGCATCTTGATACATTTGAACTATATATATGTATATATATACAACAATTTTTAGTTATATAGAAACGTAAGAAAACAGAAAGCATACGCCTGAAATAATTTTCATAGTAAATATACAAGCATTGAATAACAATGTTTGTCACTTCGCGTGCCATTCGAGCTCTTTACGTGAGTTATTTATTGTCATTTTTGTAAAATTGTGTATCGTAACTTATGCTATCATAACCTCTTTATTAGTCTTACATAACTTTTAATTTATAAATATTTATTTGTTAAACATCTATATTAATCTCAGACTAACTTTAATTGTAAATAATAAAGTTGCGTACTTCCATTGTTTTGTATTATTTTAAAGGAATATCAATTAAAAAGTATGTGATTATATGAAATGTCAAATAATTAAATACCTTGCAGAATCACACTGTTAGTATTCACTTATGTTTATGAATGATATAAATAGATTAACTGAAATGACGCATAATTTTATTATCGTTTGTGTTTTATCTTTCCTGAATTAAAAACTATTTCACAGTGAAAGAAATATTAATCAATTAGAACAAATTTTAAAAAATTCAATGATCTTCATATTAATTTGTGTAAACTGTAACAAATTGTAGCATATTTGTAATTAACAATATTGTTTCTTCCTTGAACATATTATAATTTAGTATGTAAATTGTATTAATATAATGTTTTGTCTTTTATTTGAATTAGTAATATATATTTTTTACATAGAATTGTAAACAAGTCAGAGGGTTGCAGACTTCAACCATCCGTTCATCAGATCAACTATTTGTTGTATGTATTCTTATTTATAACTTATATTAATGTTGATCAGATGTTTATATCACCTTAATTCTAGCATAGAGACACAGAAGAGGACAACCCAAAAATACCATTTGAGTTTAATGAAGCAAATAAAAAACGTATCGAGGCACTTATGAAAATATACCCAGAAGGCCATAAACGTGGTGCAATGATACCTCTACTAGACTTAGCTCAACGTCAGCATGGATGGCTACCTATTTCTGCTATGCACAAAGTGGCAGAAATATTGGATCTGCCTCATATGAGGGTCTACGAAGTAGCTACATTTTATACCATGTTTAATAGGAGACCAATGGGGAAATATCATGTCCAAATCTGTACATGTACACCATGCTGGTTACGTGATTCCGATTCTATTCTAAATGCTGTAACTAAAGCTACAAATTGTAAAGTTGGAGAGATGTCAGCAGATAAACTGTTTACAGTGTCTGAGGTTGAATGCCTCGGAGCTTGCGCTAACGCACCAATGTTTCAAGTTAATGATGATTATTATGTAAGTATAACTGTATAAAACCTTTTGACATATTTTTTAAACAAATATTTCTTTAATTTTTTAAAAACAATATTTGTATTAATGGATAAACTTTATAAACAAATAATATTCCGTATAGGAGGATTTAACTCCAGAAAGTGCTACTGCTATAATAGATGCATTGAAGAAAGGTGAAAGACCACCACCAGGTCCACAAAATTCAACTAGATTTGCTGCAGATCCTGCAGGAGGATTAACATCCTTAACATCCCCACCACCTGAACCTGGTTTTGGTGTTAGATCCGATTTGTAACGTTTTCCTTACAAAGTTAGTCTGTTGTATAATCTGTAAGTGATGAAAGAATAATTAAGTATTTAAATAGACCATGTAGCAATAATTAAGCAACTTAATTCATTGCTTCCTAAAAATATTTTTTTAATGTATTGTTTTTATTTTATTTTGAAGTTGTCTTCTTTCATTAATAAATATGTCGTTAATTGAAATGTAGAAAACTATGCAATTCCTATTTATCAGCAATAGTAACATATGAACATCGAGATACCTAATTGTTGAACTTACATGAACATTTTTCTTTTCACCACCTGGCACAAGGCACCTGTACTAAGAACTTTCTATTCACATGATATGTTCAAAATTTAAAATATTTCTTATAGAGCATACAAAACAAAAGACATAAACGCACTGAAAGAAATGCACTGAAACATATATATAGGGTGTCCCACATAAATGGGAACACCTAAATATCTTTCGTATTTACAGTCGGATCAGAAAACTTTAGAGGACAAAGTGACATTATTGCAGCAGGCAATATAATGGCGAAGAAAAAAATTTTTCCTGTCGTATTTTTTAATGAAATTTCAAGGTCACCTATGTTTTTTTTTAATGGAATAGTATATTTTTTTACAATAGCATGATAGACAATAAAAAACTAAATTTAGTGGATACCACCTTTTTGGCCTTGAAATGACCTTGAGCAAGAATAATGTGGAAGCTTGAAGCTTATGTGTTTCAGCAAAGATTGCACGATGTTTACGTCGGGTTGACCTTTACATATCATAATAAATATTCGAAATGTTGACCATCCTCATTTATGCAATGTTGCAATCTTTTAATAAATGATCTATAGACATTGTCGATTTCCTGAGATGTAATTGAAGCACATGCCGCAGTAATCCTTTGCCGCATGTCCTCTGGCGTTGTGGGTTTATCTTTGTACACAATACATTTTATCTTGCCCCATAGATAAAAGTCCAATGGTGTCAGATCCGGAGAACAGGCTGGCCATGGAATTGGTCCAAGTCGCCCAATCCAGCGTTCAGGATATTTCGTATTTAGCACGGTTCTAACAACTTTAGAATAATGCGGTGGACAAGCATCATGTTGAAACCATATGCGCTCCCGATCGAATAACGTAATTTCGTCTAAAAGGCCTGACAAATCCTGGCGTAAAAATGCAGCATAATTTATACTAGTAAAAGTTCCTTGTATAAAGTACGGGCCTATTATTTTACTGCATAAAATGCCACACCATACGTTAACGGTCCACGGTCTTTGCTTTTCTACTTCTCTTAACCATCGTGGATTCTCAGCTGACCAGAAGTGCATATTGTGCAAATTCACTTGCCCATGATTGGTAAAAGATGCCTCACCCGTAAAAAGAACTTTGTGAAAGAAAGTATTATTCACTTCTAATTGATATTGTGCCCACTGGCAGAACCGGACACGATTAATATAGTCGGTAGCAGACAATTCCTGATGTAAAATCAAGTGATATGGGTGAAACTTTTCTATTTGCAGTATTCGTGAAATACTACTTCTGCTAATACCCGACTCTTGTTCGAGTTGTCGCAAACTTATATGTGGATCATTAGATACTGCAGCTAGGATATTAATTCTATTTTCTTCATGAGTTACAATTCTTTGTTTATTACGATTGTTAGAACTTACACTACCGGTATTTTTAAATTGTTTTATCACGACGGAAAATGCGTGTAACGAAGGACAAATACGATTCACAAATTTTTCACGATACAAACGTACTGCTTGCCTCAAACATTGGTGGCTTTCACCATAAGTGAAAACCATATCAATTCGTTCCTGTACAGTATAACGCATTGTTATCACTTTCACGTTTAGAACTCGAATAATGCAGAAGGAACAATGTACTTATTCTAACCGATTAACCTTCTGTTAACGATATCAATGATACATACTCTAACATAAACATACGCTGTTTACTATGAAAACTATTTCGAACATTTATTATGATATGTAAAGATCAACCCGACGTAAATAACGCGCAATTTTTGTTGAAACACGTAAGTTTTAAACTTCCACATTTCATCCGCTTCAACATGATTATTCTTTCTCAAGGTCATGTCAAGGTCAACAAGGTGGTATCCACTAAATTCAGTTTTTTATCGTTTATCATGCTATCATAAAAAATATACTATTCCATTAAAAAAAACATCGGTGACCTTGAAGTTTCATTAAAAAACACGACATGAAACATTTTTCTCTTCACCACTATATTGCCCCCTGCAATAGTGTCACTTTGTCCTCTGAAGTTTTCTGATAGGACTGTAAATACGAAAGATATTTAGGTGTTCCCATTTATGTGGGACACTCTGTATATATATATAAAATAATGAATAAAAAATAGATTTATACATTTAATATGTAAAATTTAAAACATATTATATAGAGTATGTAATACATAAAATTTATATGAATTAAATGATTTAGCGTACAAATTAAAATTAGCGGCGTCGGCGCACTGATTAGATCAGTGCATCGGCGTCAATTTTGTGGCCACATGCCACATGTAACAGGAGAGGAAA
>CM052143.1:10026220-10171757 GCA_028454255.1 Halictus ligatus
GTAGTAGTAGTAGTAGTAGTAGTAGTAGTAGTAGTAGTAGTAGTAGTGGTAGTAGTAGTAGTAGTAGTGGTAGTAGTAGTAGTAGTAGTGGTAGTAGTAGGAGGAGGAGGAGGAAGAGGAATAGCAGTGGTAATATCAATAAAAATAATGGTAATAATTATAATAAAAATAATAATAAAAATATTAATTGTAATATTAATAATAGTAAAACAACAGTAGACGTAGCAGTGGGAGGAATAATAATAAGAAAAATCATAATGCTAACAATAATAATAATAATAATTATAGTAGTAGTAGCAATAATAATATAATATAATGAAAATGTTTACAGGGTACATACAACTTTTTTTCATCTTGTATGGAGGCTTGTTAAGTATTTTCATCTTAATAAATCGGTTTTTCTTAATTCAGTTTGTTTCTCTGTATTCATTTCTTATATTTTCATGTCGGTCAGCGTATGCGATCATCAAACGAGACGCTAATACGACGGCTCTCTTACCATTCATTTCCCGAAAGACGCTCGCATCTCGCGTAACAGGAATATTATCAGTCGTGTTATAGTATATTTTCTGAACACAATGTTTTTACACATGACGTTAGGAAACTTATGTTATTTTAATCCGGCCACGATGTGTTCCAAAGAATTTGAATTGAAAACCGTTTAACCCGAATTTCTATTTGTAGGATTAAACGAAACATTTGATAATTTATTAAATCGTGGATGCACAGGACATTCGTTTTTTCTTTTAATTCACTTGAACAAATCTTCTACACAGTTTCACGAAAATAAAACGGCGGATGAACTTCATGTGAAAAATGCGTGCAGGTGTTGTTTGTTACATTTAAAACGACAAGGAATCAATAAAATTTGCATATATTTCGTTAGAAAATTGTAGCATGAAACGGAGATTGTTTGGAACACAAGCCGTGATCGGTTCTTATTCTATTTAAATGTATACATCTCTGTTGTTTGCTAATTGGCATAAATACTCTGCATTTTTCGACAATTGTTGAGTGGACAAATTTTCTCCGGGGTACAAAAGCTATAAGAAACGCATTACATTATGAATGGAGAAATATGAAAATATTTCGAAAACGTAGTCTCTGGTAAAAAGTTTCCGTATGAAAAATTAATTAGAGTGTTTGAAATCAATCTATTGCTGTATAATTACAAATTCCACATTCCGAACCGAATATTCTCAATCCCTATGGTATTCCGACATGTTCCATTATTCTTTTTTCATGTTTTCTTCCAATTTTTACCTTTACCCAATAATCGACCACCATTCTTTCTAAGTAACATTCAAGTTTTTATCTGCGACCAATCGCTTGAAGCGCGTTTAAACATTTTCCCTTATTTCACATATCCCCAAAATGAAATTTCCTTCGAATTCAAGTCTCGCGTGACGACCGTCGTTTTTTTTTTCACTTTGTAAAGCGGCGGATTGTATTACATACGTTTCGAAACTACGCGATACAATCACTGGTTTCGCTGCGCGTGAACAACGTAAGCATAATCATATTATCGTTAAAAATCAACAATCTTCAGATGAGAAAATGCTTCGATGATGCATTGGAAAAGGCTGCGTTGCGCCCATAGATCTCCACATCTTTCTTCAGCCTCCCTCGCCAGAAAGAAAGACTTGGACAACGTTCTCTCGCGCTCGGTCTCCTCGTTCTGCGGATTCTTTATCAAAAAGCGAAGTTCCTCGTACCAAAATACACAAGTCAAAAAAAAGAAGAAGAGAGAGAAGCGAAATCCCGATGCCGCGAACGGACCAATGAGCGCAACGCGTGGTTATGTGAATTTGGAAGAGGGCATGTGTGAGTGTCACACACTTCGTCTACGTTTATAGAGCGTACTGATTTTTGCCGTTCAACAAGATTATCGAAACGTCGGGACAGTTTGCGGAAGCGTTCCGACCAAATCCGACAAACAATCTGTTTCCTCATGGATTTCGTGTATTTTTTCTTTTTTAATCTTGAAAAATCATACGTCTCTAAAGTCATACTACACTCTCTTTGTTCCCGTCGAGAGATGTCGTCGAGATAAAATGTTCCATGTTTAACATAGAATTTTAACAGCTTCTCCTGATCGCTTGTGATTTGTGACGTTAGATCGAGTGTACACAGCATTGCGTCTGTCATTTTTCATTTATTTCAGCTTGAACACAAACTCGTTGTGCTTCTTATAATGTTTCAAAGTATCATATGTAATAGTCGTCATACATCAAAGACGAAGAGAAATTACTCTAATAACGCAAGTGGTTCTCGAGAACGTCCAATAATAATTCGAACGAATATCGTTTCGCGAGTTGTTAATTTTATCGGCAAATACTCCAAAAGAAAAAAGAAAAAACGAAAAGAAATGCAGTATTCTAGGAAGTCCATTTCATGAAATAATTCGCTATCAATTCACAAAAAAGAAAATAAAATTACAAATTTCAGACTCCTTGTTGCGCAAAATCATCCTGAATGGTGCCGCACATATCAAGTTGACCACATTCGGCATAATAAATTGTAACAATTCGAATAGAACAAGTCCACAATCGATACCATTAAAAAGTACTGTATTAAAAATTTTAATCAATGTTAAAAACATATGGCGTCACATGCTAGTAGCAAGCCGACGGGAAGCTGACATAGATACTGTATACAATAAAACGTTTAAGTATCGCCTGAATCTATAATTGTAATAATTCGTTTCATATAAAATAATACAAAACCGTCAATAAAATATAGTAAAATCATATTTAAAAGTTTAATCTGTTTAGTACATGCGTCGCAGAAAAAAAAGAAAAGAAAGAGAGACAGAGAATAAAACATGCAAAATATCTCAAGGACTGTTATTGGTTGCAGTGTATGTTGTTAATAAGTATCGAAAAATTTAGATCGACCGTCGTGTCGTTTTAATTTTTTTCTATATATATTATCTTATCGCTATTGACACAATTTATTTGTATTTAATGTTTCGCAATCTGGCATCATATGTCTGTAACCACGTTATTTTTAGTACTTCGTAGTTAAACGAACAGAAGACAGAAAGAATATGAAAAAGAACTTCGTGAAGTGATTTTTGTTAGTTTAGTTAATCAAAATTGAACGAAAAAAAAAGAAAAAAAGAAGTACACAAATGCCAGAAAACGATTACGAACCTACGCCAAAGGTATAACAATATAATATAAATAAACGCTATAATTATCGAAGTGAAACGGCAAAAACCAATTACGATCGCCATTGGAAACATATGCATATGAGTACGCGCGTATCGTTTATTATAAAGTATCTAGGTTTTTGTATGATTATATCATTCTTGATCGATCTTACATGTATACTGCTTTTTTTAACTTTCTTATTACTGTGTATTTTTTTCCCTTCTTCTGTATAAATATGTATTGTTGTCTGAATCATGCAAACCTCGTTTGTTTAAAGTTCCTTTTATATCAGCAACAAACTGACGTTCGCAACATCCTCTTCTCTATTCATCAAAGTAAATAAAAGAGTCGAGTGTACAATGTCAGTGTCCTCTTCTCACACTTAAAACTAGATCCTAAAGCTGCACTCTTATCAATTATCTATGTATATTGTACAAATAACTAGCATTCGACGCGACTTTTTGCTAGCAATTACTTGCTAAACCGTTTACATTCGTGACATTGTGTATAAAACTCTATTGGAGTATATGCTTACACTGATAATTCTTACTTTTCACCTCCTGTTTCTTTTTTTATGCATCTTTATAATAGTAATTATCACGTTTTCGCTCTCTAGGCCACACAGTTTTGGGTGCCAAATTTTTTTTTTTGTTAACGACGTTTCTGCACGCGACTAAAGCATTTTATGGAGTGTTCGTAGAATCGGGCAGGACCCGAGAGGCCAGCTGGGTTCATCCTCACTAGACCATGTTTGTCCGTCCGTGCTCACAAGCAAAGTATCATAAGCTTCTGTGCCGGACGCGGTGTATCCGTGCCCTATGTAAGACCAGTCGGCTTCTTAAGATAGACAAACAGAAGACTAAGAAGGGAAAGAAAAACAAACGGAAAAGAGGAGACTTCCCTCGTGTTTTCCTTTGCATTCCTTCGTAATACTTCTTCGAATCGATCTTTCTCGGTCTTTATTTCCTTAGAAGCCGGCTCGTATGTTTCTTAGAAGCTCTTTTTTTGTTTTCACGAACGAAGGAGCGAAGAGCTTCCCGCGCGATGAGTTATTTTCGTTAAACCCTGCCTTTTATGTTTGCCCCATTTTTGAATCGAAATAGTATACTTTTACCAATGTCGACAGCTTCGTTTGTTTCTTTTTCCTTTTTTTACTCTTTCGTTTTTGACACTTTTGCAACGGCAGCATCGCACGCTCGTATTTACTATATCGGGATTACTTCTCGTAGCCGACATTTAACGACGAAATGCAAAGCAACGCAACGGGGAAGGATCTTCAAGTTCCTACTGCCCGTTCTCATTGCCCTCCGCTTTTTTCTTCTCCCTTTCTTTCTTTTCCTTTTGTTTTGTTTTGCTTTCACAAACAATTCGATAAGTTTTTTGCGATATCGTCGTGTACATTGTATATATATACAGTATGTATAATCACCTAACATATTTTGACGGTACCGCGATCGAGGCGACAGTATGTAATCATCGACCGTCGTCGTGGTTTTCATTCGCTCTTTTCGTTCAGTGAATAGCTACTGGACTCTGCTGGACGCATACTCCAACCATAGGACTGTCTTCCCTTTCCGGATCTCTCTGTTTGCCGGTTGAGACTGTCGACGGTTGCCTGACTATCCCGTGCGCATCAGTCGTTGGATAGCCGTAATTGTAGAAATTCTGCTGCTGAATCATCGGCGAAGTCATCATCGCAGGCAGATGGGGTATTCCAGGGAGAATTAGGCTATTATACGATCCAAGAGAGCTTTGTATCAGGGAGCTGTCTACAGATTGCATGGACATTGGCCCGGATGCAGAGACCCCAGTGGCCGAGGTTGACGGATAACTTGTCGCTACCACGCGTCGATTGGCCATATGCCGAGGCGATGATTCGCACTCCATCGGTTGATAGCCACCAGGGAGACTTGATCCTTGCATCGGATTGCCACTGTTACTGCTTCCCTGTCCTGACATGGTTACCAGTCCTGGGACATCAAAAGAAAACAACCTTAGATCACAAGCGAACGATCATTATGCGTCTTCACACTAATCCAAAGATCATCCAATGAATTACTAGCTCTTATAATAAAAACATCACTATAGGAGAGTCAAAACACATAAAAAAAAAAAGAGATTCCAAGAAAAGTACTACAGGGACACATTCCAGGCACTGAACTTAATATTTCACTGTCTCGTTTGTCTTTCCCCTCCTATTTCTAGGTCATCTAATGAATCATTGAATTTATACGTCTATTTTCTTTCTCGACAATTAGGTATATCAGATGAGAAATTATTAGTGCATGAGCACAAATAGCGCTTGCCTTTTTTTTCAAATATAATTCCTATACTATATGAGTCCTTTTCAAAATTTATTGTCTGTGACTGTGACTTATATTGTAGTTGAACCTAACACATGATTTTAAGTAATGTGTACAGTGACTGTTATGAATTCTTTCGTCTGGTAAGCTTAAATATTTTTTGATAAATCTTGCTGTGTATTAAAATTTCTATAATACGTACGTGTAGTCTACTACTTTCTTCAAATTATAAATACATTGCGCTATTACACGTTGAACATATTAAAAAATATACTATTTAATATGTGAAAGAAAATGACACAAATTATTTGGGTTAAAAATACAAGACTTGATTTTAGTAGCCCTATTGAGAATGTTTACTATCATATTTAAAATGAATCAAGTCTTTTTAATTAAACCGTAATTTTTTAATAGATACTATTTCACTTTACCATGCATATAAGTATTCAGATTCCTATTTCATAGCATCAATTTTATCTAACATTTATTATGAATAAATTAAGTTTAATTCAAAGAATAACAAACTTATCACATCTTTTCCAACGACTGAAGTCATTTTACAATTTCAGACAAAACGGAGCAGATATCTCTTTACTTTAGGTAGAAAGATTGTAGTCCTGTGATTTCTCCTAATTAATTTTCTACTTTTTTCATTTCCTTTTTGTCATAGTTCATGTATTTTTAAAATAAATCTTATAAGTAATTTCAAAGAATAATATAAGTTATTTTGATGAGTAATTAGAAACTAAACACGCAGAAACAATGTCGACAAAATTGAGTCAACAACTTAAATTCTTTTCTTGTTTTACACCTTCTATCTACCTTTAAAAAAAATGAAATTTTATTTGTCTCAAGTACAACACACGCCAAGATTTCAATTTAATTGAATCGGATATTGACAGTAATCTCTATTTACGTGGCATTGCAAAATTCTGCAATATTCTTTGAGTTTTGGAAGGCTATCTAGGTGGAAAATTGTAAGAATACTTAATATTTCAAATTTTGATTTATAGGATCACTATTATGATCGGTATCAGTGATTACGACAGATGTGGTAAATTTATTAATTCTAAACCAAGAACCTTTATACCATAATAGAACTTCCATCATTTTGGATAATACGCAGGATAAACTTCTGTGCCTGTATATTTCTTTAGCAAACCCAAAACGCTTATGTTTATTCAAATGGTGCAATTCAATGATGGAAATCCCTCAATTGTTTCACGATTTACAATCTCTTCATCCTATATCTCGTATTTCATTACTTTATCCTTAAAAATTGTACAAAATAGAAAGAACTTATGCGAGTAAAATGGAACCTGTAGGAATAGATGTGCATCGTATGGATTGACGGAACTCTTGTGTGTCGCACAAGAATTCTCACTGTAACTGCAAAATCTAATGTCTCGCATATTTGACGAAGACGCACTCCTAAACGTGCTATATGCAAGCAGTTAAGGCATGCACGAAATAAAGTACAAGACAATGAAGTAATCGCTCTACAGAATAAAAACTTAATTAACACAGACAGATATATTATTCAAATATTGTTGGCTGAGATATGTCCTTTAAAACCGAGTGAAAAAAATTAATGATACATAGGAAAAAGCTCAATAAATTGGTGTACGATAGAAACATACACACCGCATTGACCACTTTACATACACATTTTTCATACGCTTTTCAAATTGACGGGCAGGTCCTCACATGGGAAAGAACATATTCCAGCAACGATATTTGATGTTTACTATTTTTAAATTCTAATGTAGCACGTCATATCGACAAAAACATTCTTAGGTAACTAAGGTAGGTAGTCCCATTACAGATGTATTAATTGTAGAAGAATATTGGTACGGAAGTCCAGAGGCACGGGCAATCAATGTGAATCCGTGTCTCGTTTCAGAGAGTTGAAAGTGCGAGTTTGATATTTGGTCAAGCAAGCAAGGTTTCGCATATTACATCCGAGGCCAGGATATGATTATCAGGGACATTGTTAGTTTTTTTAGCTTGTAGGATTGTTTGTTAGACAGAACTTACTTATGTTAGTAAGTAAGATTAGGGTTGGGGCCTAGGACAGGTCGTCGCCGCCCCGCGGATACGACAGTCATCGAGCCACGTACTGTCCCCCCATCATATCTACGGGCAACAACAAGTATTGTTTAGTTTGCGCAGAAAATAAAAGATTATCAGTAAGGGATATGTACCTTATAGAGACATTATTAAAATAATTCGTCATTAAAACAGTTTTGCGAAATAAAATACTATTAGCAACATAGCCCTCTCGTTTCGCTATCGCACAATCGAAAAATATGAACATACTCATTTTGCGAATACAACCAATAGCCAATTTGGTCGAGTATCGTTACTAGAATTTTTTTTTATTGAAGAGAATAACACGAGGAAGTTTCTTATTTTCTGCACAAATTAAAGCCTGCCTAAATCTTCAATGCTATGGAGTAGTTCCTTAAAATGTTGAGTCGCAGCTAATTCGATCTGATGATTACGTTTTCTGAGAAATTTCTGCAATCATTTTATGTTCTGATCTGAAGATTTTAACGAGCTATGTAAGAAGCAAACGATCAAAAATATTCCCTTGACTTTTGATTTTGTCCTATTTGCTGGACAAACTTTTCTATGTTTCTAATGCGTTGCAAATGTGAAACCATAGAGTTATAAATTTAAGAGCAATGAATGAAAAAAGTAGTGTACGAAATAAATAGAATTTCTAATCGATACACTCAATTGATAATATATGATATAGTACGCAAAGACCCTTTGTTATTTCCAATGTTTAATCATGTAGCTACAGAAAATGTACATACATTCTGCATCATATTGCCACAAACGATTGGATAAAACCTGCATGAAAATTATTATTTTACATTTCTGTTGATTGTCGCGTAATTTGATTGTCCTTTCTAATAAAGAAATTTAAGGAAGTACAATACAGCTTAAGCTGTGACGAGAATGAATGTTTAAGAAGAATGTTTAAGTAAGCAGTGTGATCTTAATGTACATTAAACATGTTAATTATAAATAAGGACTATCGGTAATCTGTCACGCATGTAAATTGATCCATTAAGTAACACGAAATTGAAGCTTCTCTATACTAAAAGGTGAGCAGCAACTTACCGTGATCCTGGCTCATCGATACCACTGCCGGGCTCGTGTTAGCACTGTTGGCAGCAGCAATATTTGTGTTGGTCCCCTCGTCGGCTGTTCGCTTAAAGAAATTGTGCTGAAGTGCGTAATACGGCGTCACCCTTGTTTTCGGATCAAAGTCCAGCATCCGCAGAATCAAGTCTTTGAATTTGAGGTAATCAGAAATTGAATGACCAGGTTCACCTATCCTTCTACCACCAGGGCCTCCGCTTTCAACGCCTAAGATATCGTGTAAGCGCCTCGTGCCGGGAGGTTTGTACTTTTTACCGTCCTTAGATTTTTTCAGCACATACGAGCCATCCGTGGGGACTTTGTCAAAGTATTTCCGCGCTTTGTGCGCTTGGTCCAATATATGTTTTGGTGGCATTCCTAGTACTTCTACGATTTTATTCATTTGATCGACCTAAAAAATCGTCAGATGTAATCAGTAAATTATTGAAGATTACGCCTCAACCTCTACAGAATGGAACGTGGTTTACATTCATTCATTTCTTATACAGTATTTTCAGTAATTTAAATATTATCCATAAAATCAATATACTATAACGAACAAATATACCACGACCAAAATGGTTTTGTTTGCTTAAGCAAACTATTTCTATCTAATTTATTGTCCTTCTTTTTCTTTATGATTTCCTAAGTACCATTAAGGATACATTATGTACGTTTTGCTTAGTCGCATAGCACATACATAAATGATCTAATTTTGCAGAAAATCCTCCTCGACAAATGAATTTTTCTGGATGGTAACTTCGATCTAGTTTATGAGTTTGGAACGGATTATTTCTAAATGCTACGAGGTTCTAAAATCAACTGATTCGTTCCAGGATGCCTCACTGAACACGAAGAAATTGCCAACCATAAATACAATATTTATTACCTCATTGGCCCCACTGAACAGAGGTTCTCCTGTATGCATTTCAACTAAAATACATCCTAGACTCCACATGTCTATCGCAAGGTCGTAAGGTATTCCTAACAGGACTTCAGGAGACCGGTAAAACCTGGATTGAATATACTGGTATATCTAAAAATGGAGAAAAGTAAGCATTAATTTGTGGATCTCAAGACACCCCTGGGAACGGCATCAGACACTCACTCTTTGCCCAAGCTGACACGAACTACCGAAGTCCACTATTTTTATCGCACTTCGTTTGGGATTGCACAAAAGTATGTTTTCGGGTTTCAGATCACAGTGAATGATGTTCAATTCCGGTGTAGACAGGAACAAAAGGGCAGTACACAGTTGCTGTGCAAACTTTCTCGTTAAGTTCAACGACACTCCTCGAAAATTCGTATTTCTAAGTAGATCATATAGATTATACGATAACAGTTCGAATACCAGACATAAGTGATTCCGCCACATAAAATGCCTTTTCAGCTTAACTGTAAGTAAAACATATTCCATAATAGATTTTCGTCTAGGGTACAATATATAGTAGATTACAAATATGAGCTGGCGATATTTCGTCAGGCACAGACCTATATAATATTTATTCTCGGTATCCGCCCTGTTCATCATTTCCAATAGCCTCACTTCGATTTGCGCTTGATTTAGAAAAGGTTTTTTATTCTTGATAATTTTTATTGCCACTTGCGTTTGTTCTTCATGATCAAACGCTTTTACTACTTGGCCGAAACTGCCTTTACCTGAAAGTCACATATAGACATGATAATGTGATGTGTTGATAATTAAACTCTTACAGATGAAACAATGTTTTGTGTAAATACAAATGCAAATTTGCAGTTTAACTATATTAGAGTTAACAATATTATAGTCGTACAGACTGACATAAAATATTTGACTAGTAATTAATGTTAAAAATATTTCCCAAATTTAAAACAGTATAAACTTTTACGCATGAACAGAAAAAGTTAAATTAATTGTAATTCTTTATTCTTACAACGTATTAAAAATTTGCAAGTTCATGAAAACAGTAGCGAAAAGCATTAATAATTAATCTAAATGATAATTTTACCTATTAACGAATCGATCTCATAGCGATCGAGGAACTTTTCCCCATTTTTGATAATATAATCATGATTATCATCATCCCAACCATCGTTGTACAATTTTCTTTCCTTTTTATGGGAACCATCTTCTCCTTGCATCTGTTGCGCCCTTCTCTTCTTCTTAGCGTAATAAACCTGTAAATTGAGAATGTAAATTAGCAAATATAGAAGGAACTACGCATTCGAAGCAATATTGTTTGGGTATAAGTTCTTTCGTAAAATTCAAATATCTAATGAAATACCTTTATTTCTAAAACCTTATTATTAACCATAATCTTTACTATTCCAATTTTTGTTGTTCTACGCAGTTTTAATGGTTTCATGTGCGCGCACGTGTGTGTGATAATTATGTAATTCAAGTTTTATAAAATAAAATGAATTTATTAACATATTTGTGTAATGCGTGTTCCACGCGGTGAATTCTCGAGATACGCAAAGCCTATTGTTATCGACATAATCGGAAGAAGTATTAGTGACTTTGAAGTGGAAAATATTTCAACGTAACGGAAAGATTTCGGGAATCTATTTGCTAAGATCTACACGTCACTTTTTCTAAATTCTATTGATCGTTGAAGTTTGCTCTTCGAAATGGTTCCAAAACACCCACCGCGAACCGGTTTTGGATGACCGACTTTTATCCCTTCAAAATTAGGTCCAGTGAATTTCTATTTGCGCTACAGCTACTAATGTGTAGCGAATTTCTTATGCAAACATTGTAAATCTTATAAAACATAGAAAGTTTAAAAAAAAATGGATTCAGATGCGTTGAATTGTTAGTTCAGTAAAAGTAAGTTTAATTTCATTTTGCAGTTTCTTCAGTATACTCAATCATCACCTACATGCAATATGCTATTATTTGAAAAAGATTGAAGATAATTATTGAAAATCGTACGGTGTTGACCTTTACCGCAAACATCATTTATGACTAGAGTGAATGTTAGCATAAATTAAAACTTAAAAAAAAGGAAAAGCCAGCAAAGTTCAAGGTTGAATAGAACCGAATAAGTTTTTACAACAGATTTTTGTCGATGAATACTATTATCGCCGTGGATTAAATTCTATTTAACTTCGCTTTCTTGGAATACGTCTATAATAATACGGATTTGCATAAACATCCACGGTCTAATTATAACTTTATGCTTGAATGACAGAGCGGTTAGGAGGGAAGGGAAAGTGAACGAATAAGTAGGTAGGTATGTAGTAGTTAAAGGAGTCACGTACATAAACGAAACAAAGAATGGGAAGAGGTGGGCATCGAGTAACACACGCAGAAGAACGGGACAGAAAGAGTAGGGGCGTGATTAAGAAAATCATGATGTAACTCGCGAATTATAATAAATACGTTGCAGAGAATAGAACATATTTTTATCATATATTTCATCGAGTTAGATATCTATCGTAAACTTCTCTGAATACCTCCGATCTACAATCGAACCTTTATGATTTTAAGAAACTGCAAAGAAAATATCGTCCGTCGCACGCGATTTTAATTTCTGGTTTTATTAATGAAGGAACTCGAGACAAAAGCAGCTGTTGGAATTTAACGCATCAAGCGAATCGTAATAATTTTCCTGTAATTGCCTTCTCCAGAAGTTCAGCTTGAATTTCAAATTTTTTTTTAATATTCTTACATGGTCAATGTCATTATTTGTCGATTGTTTCGAGATCGGAAAATTGTGGGAAGCGAATTTAATGCGTAATTAGAAATTCAATGTCATCTTCTGACTCGTTCAAACAATTCGAAGGAGAATTAAAGCAAAATAAAGTAGGGTAAGCGACTCAATTACTGTGGGTCTAACTATTGTTACAATATAAAGATACCCTTCATGCCAACCTTGTTAATATTTTCGTACGCTTCTGTGAGTAAGTATAATTTAAAATTTTTGGTAGTACTCACACGTGCCACCGAGTATAACGGCCAACCAGCAATAAGCAAGTTAAAAACCAAAATCCTTCAACCTTATGTGTTTATTTATAGTTTTTATTGCCATGAACGGAGAACCGATCGGTGGAACATGGCCGCGAATAGAAACATTTATCGTATGTACCATCGTAAATAGTAGCGTTCACAGAATGTGTATCCGAAGTTCGCAAGTGTAGATCGAATATGACAGTTACTCTAGCCGTTTAATGCGAAAATGAGAATGTGTGTTTTGTGAAAGTAATGAGAGAACGGTAGTTGCAAAAACGTACGCAACGTGTGTAAACAAATTGTTATCGTGAACCATTATAAATCTTATGTCGAACGACTTCCGAGAGTTTACAAGTTAGTATTCAAATAAATTAATATATATATTATTATTAAATTATTATAATAATAAAACGGTATTATAACATTATACCATGCACGTCTGCACGTTTAACTTTAAAGATGTTCTGTACTTTCAACAACAATAGTTATGGAGTGGCATTTGACATAAAGTTATTCTATAAACCCTCTTGAACAAATTTATATAAATTCCAGTATAATGATTAACACTAGGCTTACGGAGTACTAATATTTTATAATATATATTATAGATATTTTATAAAAATAACAAGAATACATTTAGTCGGACTTTTAGCAGCTTCTACCATAATATCTGGACCAAGGAATAAATAATAAGTAATAATTGTGAATTAATAAATTTAGAACCCGTCATTTCGACGTGTCCCGCAAATCTGGTGTTGAAATAGAAAGAATAATACGTACAATAAAAATAAATACCGTGGAATAGAGTCAAACTGTTCTGTTATGAAAGACGGCGGAAGAGCTTAAAAATCATGTTTTGTTTTCAATATAAGAAAAGAAATAACTTGGCGCGACACGTGTCACTGGCAGTCACCATTGCCGCCGTAAATTATAATTCGGTTTATGAAGCGCCGCGTGAAATCATTTGCTACTCTTTAAGCGATACATTTTGTTTGTCGCATGTGCGAAGCCGTTCAAATAATTATGAGCAGTACTATACGTACTTGGAAAACACGCTTCTCCTATGGGATGACCCAATACAAAACATTTCGACACGTTGGACAAAGCGCGAGTTATATTGAACTCGCATTGTGTTCGGTCAAAAGATTGATTTTCTTTTCATGAAATAGAATTCTATTCTTTTGTAAACAACATATAAATATTACAGCAAATATAAATTTTCTTCCCTCTCTTGCGAAATTATTACATACACAGAAGTTCTAATTATTATAAACAACGGAGGT
This sequence comes from Halictus ligatus, assembly GCA_028454255.1. NCBI lineage: Eukaryota > Metazoa > Arthropoda > Insecta > Hymenoptera > Halictidae > Halictus > Halictus ligatus. Next base: position 10,040,049 of record CM052143.1, read on the forward strand.
TCTACAAATAAAATTTAAAAAATGTTTGAATATCAAAAATTGTAATCTCAAAGATCTAGAATAAAATTTACTTTTGTACGGTTTCGTAGTTGTCTCGCTTCTATTGTTTTGTAAGATACAGACATTTATCAAAAGTTCATTGCCGCTTAAATTTCAGTTTGAAAACAATTGAAGGTACTCTTATCGTACACATTATGTTGAAACTTTCTTTTGTCCGCTACTCTGTGTGTGTGTGTGGGGGGGGGGGGGGGTGAAATGTTTGTAAAATGGAAAAGTATCGTTTACCTCATTGATGTGCTTGTAAGTTTTGATGAGATCGACACTTAGTTTCCTAAGGGGTGCGGTGGCTGGATCACGAAACCTGGGGGGTATCCTAGCTTGCATGGCGTGAATATCCGCAGGAGTTTCTTGGGGAACCCCACCGGTTCCGCCACCGACACCAGCACCCCCACATACTGAGGGGGGCAGGGGTTCCTCTGCTACCAAACGTCCATAAAGGGGTGCGCCACCCCCGCCTCCACCGCCTCCACCGGTTCCCGACCTACCGCTTACTGAAAATTAAACATTACAAAATTAGAAAGTGAACAACAACATATTGACTTACTCTCAACTCTCGTGCGCAGTTCAAGTTAACCCTTAACTGGTGGTGAAGTTAGTTTTGATGTACCCCTATATGTGTTCCTTTCCCGGACAATAATTGTTTGGCATTTTCTCGGAGCAAACTGCTCAACGCTATTAACATATTATTTCTCACCAGCTAAGGGTTGAAACCTTCTCGTGGCAAGTAGGAATGCTCAATCAAAAATTGATCTTGATTTAACATCTATCAACTTTGGCAAAAATTATTCGATCGAACAAATTGTTTATTAGACTGCGGATTTTATGCATTTATGATCAAAATCAGTATACTGGTTCAGGAAAGGGTTGACTTCACCTAAAAGTAATCTCCGGTTTTTAGTTAATCGCAATGAAATTTTCTTCTTCCGATTCGATTTCAACTGTAAACTGAATCGCATGCCTGGAGTATCAACCCGACCACCGCGTCCTGTAAGCGATATATTCTGCACGCTACGCCAAGAATAATCCGTAAACGTCTAATTGATTTTGAAGAACCGAAAATCGTCGATGATACGGGCCGATCTTAGACACTGGCCGTCTTCACAATAGGGAGTTCCGGCCGCGTTTGACCGCTTTGTGTAAAATGGGTTAATGTACCAATTATCTAAAAAGTACACGAAGGTTAAAGTCATATTGGGTTTGCCTTCGCAGGGCGAATGAGGCGACCGATGTAATCGGGTATAGAACGACCTTTTGCGTAAAAATAAATCGAACGTACGGAATCACTTTTTGTTTACACCAATTTTCACGTTCCGAAACATTGGTTTCGAAAGTTCTACGGGCATACGTGGCGATCAGTAGAATTCAGCTAGCGTGACCATTTGCAATTTAACATATCTACTCATTACAAACAGATATGCACACAGAAATGCCAAACTTTCGGAGTCGACATTTCCGAAAGCGAACCCGAATAGTTTCGATTTATTTTTGCACGCGATATTATTCGACTTCCAGTTAGAATAATTAAAAAAATTTTTTATTCTTAATGACTCATTAAATAAGTTTGAAGAGTCTTTGTAATCTCAATAATGACACGATAAAAAAATATGAAACCGGTCGTTTGACCAGTCGTGGTACGATTAGCGTTACAGTTTGCACAATTCTTCTGATTCTTTAAAATTCTAAATTGCTTAAGAATGGCCGATAATAATCATAATTCATTATTGAAATACAGATAAGCCGTGAAGGCGGATGCGTCCATTCCGCTCGGTACAGCTTGTTGCGGCGATTATACTCGCTCCCTCCTCTTAAGGGGTTAACTGATCAATTTGGGTCTTACGCGATTTAAATTGTTAAAGGACAATATTAAGTCATGCTACGCGTTTTACACCTAAGAGTGCTTTGTACTTACTAGACTTCGGCTTTTATGCACTTACGATAAGAAAGAGTTGGTGCAATTTAAGGTAGCGAAGGGATTAAGGGAATTTGAGCAGATTGGAAAAATTCCGGTGCTAGGAAAAAATTGAATTCAAGGAAGGAGTTGAATTAAAACAATTTGTTAAATCAGATTGTTGGAAAATATGTGCGAGTTGCTATTAACGCCACCTAATGTGTATCACCATTTTTTAGTTCATGAGTTTATTCCAAATATGAATATACAAGGTATACTAAAACCATGAAGCTTATACTAATTTTAGCACTTCATGTTTTCTTTCATACTTTCAAAAATGTAAATTTTATAGAAGTTTTAAATGTACTATATTATTAAACATGATATACCGTTCTTTTCGAACATACTAACACACATAATTTTCACTAACCATCTCATATTTGATCAAAATAATTTCTGCATGCTCATGCACACTTTCTCTAACGATTATCTACTTTCATTGCCCCAGATTTATAAAAACAAAGTAGAGAGACATTCATCGTTTTGCCTACAAATATTGAAAATGATTATAGAAACAGTTCGAGAACTGGAATCCGATACTTTATCATATTCTAATTTCTAAGTTCAAGGTTTGAAATGAGTCCAAATATATTGTTATATACATATATTTTTCTTTTAACGAAATCATCACCGTTCAAATATCGACAGTTTCTCGAGAATGCGAAATTTAGTGTTTAAATACGTTTTCGATCCACTGTATGTTTGGACGAAACTGCGCGTGTTTAAAGTGCCATAGCGTATAACATTTGTCAGTATGACCGAAGAAAAGACAAAAAATATTTATTCTAAACTTATCAAGATTCTAATGAGTCCCACATCTTGCAGCAACTGACGCGTTGGTTCTCGGGCTTTCGAAATGACGATCAGGTGTAAAAATTGACATGTGATACCTAGATGTTTATCACCATTGTTTGGAATTTTAGCGTCCTCCTGTGACAAATATTCATTAACTTCACAAAGGTATACACGAGCTCGAAGAGAAGCGCTGTCGAATGAATGAGACAGACATTTCGTGAAAAAAGGGGGGTCTAGCTAGACGAGGGGTAATCGGCCCCGCGTATGGCAATTTTTATTTTTGTTGTGTGCCAAACAATCTTCTTTGTCTAAAACAGTATTCTGTAAAATTTCAGATTACCGATATTACCGTTGGCCTGCTAGATTTTACCGTTTTCGTCGCGTGATCGATATCGTATCGTTGGGTCCGCACGGACCCAGGCTGCGGTCGGCTAGGGTTTATCGAGCCTTGACACCTAAGAAGCCTGGGTCCACGGAAAAGTGGTTTAACCACGAGTATACACGAAGCACGTATGCACGATGGTGCATGTGATTGAGTATCCACGCAACGAGGTCACGAAGACTAACACAAGCCGTGCGATAACCAGCACGCATTCCGCTTCATTCATGTTTCCTGATATAGACTGACTTTCACCCATATACAACGATTCGCTAAAACTGCCCCCAGAGAGCGTTCGTACAACGCATGCCGCCTTAGGATTTCTCGAATGGCTTCGAGCAGTCATCACCCTCCCTTGCTCAGCAAATTCAGACATCGTCGCGACATTTATTTATAGCCGTTTGTTATGCAATAAGGGCTTCTCCGTCCAACCGATACGTTTCTCGCCATCTTGCGCCGAAGTGATATGAACGGGTTTCGCATGGTTCCCTAGTGACGAAGAGGCGGGTATTAATATTTGGCGAAATAGATATTTCAAAGGTACTATTTAAGGGAGTATTCAATCCTGTAAGCCTAATAAAATGCAGTAAATCTAACTTTTTTTCGTATATAAAAATACTGGAAGAAAACTTTTTTACGGAACATTAAGCAACATTTCAGCTTTATTTTCATTTTCTTTTTCTTACATAAAATTACAAAGTGGCGGAGTTGTATAACATCGAATCACCTTGGTAGCTTGTACCCAGCGGTAGAAATGACTGGAATATAGAAAATAAAAAATTGTTGTATTAACATGAGCAAAATATAAAAGGAACAACAACATAACAAAATCTTCAATGTAGTTTACGTTCATTTTTTATATCGTAATCTTCTAAATTGTTATAAATGTCCCGAGTTAACTTTTTTCACAGCCGCTTTTTTACCTCATTTTACAAAATTATTGGACAATCGCGCGCTACATCGAAGATAATCTCTTTTTGTTCAAGTTAACAATAACTTCTTATTTTTTACCAAGATACCAAGGGTTTGCTGGACATGGAGTTAGATAATGTTATACAACTCCAGGATTTTGTAATTTTAATGTTACTTAAACTATATACTATGATTAGTGCAACTAAGATTTCAAATTTTTTCGCTATGCGACTTGACACGGTTAAAAATTCCCCACCGTGTCTGTCTTACTGTTTCGATACTGTTTTGCGTAGAATTTCTCGCGATTTTCGTATCTTCTAATTGCTGCGTTTCATAGTGTCTCGGGCGAGACTGAAAATCGCGTGGCGTCTGAAGGGTCAATTGATCCCGATTAAAGCCCCGGAAGTCTAACACGGTTCCACGGGTTGAGAATCTCTGCAGAAGGGATCGAACCCAGACTGTTACCGGGGGCTAACGCAACTGCGAGTGTCAAGAGGACACGTGCTACTTATAACCTACTTCGTTCCTAATCTTTTATTGTTTTCGAAATATCGGAGACGTTCTCGTTACTGGACCGCGAATGTTTCTGCGAATTCAGACGTCCGCTGACAAATTTCAAGCAATTTGTCCGAGAAGCTCACAGTGAACCCACCGAGCATTGAGAATAACCAGCGTGCGTTGTTTCGTGAAAGCCACAAGATTTATACTGATTTGTTTAGAACGCGTATTTGTGTAATGGAATTTATTCAATCATTTCCTACAGAAATAATTGAACCGTTCGATACAAACGTGGTCAATATTTGTCTATTTGGTTAAACATCACTAACGAAGGGTTTAGTCCACGTTAAATAGAATAATCATAGTATAATTTTATTATACCATTTTTGCATCAAACGAAATTTGATCATCAAATAAACAGTTTGAGTTCATTGGAAATAACCGTTGCGCGGACAACCAACATGTACAGATAATTTTAAAGATCTACAACATCCAAAACCGTTGCATAAATTTTTATTTTTAAAGTATATAGCCTAGCAAATAAACATTCATAGCGGTTTTGTGGTACTTTTAGAAAATCATACTAAATTATCAAAGCAAACCGAGGAAATGGGTACCCGAGTTAAAACAGAAATGAAATTATATAAAATTCCTACTAAATCTTAGATTTTAGAATTTTTTAAAAATCTTCATACATGCACGAAATTTTGCAGTCGAATAGGTCCAAAAAAAAAAAGGTAAGCGCTAAAACGTTGATATCTTTCTTCGAACGTGCTCAAATATAAAAACTGTACGTTCGAAGTAGTTCGAAGTCCTCGCAAGAAGAAGCGTGCGATCCTAACACGGTTGATCTGATTAATACGAATTCGAACGTAACGTAAATGTTTACTGAAATTTACAAATATAAACGGTAAAATCCAGTAGTCCTCGCCTCTGTTTCATCGAGGATGTTCTGCATTGGAACATTCCGCGACATGTTAACAACTCGCGAACAAAGTAAATCGGAGCCAAATCAAGAAACTGTTGTTTCTCATGAAATGATAGACAACATCCGCTGTGTTTAAAATTGCTACCTTAAGCCGTATGTACGTACAAGCTATTCGATATTACGTACACAATGCTATTGTTGAGATGCCCGAAGAATATGTATTCAATGAACGTTCATCCGGTTAACGTAATCATTTTCATGAATGTGTATCAAGCGGACGTTTCCCGTTTACCGAATCATTCTTTCGCACATCGAACTATCGCGAACGACACAATCTGGTTTCGACAAATTCTTCGGCTTTATTCAATTTATCCATCCGAAGGATCCTTTAATATTATAGACAATAAAAACTGACGTGAAAGTTCCGTTATACTGCATTGATAATTAATCATTTCATGGTATTTACTTATTGCATCGCCTGTCTTACTTCTTCGATGACCAAAACTGCAAAGGTGTCATCATGAAAAGTGTTAATTATTATCTGAATTGTTTTCCACGTTACAATTACGTTCATATAAAATGCAAGAGTACTACTTTGTAGGTGTTTATCGCAAATTCTTGCGATAGATCTATGTCCGATCGATCATTGTATCGTTGAAGAGATTTGATTCATTTAAATCGGTTGCGTGACCCTCGTCGAGCCTGTTAATCTTACACTACCAATTCGAAAACTCTTCCGATGGAAAGTTAGATGTTCAGTATGTAATTCAATACCGATTTTCAATTTCGAGAGGCTAATGTTTCTACATGAAATTACCTACGATCTCAATGATACCATTTGAATACCAACGATATATATCCATAATTGGTGCGACGGGATCACAATGCATCGAATCGTAATATTAAACGCCACAGTAATACTATCATCGAAAACAAATGAGCTACCTGTATTGAAATAAACTAAGGAAACGGTCCCGCTGCACAGATAATTGCATCGTTAGCGCACCGTTTTTCTGCGTGTATTCTTCAATGAAATTACGCGTCTACAAGCGACTGCACAAGACACGCTTTTACTGAAACTTGTTTGCTTAAAAATAAATTGAAGTATCATCGATACAGTCAACTGTTCAGTATTACTTCCTGTACAATTCGCGATCGTCACTGAACTGTAGATATTTATCAAAATTTACGGGGTATCCGAACATTATCGGAACACTAAACTTCTGATTCTTGAAGAACTGTCGATATTTAAACCGTGATAATTTCGTAAAAAATAAAAAAAAAGAGTAAAACAACAAACGTCGACTCGTTCTTAAGCTCGATTAAACTTGAGAATTATACAAATTCAAATTAATCTATTGCTTGCCGACAATAATGAAAAGTTATAAGTAGACTGCTGACGTTTATGCGAAGTAAAAATTGTCTGTATCGATTGGACGAAGGGGGAGTTGCAGAAAAATTGATTTGGTCTCTTAATAATTTGAATAGGTGGTAATAATGTACCAGTAAAATTAAATTTATTTTGCCTACTCATTTTTGCCATTAAATCCGCAGTCTAGTTACAAGTTTCCATCGATATTCATAGGAATGTAGCATATCGATGTTTTATACAAGCGTCAACGTAATTTTCACTGTCTCCGCGCAATTAAAAAAGACTGAACATTGCATCCGATACGGACAAAATAGTAACCACAGAGCTCTAACGGTTCGAGAAGAGACTCGCGAGAGAGAAAAGGTCCCGGAGTCACAGGAGGGAGGACTCGGCCGTAATTTTCCGACCAGAAAAGCAATCCAACACGCATTACCCGCGCTCATTTCTAAGCGTTCAGGTCCTGGCTATTTAAGTTCTCTAATTTCTCAATTAACAGCGAGTTACAATTACGAGGTACAAAGAGACAGCTAGAAACGAAAATGTATAGGCTCCGGCGTATCGCTGAACATCGCTGCCAAAATTCCGGTCGAAGCTTTCGGGCAGAAGACGGAAATTGTCTGTTCCAAGAAGAAGCGCCGAAGCTAGAAAACAGAGACCAACGAGAGACAGATAATGTGACGCGCGGAAGAAACAAACAAACACCGTGCGGGAATAGAAGTGATTTTGGGTAATCGATTCGTAACGAGGAATGAGGGATAAGGGATAAGGGAGGAAGAAAGGGCGGAAGGAAAAGAAAGCGAGGAAGACAGAAGGAAAGAGAGAAAAAGAGACAACGTGATGCGACACGCAGGATTCATCCTGCAGGGCGACAGCACACGGAAAAGAGCTCGACAGGAGGAAGAAGGAGGCGGACGGGATGGGACGGGACGGTACGGGACGGGACGGGCCGGGACGGAACGAGACGAAACGGGACGGGACGGAACGGGATGGGACGGTGGAGGAAACAGAAGAGAGGATAAGGGCAGGCAGCATAGCAACAGAAAGACAGCTTCAAAACGAACAGTTGAGCGGTTCTGGTGCTGTTGCCGGTGGTGTTGCTTGCTCTTGCTGTTACCGTTACTGACTACGGAGTCTCGGCTGTACGACGTGCATGGGAAGAGGAAAGCAGTGGGCGAGGGAAATGAGAAGTCGGTACGCGCGCGCGTGCGAGCGGGTGGACGGGCGCGGGCGGGTACAGGCGGGTACAGGCGGGCGAGCGGCGAGCGACCGGTCGCTCACGCTCGGCCGGCCGGGCGTGTGTGTCTGTGTGTGAATGAGATAGGGGGTGAATGCGATAGCAAAAGAGGAGAGTCGCGTATTGATCGTGTCGCACGGGGGTGGAGCAACCGCCGACCGACTGGCTGGTCTGTCTTCTATACCGGCGCGAGTTGCGTCGAGAGAACAAGACGGTAAATGCAGAGAGGAGAGACAGAGTCGGCCAGAGAAAGACAGAGAGAATGAACGACTCTCTCTCTCTCTCTCTCTCTCTCTCTCTCTTCGTCTGTATATCAACACCATAAGCTATAATAGAAAGTATCGAGGACGACCGAGCGAAGACGGTGTACGCCTTCGGTCGCCTTGAAATCAGGTGACCGCGACTTATACCACCGGTTACACAGTCTTTTCTTCTCTCTTTGACGCACGCGTCCTCCGCGCACGATCTCCTTAAAGACAAACGGAAGAAAGTGATTATTCGAGCACGCATCGATCTCGACGAGAGACTCCTCCGGCTTTTGATCTTCGCGGAATTGGCCGCGGACCGACCCGCTAGACGGAGGAATAACTCAGGTCCGGCTACGTTCTACGATCGGCCACCTCCCCCGGCGCGGTGGATGGCCTGCGATGATCCTGCGGCAACCCGAGTATCAGGAAAAATTACATGGACAATGCCATCACCCGCCACACACACCCACACCCCGACCGCACCCCCCCCCCCGGCCACCTGTCTTCGACCGCATCTTGTGATGCCGCTTATACAGACTTCCGCGTTTACCTCTCATTCAGAGATTTCTTCCGCGTACTTTTGCACCGCGGGCCGGCAAGGTTGCGTGCAGAATTATTAGTTTGGAGGCAGGTGCGCTCTAGGTCGCGACTTATTCGTCGGCGGCTCGACGGCGTTGCAATTAAACACGGCAAACCTGTCGGCGTCGTTTTTGTTTTATTTTCTTCTGAAGAGACAATTTTTGTTCAACGGTACGCGCATTTTTACGCGTCAGACATTTTCATGATGGATTCCCACCAAAGGACAACCGTTTAAGGTACTGTCTGAGGTAAGGGTTCCCAACTCTATGACCAAACCCGTCCTCGAGTTTGGGATACGTAAGAACATTTCTTTAAGTAAATATTTAAGAATTATAGTTTCTCCATATGGAAGGGCAGATCGTTTTGATCAGCGCGATAAGAGTTTTGAGATTAAAATAAGCTGAAAACCGCTGTGCTAGAGCATCGAACATGCGAAAATCGGCCGCTAACACCTCTTGGACAAACAAGACCTTCCACTATGTGAAACATGTAATACCAAACTAGCTATGGATCATAACATCCTCGAATAGAGAAAATACACAAGCGATGAACTGTTTAACCCTCGCTCGCCTGCACCTGGGTCCGCATAGACTCAATGTTTCAAGGAATTCGTTTAACTTGTCTCCTGGAGGCTAACTTACGTTGTCATCTACTTACATGAATCTTAATCATCAGAAATCTGAATAAAAGATGGCACGTCAATACAGATTCTTGTATTATAAGCCGATAAAAATTGTTCCTTACTCTTCAACATAAGTGTTTTCCTAAACACTTTTGTATTAGAAAAGTTTTAAAATGGAAGATTTAGTCATATTATTATTGTAATGTAATAAAAAGAAAAATTTATATAATTTGTAGATAAGATTTACGTGCAGTCTGTTTTTGTCACCATAGTTTGACAAAATATTACGTTACTATTACTATCAGCGCAATTAGTATAAATTTTGCTTGTGCGGCTTTTACTTTTTATGTAAAAGATGAGATCCACAAATTTCAAAGCCTAAATATTTGTCTTATTGTTAATTTAGTTATACAATTATACATTATATTATTGGTAAATATCCATTCAATAAAATATTGCTCTTGTGATACTAATGGAAGAAATTCATTTTCTTACTGTCTATACAAAGAAAGAGGAGGAAATATATCAAGGTCACGAATGATAAAATTTATTTTATGTACCCCCTTATTACATCGTAACGATGTCGTAATAACTATGAAGGAAGACGTAATTTACTACACTGCACGCAACACGTGCATTATATGTATTGAGTGTCCAGGATTATAAGCCTGTAAAAAAGACTTCCTCGTAATTACTCCTTCGTAAAGCAATCAACTTTCAAACCTTTAATCAATATATGATTTAATATATTTGGTTACTAAACACGTTTGAATGCTATATAGAAAAGTGTATCTTAAATGAACTAATTATGCAATAAAGTATATAATAGCAAGCAATTTTAGTAACTTTTTCATTATCAAAGAACCAGACAATCTTCTACATGGCCAATTTTTTCTTCTTTTTTTTTGCAATTGACGCAGGCAACTTTTATTTTGCATAAAGATTCGCAGTCTATAGGTTACGCTTTTATTTGCAGTTAAAGGGTACCTATTCTCTTTGATTTTTCAATTTAAAACTTTCCTTTTCTCGATTCAATTCGATCGGACAAACGAACACAATTGCTTTTACTCCTTGCAGGTTCAATGGCTGCCGGTTCCTAAATCGAGAAATACAAAATGAAGTTGAAAGAGGAAGACAAAGAGATGATTGTGGGGAGACAGACTGCCAAGTCGAAAATACATATCAGTCAGTAGCCGGCCGAACAGTCCAGCCCAAAGTCTTTGAATTTTTCGAGAGTCGCCGATCAGGTATCAGTCCAAAAATGGATCCCGCTATGCTATGTATTGCCAACGTGATTCGCTGCTTACAAATTCGGCTTCCTCTTCTCTTGTCCGTGATACATTTATTTTTCATGTAATTCCTTCGCCGATTATTATCTCTTCTTTACACAATGCTTGTTTATTACTAATACCGAGGCAAAGTAACAATGATGACGTGTGCAGACAAAATTCTTATTTCTCACCCAAAACATTGAGCAATAAGTTTTATTTAGGAAAAATGTATGCTTGCTTAACGTTACTGTTACAAATCGGACATTCTACATGGAATAATATTATTTAATTCTCTAAATGTTATTCTACTCATTTCTATGATCAATGCATAAAATCTCCCGTCTAGTTGTCACTTTACTAACTAATGTAGTATTGTATACAAAACAGTTTCCACGTTCCCATATTTTTACGAGGCTAATTCAGTCTTACAATTAGATTCACTGTATTTCGGAATTCAACTGCGCGACTCGGCGGCTGACGTACGAATAACGCGCCGTTCCCAACAGATGGTTTTCTGCTAGAACCAGCTGCAACTAAAAGCTCAAATTTGGCCTGATATAAGGCAATAGATTAATTTAGCATATTATATTACACAATGATCATTTAATGGTTTAATTCCCTTTCATTTGCATTCCAATAAGCCAAGTATTAAACAGCACAGCCGGTACAAAAGAACACCAATCAAATCAAACAAAAATATACAAAGATTATTAATTGTTATAGTCTGTTCTTAGAAAGAAGGTAAGCGATCAGTCTTTGTTTAGTTCAAAACCAATTGTAGTAGTGGATTTTTGTGGCGATACATATATAGCGTTCTTTTAAACCAAAAATGCCGACTACGGTTTCCGTAAACGCTGATAGCGAACACGTTAAAGTAATCCGTGACTATTAGCGAAAGATGAGATCATAATTTATTAGGGAGTATATGAAAGTATAGAAGGATGAACAGAGAAAGAATACTGGTCCTGCACGTGTTAAAATGAATCGAACATTGAACGATGTATGTAATAATTACTGGAACTGAACTGTCTAAGAAATAATATACAGCGTGTCCCGCGAACACTGTCCACCTGAAATATCTTCGTTATTTTAAACAATATGATAATTATGAATATTATGGAACATGTTCGAAGTACATAATAGGATCAACAAAGTCAAAACTATTATTGATTGACAAATCAGTATTTTTTAAATCAGAATTTACCATTCTATCAAGATCAAAAAATAAGTCATTCCATTATTACTATATTATCAATTTCTCTAAATCCTATAACTTTTGTTTGAAACCTTTTCGCGTATTGTTTCAACTAACGAAGATATTTCAGGTAGACAGAGTTCGTGGGGACACAACTGAGCGCGATCCATAGTAGAAACCGCCGGTAGAGTTTGTCTCTGCGATTTAAAAACATCCTGTAGAGTTGCAGAGGTTCGCTGAGGGTGCCTTCGGCCGTCACCAGTACTTTTCCATTGGCCAGTCTTTTCTGAAGACTCCCAAGCCTGTAACTCTACTATGCTCGCCCGTAGGACCACTAAAGCCTGCCTGAGGAATGACCGGAAATGAGTAGCGCGTATTTCTAATCGCATCCCTTCATCTTTACGGATTAGAATGGTGACTTTCAGTTTCGAAGATTTCGGCGTCCAGTTAGCGCGTTTCGTTGCACGAGAAAAATACCTGGGACCTATAACCGTTCACTAAAATATCGAGATTTTCGTCTACGTTTTCAGGTTCCTCTTACGACTCGTCGCTGGACTGTCGACATTTATGCAAAATAAAAACATTCCGCATTGGTTACAAAAAGCAGATAAAAATACCTCTTCTTTAACCTTTCCACGAACACGCGTGTACGCTTATTTTCCTTTTTAAATGAAAATTATTCTAAGTAAAACAAAGTCAAAATTTGTCGATAGACAATAGAATATCTTTCCTTTCTACTTTAGAAAATTCGTTCCTGAATATTCAGTTACTCAGTTACAGTATGTGTTCAAATAATTCAACTTTTACTCCCTTTCTAATTGTAGCATAGCTTTTCATACAGTGCACAATCTAACAACTACGCCGCGAAATTAATAAATTTATGTAATATATAAATAGATAAAATACGTATTACATAAATCCATTATATAAGGCGAACCAGAAGGCAGCTGACGGTTTCATTTCTTGTTTACAATAATCAATAATCTCCTAAACTGGTAAATCAAACGTTCCGTTGATCCTGATTTTCGTAAAATAATTTACAAAATCACTACTGACTTGGTTGATTAATCGCTGTTTCATACACTCGTTCTGATACTTCAAGAGCATGCTAAAGTCAAGCGATTTATTATATGAGTCAATCGAATCGGTTGATTTTAACGTTTCCAAGATTATCTTGCTTGGATAAATAATCGATACAGAAAATTGGCGATGAGCCAGACCAAACACAATTACTTTTTCTGCTGTTCTAAGTTGCATCTACTCATTTTGTAATAAACACTTTAAATCCGCAGTCTAGTAACAGATGTAATCAATTGACCGTAAAATTCTTCAGTTGCTCTTCAAATTATTCTATTAACTAAACTCGATTCTTGTCCAGATTAATATTATTTTACTTAAATGTATTTATTGCTCAATATGTTCAGACATGGAAACACAGCGAGGGAACGTGAGGCCCTATCTGGTGATCAGACCTCGTTCCGAATGAGCTAACGGCGAATTAGAACCGAGCCACTATCGATGATAGTGAAGAAATTCAAGATAGGCCAGCATGAAAAATTCGTACATCAAACTGGGAAAAACCTATGGAACGTCGAACGCGGCTAAAGCGAGAAGAGAAGATAGTAACGAAGAAATGTAAAGGACAGATAGAAGTTGGCGACAGTGATACAGTAGTGCGCGGTCAAGTTTACATAAAATGTGCACGGTTAAATTTACACGAGTCAGTTTCACTCTTTTCCCAACACTCATAACTGTCAGTGTCTTGAGGTCGGCGAAGCTACCTCGATAGACGAGAAGAATACAACGTATGGAACGCCACGATTAGGGAAAAAGTAAATATGGAATACAGAAAATTTAATTTTCAGTTATTGTCGTCTTGCCTTTATAATTGTAGCACCAATGAATGGCTGGGATCCTACGGATTAAAATGAGCCTAAGCACGAAATAAATTCACCGTTTCAATATGGAACACTCTACATCCCAATTATGTACAGTAGAACCTCGGTATGAACGAAACGGGCCCGAAACAAAAGATCGTGCAAAAGTCTAGGTTTTACAACGGAAGAGGTATTCAGTTGTATTAATTCTTAGTGGCAGTCTTCTTTTGTTTCTTCTAACTCCCCCATACGAGTTCCAGAACCTCGAACACCTGGTGGTGGGAGTCACCAGTATGCAACGAACGAGGTTCTCATTGTGTTTGGACTTATTTTAATCGGAAGAATCCCGGCTATCGACCAGTGCTATAATTATAAAGGTAAGACGACGATTGCCGAAAATTAAATTTCCTTTATTGCATGTTTATTTCTTTTCAGTCGTGGGCCTCCCTTTGAAATTCCGGCGTATGTACTATGTCTATCTCGCTTCCGCTCGTTATACCGATTCTCTGACTTTGTCGAGCCGTGCCTCGGGTCAGTCCTCGGAGAAGAGAGATGTCCTGCTCGCGAGAATTTGACTGCTGTCTCTTGAGTTGATGTAAATTCAACCGTACCCTACTGTAATTGAAAGTAATGAGGGCATAATTTTGGACCGATATACTCACATTGTTGCTTGTGCCTGGATTCCATAAGGATCATTTGTTCGTGTTTGTGCCAGGCAGCATCGGTAGTGTCTGTCCCCGTCATACCCCTCGCAGCTGCAGAGGGTGGTTGGATACCCCCACGGCCCCCACCGCCTCCGCCCCCGCCGCTTCCATACTCCATACCAGCGGCACCCTTACCCTTCCCTCCCACCCTTTCACTTCTGCCCACGGCAGTCTTCAGACGCTCACAACATGGGGCACGCCAGCCCTCTCAATACCGCTTCACAGCACGAACCCCCCTCCCCCCTCCCCCCGCCCCCTCCCCCACTCACTCTCTCTCCCTTTCGCTCACTATATGTCTTTATTTCTTTTTTTCTCTCTTCTACACTGTACACTGCCCCTCTCTTCCTCCTCCTCCTCTTCCTTCCTTCCTTCTTTCCTTTCTCTTCGATTCTTCTTTTCCTAGGTGTTCTTTCTAACCGTCTCTATTTCTTCTTGCTTTCTTTTCTCAATTAACACACCCTCGGTTTTCCGACTTTCCTTGTTCTTGTCACCGTACTTGTTCTTCTTCCTTGCTTTTATATATTACTCTCGTTTATACGAGAGTCCTTCTTTCTTTCCTTGCCTCTCTCTCTCTCGTTTGTTCACTCGTTTGCTCTATTTCTATCTCTCTCTCCTTTTCTCTCTCTCTCGTTCTCTATTTACTCTCCGCGAAGAGTTCTCTATCCGCGGATACGATTGTTCTAGCTGCAGAAGAAACGCAATTGAATTTGGATAAAGAATGTAGGAACGAGACTCGTGACGCTGTGTTCCTACTTCTTTCTCCTCTTCTTCTTCTAGCGTCTTCTGTTGCCACTTCCCGTTTCTCGGTTACCAAGTGGTCCACCTCTTTCGCACGATCTTCTAGGAGAGAGAGGGAGAGAGAGAGAGAGAGTGAGAGAGAGAGAATGAGAGAGAGAGAGAAAGTCCTCCGAACCTTCTTCCGTTCAAGGACTTCTAAACGTCTTCTTGCTCGGTTCCCTTCGTTCCGGCGTAGATGTATCGCCTTTTCTCTCATACGAAAAATAACTCTTATTTACAGACACGCTGAGTCTTTTTCTTTTTCACACTCTCTCTCTCCCCCCCTTTTTATTACACGATCCACGAGTGCGTGTACTCGTTTTCGGTCACTCTTCTCTCGTCCGGTTCCTCTCGTTCGCGAGTTCCTTCCCGTCCTTTCGATTAAACTTTGTTTAGCGTCTCGCAACGATGGGACGATGGTTTCGCTCTTGTTTTTCGTCCCCCTTCCTTCTCTAGTTCCTTTCTATCGCTACAAGACGCTACGTCTCTTCCTGCTTTGCAAAGTTTCCTTTCGAAAGGCAAGATCACTCACTCGGTTTCACTGTCAATATCCATCATCATCGATGTTAGTGTCTGAAACCAAAACGGGAAAACGTTCAGTTTAATTTCTGTGGGTGCATGTCATAGTTCCTCGTTATCGGTCTCGATTCTTTCACCAAACTATTAGGTTCCCCCAAAAGTTCGTTTTGGTTCGTTCTCGATTAATACACACAAATGAAAATTCAAGGCCAATACATAGTATATTTTGTGCACTAATTCAAAATAATTAATTATTCTAAAAAATTCAATAATTAATTTCATAAAGCGGCTATGAATTGGCAAAAAGTATAAAAAAATACGTATGATCAGATAACGAGACCAATATCGAGAATTATTATAACATCTTCCTTATTACTAATGTAAACATGGTCTTTGTTATCGCAGTTTGCTCTCTAAATGCATGGTCGCAGAATATTGCAATGCAAACACCAAAAGGTTCTTGAAGAATTTAATTGCCATTACCTAGATAGAATAATTTAACACTAGAACAACCGACGATTGACGTATACCTATTTCTACCGAAGGGGTAAAAATGACTTTATTTATGACTTTTTTTTTAAATGACTTTATTTATGACTTTTTTTTTAAATGACTTTATTTATGACTTTTTTTTAAATGACTATGACTTTTTTTTTAAATGACTTTATTTATGACCTTTTTTAAATGACTTTATTTATTTGACTTTATTAATTTTATGGGTTAAATGCCAAACAAGTAATTTTAACCACACTTGGTTGTTCTAGTGTCAAATCCTCCGAAAGTAATACAGGACATCCAAAATTAATTTTAATTAAGTTTCCTTATAATAATCTGTTATAATAATCTATATATATATATATATATATATATATATATATATATATAGATTTATATTATATTATAATATATAATATAGATTTATATTATACTGTGATATATAATATAGATTTATATTATACCGTGATATATAATATAGATTTTATATTACAAT
Organism: Halictus ligatus; assembly: GCA_028454255.1. Classification (NCBI taxonomy): domain Eukaryota; kingdom Metazoa; phylum Arthropoda; class Insecta; order Hymenoptera; family Halictidae; genus Halictus; species Halictus ligatus. The sequence continues at coordinate 10,056,958 of CM052143.1, forward strand.
ATAAAATGTCTATATAATATAATATTAGTAAAAGAATAAAATTAATTTTATCCACCTGGTAAGATTGCATTCACAGCAATAATAACATATGCAATGACCCCCAATTATTACAAAAATACAGTACTCCTCGGTTAAGCGTAATGTATTTGAAGCTTGTCTGATATCGTATAGCCGGGGAGAGTAGCCATTTTGTAATTATCAGATCGAGCTTAGTCGAGCATGAACATAGATAAGAAAAGCAAGATAAACTCTATACAGGACTCGTTGAACAATTTCCGGTACTTCAAAAAGCATGCCGGCGTATCCTGTCTTTGTCTCAATTATTAATCCGCAATGAGTCCTTTCTACTTCTCATTATATTTTCCCGAAACATTCGTCAATATTTGAATCTAGTCCTCTACATAAAAACAAGTTCAACTCTTACACTTTGACTACACATGATTCAACCTGCCAAAGGAAATATAATATGGTTGTGAAAACTTAATAAAACAATAATTAAATAAATTTTATATTTGTTTGATGCGTAATAACCGACTGGCGCGTGATGATGTATTTCGCAAATTCTGTTTGTTCGTGTGATTGATTTAACTCGATCTTTATTAGGAAGATGTAGACGCTACAACGAAATATCATATTAACCGAAGTTAGGACGACATATTAACCAGTGAAAAGTGTGCTTTTACATTTAATGTACCACGTATAGTATAAAGTAACATAACCAATCGGAAGTAAGAAGCAAAGCGAGATACTTACTCTTACTTGTATTATAATATTTAGGTATTATTTAAATAAATTTTTATAATTATATTTAATTCCACAGTACAAGAATAAGATATCACGATTAAGATGATTTTTACAAACGTAAAACTATAAATTGAGAATTTTTCATAGGAACATTCATTATAATCCCCCTAATCTACCTTTTTTAGGAAATAAATAAATTTGTGTATTTAATGCATAATCTTCGAATTGACCCAAAATTGAAATTTCGTAGAAATCATTTTTCTGCACATTCAAGAAACACGCCCTCCTCTTCTCTGCCCTTTTGCAACTCTTGTATTGTTCCATTCGAGATAATTGTAAATTTGGACAGGTTATGCAAATTGTTGTTTCCCGATAGCGTGGCATCGTTAACCACTTCAACATTTCCAAGCATACGCGTGTTCTATGAATGACGTTCAATGAACTTTTGATCAGATCGATATATTTGTAAATAGACCGACATATGGAAGCTAAGTTAGAAACTGATACACGCGTGCTTATACTCCGAGAGGAACTTGTTACTAAATTTGTTACACGTTCATTCAACTTTAACTCTTACAAGACGGACGCGGAATTATCAGTGACGTATTCAAGAACCATGCGTCTTGTCTATCTTACAACTATGAACTCATATTCATATGCTTTATGTATGTCGTCGCATGTTGTTTTCGATAATGTATGCCAATATCTTTAATTGTATTGACAAATCAAGATGGACTCTCCGATTAATCAAAATTAATTTTACTACATTTATTTACAACGATTAAAACTGTCCCAAAAAATCAAATGAAAAAACGAACTGTTCTGAAAATCAAATCATTGTATCATATTAAAAATAAAATATAAAAATAAAACGAACATTGCCTTAAACAAACGTTAGAGAAACTATCAGTCTCGATTCTCACGATTCAACTGTGCGCTTTACGAAAAATATTAAGCGATCAAGTTAATACAAGATTTTCGACAATTACTTGCAAATAAGAAATATTGCAACAGTTGCTATTACATACATTATTTGTACAGGGAATAACAAAATAACATAAACAACTGTTTCATTTTTATTACGAACAACAGCTGAATAGTTCCATCTAATTCAAAGTTCTTTGTAATGTTCACACACCACCATCAACATCATCCCCCACCCCATGTTATGATAGTCCGAAAATGCACATACAGACTTACAAAGTAGACTATGCTATATTTAAGAAAATTCTTATAGTATTTAATTGTAACAAATAATCTAACAGAGACCATCTTTCGTGCCCATTACTTTTGGAGTATGTCTGGTAAGTAAGCTACCCAATAAGTCGACGGTAAACGTGTCGCCTATTATTAGATGCGTCGTTTCCGCATACGTGCACGTAGGATGCGTTATACATAATCTTGGTTAGCAAAAAGAAGTGAAGAACCCCAAATAGTCTGGTCTTTTGATCATACTCTTTATCCTCGTAAATGTCTTCCAAGTATTTACAAGCAAACTGTGGTAAGCTACAACACAGAAGTGTAAAATGTAATATCTTTGAGAAATAATATTATACTTTAATGGTTATGCTAGTGTACAAAGTTTTGCAATTATAATCTTCTAATATTAAGCATATGTACATATAATAAAAAGAAGCATTAACTATTACAAAGACATGTAGCTACAAAATTGTAGAATGAAGAATTTGTGTATTTGTTTCATATTCCTGACGTGTGAATCTTGCACAGAGATATCAGAGTTACATTGAAAGATCAAGTATTGTACGTGAAAATAAGTATTTAACATAACTCCTATTAATTAAGGATGGAACTTTTCCACAAATTATATTGAGAAGGAAATTTTTCTTAATGCTCATCATTAACTCCTTTACATATTAACTCCTTTGTATAAAATCATTTATCGGAATACGCATTACATCATTTAAAGGAAACTTAAGCTGTTGCATAAGTTGATAAGTGACAGTTCAAGCGATGCACATATCTGATTGTGCAAATTGTTTGTTTTCTGTGGTAAACTAAGAAATTATCACTATATATTTACTTGTAATATAATACAAAAATTAAACTTAAGATAATAGCAAATAATACTGATTTTTTATTAGCAGTTGCTCCATTGTTACACAAATGAAAAAAGAAAAGAGAAAGAATCTAGTTGTATGTGTTTGTAGTTTTATGTAAATGTTAATCTAAATAATATGTTACAGCTTATAAACCAAAAGACATTCTAAAATATGGTTTATCTTACAAGGAATTATATGTGTATAAAGTGAAGTGTATGCTTTGTTTAAAAAACTGTACTTTATTTAAGTATGCTACTTATATTTATATTCAATAAATAACAGAAAGTATTCATGACTTGATTGATATAGTTTGCGAATTTATACATTAATTGTGTGCTTTGAATTAACCTAATTAAGAGAATTCAAATATTGTTTTATACTTTTATTTCCACTTAATTTTAAGTTACATTACTTATTAGTAATTGTACATTTAAATATTTCAAATTTTTCAAACAAATAAACTGCTTCTCCTCGTAGAATAAATCTTTAATACTGGTTATCAAAACATCTTGAAACGTCTAAACATCTTGAATCTCGTAAAATCATTCAATAACACAGTTAGATCTCAATATTAAACGCTCTACATGTAATTTGTTCAATAATTGTAAGCGTGGATCAAATGCAATGTAAGAATATTTTCTATAAGAAAATGTGGAGACTTTCAAAGTTTATAATGCTTATCGGTCTTTGTGAAAATACAAAAACTGACCACTTCTAGCAACTTTTTCAGTTGTCAGCTTAATAGAGACATATTAACTTTTACTTTTACAATTTAAATACACTATATCTTTTAAGAGAATTGGTTAAAACCCCCCTAAAGCTATCTTTAATTCAATGAACAAGAATAGTTATCAAAAATTTTGTAGAAACCAATTTAGAGTAAACCAACAATTTCATGATGAAAATATTCAAAATATTTCCATGTCTGTATTCACTAAATCAACGTGAAATCAATTTGCAATAGTACAGCAATAATACATTCGTACAAATACTTTCACTTTTAATAGTTGAAACTTCTTATTCTTCCATTTGTTTTGCCATATAATTGATTGACAATTTACGGTGTGTAATGTACGATGCAAACTTATTCCAATTTTTGAGTTTTACATCTAGAATATATAATAAAGATCATCTGCAAACATAAATATGGATAAACAACATGATTGTATATGAGTGTTTCAATACTAACATGGTTATCGTATATGAATTACAGCTCCGTCCATATTTGTCATATATTGATAAATGCATCTCTAGCAAACTCTAGTTATATTTCCATAATTTTTGCATTCCATATTGTGATGTAAATTAATCTAAAAAAGATATTTAATAATGAATTCACATGTTTCAGTAAGGCCAATTATAGTAGCCTTAACTACATTAAAATATAAAGATATTTTATTATTTATATTTATTATTGCGTGCTTTCAGTTATTTAAATATTCCAAGCCAAAACTTAGTACTAAAAGCGACAATAAGAAACTAAACTATATATAATTATAATGATATTTGTTTACAGTACTTGCGACGTAGTTAGTATTGGAAATTATATAGTTAGTATATAGAAATTTTTTAACAATAAAGGACTAGATCTGAATAAGATTTTATAATCTCCAAATCTTTAAACCACTTTTAAACCACTTTTAAATTGAACATATACATTCATACGAACCAGGATTTACTAACAAATATATTAGATATGAAACTGCCGTACTAGTATGGTATATTTTTGTATAAACAATTAATATCATTAACTATTATTATCGCCTGTATTTTTAGTGAATTTTGTAAATTTTTATTATATTAATAATAAAATTTCAATGATTAATTATAGGATAAGTTTTAATAATATGATATTGTGTATGGTATTTAAAATATTCACCTTAACTAATAATACTAAATTTTTTAATATAAATGAGCAATTTCTGCATGTAGAAACATTTTTTATTACAAATCAACTAGTTGCTTCAGCAGTGTGAACATGTAAAGTCATTTGACAAAAACTTTAATTAGAATTCCCATAATTCAAGCTCTAATCTATCAAATCTATTCTAAAATCCATTTTTCTCAATTTAAATCCAAAATTATAAAAGTAAAAATAAGGTAACACTTGATAATATTGTATTTTAAAAAAGGATGATTTAATATTTGGTATTATTGAGAAGAATAACTTTAATGTAAAAAATGAGGTTAAAACAGTTTTTACGTAAAATGATAAACTATATATTTATATATAATTTATAATTTAGATAATTTGCAAATTAATTGATAAATAATAGTAGAATCTATAAAATTTAGAAGACAATATTTAATTTGTTTTAAATATGAACAATGACAATATAAACTATAGCATTAGCTATTTTCATATCGCTGTCAAACTATGTAATGTATTTAAAATATAATATGCAATACATTTTAATGCTTGTAACAGTACAATCATGGAATTTTCTTAGATAGAACACATTATAATTATGCTATTATAACAATAAATTGACCTTGACTAAGTATGTATATTGAATTTGATTCTTTAACAATAACCATTTATATTTATATGAAAACTGTAATGGTATATTAAATACTGTTAATTTTCTTTGAATTTTTATAGGTATATGTTCCTTATAATATTTGTATGATAATAACGTATTATCTATAAAAGCAGCCCACACATTCATATATAGATATCCCTAAAAATTGAGTAATATTTTCTATTTCCGATCAGTGATACAAAGTTAGTAACATAAATAACATTAAATTTAGCTAAATACATATTTTCTCGCATCAACATTCACTATTTGATACATACAATAAGAATGAAGTATAAATAACAGGAAAGAAATAATCCATGATAATTTTTGAGGTTAAGTAGTAACGATCACTAACCTAACCTAGAAACAGACACGTCGTATGATATATAATATTTCTAAATTACACGTTTCTAGTAGTTAGAAACTCCTAAAAAAAAAAGATAAATCACTAATATAGATCAATTTATACAAATAAATTAAGTAGAAAGTGTCATATATAATTTGCACTGTGTTCAATTTTCATTTACCTTCTTGATGTAATACGTACGTTTCAGTATACATGCAATTCCACCATTAGAAAACTTAATCGCATGTTTTAATAAGTAAAAATAAAATAAATTCGAATCTTTTGTTTACAAAACCGCTTAGCTTAGAGTATTAATTCAAAATAGAAACAAAAAATATACTTCTTCCCGTTTCATCTACTATCCTTCCCCCCCTCTCTCGCTCTCTCCCTACACCATCCTGTTTTCTCTCTCTCTCTCTCTCTTCTCTTTGTCTCGAATAACTATTTTAAATGTGTGTATACATTGCAAGAACAAATGACCATGTTTAAATGTAAAAATTATGTAGGAAAATTTCGACTCACCAGGTATTTTTCATTGTCACGCACTTGGTCGCGTACTGTCAAACACTTCACAAAACAGTACAAAAGCACAGATAAAGTATATATATATATTTTTTTTTTCAACAATGCCGTTGAACTGTCAGTGCACGTATAGCCTTTCAAAAATCTTTATTTTCGGCTTCTATCTCTTTCTCTCTCACTCTGTCTTTTGGTTAACGTAAACACGCAATTTCCATTGTTTATTTTCCGTGGAAATTCTTTAATCGCGGTTAAGGACGTATTTGACACCTTTCCCTTTTGTAATCAACAGTGTGATCGCTATAATGGAAAAATAAACAGATTTTGACTATGAAATCAAATGTTAACCGCACACATGATAAAATTCCTATCTTTGAGAAACACTAAAAAAAAATTTCCGGAAATATATAAGCTCGACGTATGATTCCCACGCCCCTGAAGTACCGACCGTATTTCACACGTGGACACTTGTATCTTTTCGTGAATACGAACGGTTAAAATGTCGGACTCCCACGCCACCACCTTCAGACAATTACACGTAACGGTTGACACTATACCGACACCGTATCTATGACACTATGTGTGTACAGCAACACCACAGCACAATTATTTCAAGTTATCACCGGTACGGGAGTACACCAAATGGATGAGAAACAGTGGGCATATATCACGATCTCCGTCCATTTGTTCATCTAGTATCACCTGTTATAAGGAAGCAAGCTGATCCTCTTACCGTTGAAATTTTATTTATTCTTTCATTAGATATTCATCATCGTCGAGATGCAATACACTTCTGAGACACGCCGAACATCAAAGTCTTTGTCCCAAACCGTTATAACGCGTGGTTCGACTATCTCGGTATGGAACTTCGAAGTTTAGAACGCGCAAGCATGAAAAATGTCAATGGCTACCGTTTGTTTTCTATCATTCGTTCGTTCGCTTGATCGTTCATGTACGAATACGTTGAATCGGGTTTAATCGGGTCAAATCGGCTGAATTCAGGTTATGGCCATTGGGGAGTCGAGAGCATGCTTTGCATGACGCGGTCCAACGACAGGTATATCACGTGGTTCGTCGCGTCCTTTCTTAGTCCCAACGTTACCGATATACAGTCCTTTTCGATCGACTCGTTAAAGATATACACCGAAGGTCAGTGTTCAGAGCCTGTCGGCGACTTTTCGCCCTGTGGATAGGCGCTGCAACGTGTTTGATGATTGGTGCGATCGAGTACGTACACTAGTAGACATGCTGCATATACCACATCATGTTCTGGCGCCGTCGGCGCTGCTGCTGCGGACGGAGAAGGCCGGAGTAATAAAACTGGCTAACACCCCCGCGAAAGCGCTGCAATGAACTCGCCCAGTTCGAAGGGTCAAAAGCACCGCGGCAAAATAATAACAGAACGCAGCCGCTGCCGCCACCACCGTCGCCGTCGCCACCGCCGTCGTCGTCGTGTAGGCTGAGGGGTCAGCAGCGTCGCTGCCGTTACCGTTGTTGTAAGCAACCTTCTTAAAACAAGCTGTTGCCGGTACTGTTGTCGTTGTTTCTGCTGTTGCCGCCGCCGCCGCGAGAAAAACGGCGCGACGCCCCGACGCGGCGGAAAGTTGTCAAAACAGCACAACGTCGCGCGCTACTGCTGCTTCTGCCACCGCTCCTGCTGCTGCTGCTACCACTACTACTACTACTACTACTATTGCTAATGCTGTTGCTCCTTCTCCTCCTTCTCCTTTTCTTTCTACTGCTGTTGTTGTTGCTATTGTTATTGCTTTTGCTGGTGGTTGTTCGCGGCCGCGGGTTTTGGCGGGTTTCCACGAGTGACGAGCGCGCACACCACTGGCACACACCGCGGCCGCCGTGCATTCACCTCGTCCTCACACCTTGCGCCACCGCTGTCGTTGCCGTCACTGTTGCTGTCGCCACCACCACTTTTAACGTTATTTTTGGTCTCGTCCTTAATATTGTTCTCACTTTTTCCGTTTCTGATATGTTTTTCCGAAGAGATTTGACTACTTTACACTGCTTTGATCGGCTTTCCGAAAGTTTTCCTCTTACACTGTGGCGAAACCAAGTATCGCTTCGCCACGCTACTTTTCGACACGGGTGAAGATTACACACCCTTAAACTAACCTTACCGTCGTTAGAATAACCGATTCCAACTATCGATTCACAAAATAATGCATACAAACTATTAAACGTCCTTTCACTGGATATAAGATTTGTATCCCCTAATCGCGGAGATACCGCATCACTTTCACGGGCGAACATGGAGCTCGATCCATGCCGAGTGTTTTATGAAACATCCGCAACTCCGTTTTGTGGCGCTTCTGATCTATCCTTCCCCTCTGCCCCTTTATAATTTCTTCTTTTCCATGTGGTTTCGTCAATTTCCAGGATTACCAACTTTCTGAACAAACCAAATTAATGTTTTCAATTTTCTACTGATTCTTTCTGAAATAAAGATCATATTTATAGACTTTTATACTGTTTTCACTTTATTGTAGTTTTCTGCTCACACTATGGACGATATTTGTCATTTCGGTTTCGCAAAAAAATGTCTTTGTTCCATTTTCATAATTTTTTTTAAACAATATAATGTAATATAATAAAATATATATATTCATTCATGTGTAAAAGTCAATATTGAATTATAATAAAACTAAAAATTATAATTCAAGAATTGAAATGTTTAAATATTTTTACACCTTTTTACTATTTTCATAGGGGTATTTTGTATTGTGAAAATAAACTTATGTCTATTCTTAATTATGTATACTGCGTGTAATTCTAAATCTACGCTCTACAAAATAATTTCTTCATTGATGTTTTACTGAATATATTTTACAGGTTTTAAGGGAAACAAGTGCGTCTAATTAACATAAAAATGTTTTAAACAATTCTCATATGAACATAGAAAATAATATTTTTGAAAATCAATAATTATAATAAATTTCATGTGAACGCTTTAATTTAAATTAACTAATCATTTCGATCAAATACATGAAAATATAATATGTAAGAAATCAAAATAATCGTTTAATGGTCGTTTATATAAAATTTGAGTAACAATTCAGAGATTTCTGTTCAAATCTCCGTAAATTTGTTTCATAAATAGACAATATCTGATCAATTTTATATTTAACAAATTAAAAGTAAATTATTTTCTTTATGTTTTTCGGCATTTAAAAGATGAGGTACATATATACATACTTTACTATGTATGTGGCGCAATTGAGTTTGTGTATTTATATTTACCTATACAAATATTAAGGTGCTTATAATACCTACCCTTTGCTATATATATGTAGAGATTGCATCAAACTTTACGTTCTTTCAATTTCAACCTCTTGTGTATGCGTAGTATTTACTTACATATTGGATTATAGGTTAGCACGTACTTCGTGCACAAATAATGCTTAAAACCTTGTTCAATAAAATAAAAATTAACATCTTACATTTTTATAGGAAACTTTAGTGATGGATAATTATACCCTGCAAAGTATAAAAGAAATCCTTGGTACAAATTTTCAACAGTATGTATTTTCGTTTTGTTATACAGTTGTCACTATTACATATTGTTTAATATTATAAATTGTTTCTTTTCTTTAATTAGGTACTGTGAACGTCATAAAATAATACTAAAAAAAGATAAATATGATACTTTTATGGTACCTAATGTTAGTACCCTGACAGAGTGTATAGATACTCTTGATGGATTTAAACTCAAAATAGACAATGAACTGAAACAAATACAGAAGCGTAAATCATCTTTAAAGAATCAACACGCAAAAAGTATTAGAATTTAATTTTTTTCTATTAGTAATATTTTTATAATGAAAATTCAATTTAAAAAAAGTTCATATCGTTACATTTTCTAATTTGGGAATCTAAAACAAATGCATGTATACGATTATTCTTTTTAGGATTACATAAAAAATGCAAAATTACCAAAAAAGAGGAACCAATGACGTGTAAAAATATTGGTTGTAATTCATTTCTTACTGATTTAGAATTACACATTACTTTATATAACACATCGTCAATCTTACCTACTCATACAATTCATACAGTTTCATCAGATTATATTTTAAACACAGCAAATACAGGAAATGAAATATATGAATACATTTTAAAGGAAACCATGAAAAATATTGACATTGTCAATTATGAAACTTCTATTCCACTTATTTCTACTCTTTTAAATCAATTTCAGAAAAGGCACAAAAGATTTCATTATAGCAGCGTTTTAAAAGAGATAACTAAAAAACAAGCATTTAATCAAAAATTGAAATGTAAATACGAAGTTCCATTGAAACAATTGAAATCATTCTTTGATCTTATATTTGCTAAAGTAGTTCCTCTAGCCATATTTGGAAAGTTAAAAAATCTTAAAAAGGTGAAAAAAGCTATGTACCAGCTTTTAATTATACCACGTTTCAAATCTTTGGATTTGACGTCTCTCATTGAAAAGCTAGATGTATGTAATGTACTTACTTTCTAAAGATATAATCTGTATTAACAAGTAAAGTTTAATGTTATGATTTATGTATTTTAGATTTATAGCATTACATGGTTAAACAATATACCGATCCTAAAAACACAGTGGCTTATTTTAGCAAAATTTATTAAATGGTTCTTTAATGGGTATCTTTTAAAAATATTACGCATTCAGTTTCACATAACAACACTTTCTGCAACCAATAACGAAAGAATATATGTTGCACGTCCAAATTGGTGTTACATTCAGGACAAATTTATTAAGAAAAAAATATTATCAAATTGCTTACAACCCGACATTAAATGTAATGAGTGGAATCCACCAATAGGTACTTATAAATTATGTGCCAAAATTTCTAGTGTACGCCCCATATTTTTGTCAGAGTGAGTAAAATATTTGTATAGTATACTGAAAATATAAAATTTATTTAAGTTTCATTTCGTAACTTATGTATTAGATATCAAGAGGTGGAAAAGAAGGATTTACAGACAGTTTTCACGTTTTTAAGACAATTACAAATCACAGAGTATGGATTGACTGATTTTCAAAAAACATGGAAGTCAATTGTTCAACGCAAATATAATTCAGGAAGTAAAAACTTCTATCTTGTATCTTGTGATGTAATGGATGCATTTGGTTCTATAATACAGGGTATAAAATTTTTCAAAATCAAATATTTTAAGTACAATACAAAAATTTTAAGTCCTATTAATCGAATTACCTTACAATTACCAGACCTAGTAACGATAAAACTCATTAGATCATGTTATACTTATAAATGTATGCTATTGTATTTTTCGTACAGCGCACTTATATGATATTATAATGTTACTGTGCAAAAAACTTCCAAAAGTTTTAGTAATCAACACATATGCAGTTAAAAGTGAAAAGTACAAGGGTGATGGTACTTTATGTTACAAACAGTATTTTACGAATGCAAATTTACAATTACCCTTGCCACCTGGTAGTTTGTATGCATGTACACATAGCAACTCTCTGAGGATAAGGAAGAGGTGGTTGTTAGAAAAAATTAAGAAATATATTTTCTATCAAAGGGTAAATTGCAGATATTGCACAATCTAACAAATTAATTTATTAGTACATATTTAAACGTTAATAACATATTATATCAATAATATAACACTTTATAACAAATACATATTAATATGTTCATTAACAGGTAAAAATACGTGAAAAAACGTACATTATAGGCAAGGGAATAGTTCAAGGTACAATGTTATCACCTGTTTTATCAGATATATATTACAATTATGTACTACAAAAGCACATATCTTCATTTCTACATTGTGGTGAAATTGTAAGATATATAGATGATATTTTATATGCTACAGACAATGAAATTCTAGCAACAGAGTAAGATACAATATATTTCAATATTTATACCTAGAAAATGTATAAAAAGAATTGTAAATTATATTGCGCTATAATTTATATACTTTCTAGGTTCCTCGAATTAATAAAAAAGGGTATTCCACGATACAACTGTTACTTTAAAGAATTAAAAACACAAAGTAATATTATTAATACTTCAAGTACATTTACAAACAATATTAATTATATTGGTTATAAAATTAATTGTGATACTTTAGAAGTAGAACCCAAAGATTTAAGTACACATATGCGTTACTTAATATCGTTCTCCTCAAAAAATAATATACCTCCTTTAGAGTAAGCAATTTTCTAAAAAAATATTTATTGTATTGTTTTTTGAAAACTTTAATCTATAGGTTCTTTTAGGCTCTTTAGAAAGCGACTTTGTAATGTTATTGGTTTATCAAAAGTTGTCTTAGATCGTACAATTAATTCTAAAGCAACTATAATCAAAATATTACAAAAAACATGTTTAATGCAAGCTAAACGTGCCCAAGTTTTGATAAAAGAATTATTTGATGACATTGAGCATAATGTTCAGGATATAATTATAATCATAAAAATTACTAATAAGAAGGTTGCAAGACATGTTATGAAAATTTTATTAAGATGTAAGATCTTTTGCATTGATAGTTTACTTATTATTTTATATTTCTGCATAAGTAATTGCTGCTTTATGTATTTATTTCAGATGAAGAAAAAATGAACAATTTAGATATCTGGAATAAGAAAATTCTTCATATTTTATGGAGATCTTATGAACGTATTTTTAGAAGGGACAAGATTTTGGGGAAGATTTTTAAGAAAATTTCGCATAAGAAGAGTAAGGGTAACTGAAACGTAAGAGTAACTCAAATATTCTACCAGTTTCTTTCTATTACCCAAATGCCCAAATCTGACATAACAGAAAACCAACAAAGTCTGCTAGCAGATTGGCAGCAGACGTATTCAACAGATTTGCAGCAGACTTATAGATCTTGTAGTTTCAATTCCAATTCTTCTAATAAAAAAAAAAATAGAGCGCTATAAGCGACTATTTTTCATTACTTTATAGAAAAGACTGAAATGTATTTATTTAGATTTTTCAATGATCAAACGTCTAAAGCAAGGATTACCTAACAAGGAAGATATTAGCAGATACCTGAATCACAGACAAGGTACAGGATCTTGTTTTATACCTCGTCTGTGCTGGAACGAAACACTTTAAGAGTTAAGAGTTGTTTGAAAAGACCGCTCTAGCTTTATTATTAATATCCCAAGACTCTCCCAGAACTGAATTCCCACCGCATGTAGTGATATTGGCACTACCGCGTTATTCCCCTCGGCACGCGCCTAGAGAATATGCTCCGACAAGGTTGGTAGCGCCAACCTTGAGAAAAGCAGGTAAGAGAACTGCCAACGATGCTCCCTCACTGCCTGATCATCGATCGAGATAGACCTGTCGCAATAGTTCTCTCGATTCGCCATCAAACAAAGTTGTTACGTTTCATCAGAGGGAATTCCTCTTTGGTTTTATTTTATACACGTAATCAAAAATTATTAGTACGTCTCCTAGTGATTAATTGCAAAGTAGGCTGCATCGTAGTTTCGTATTTATCCGCGGGACTCTTAAATCTACAGTTGCGCCAATGGTAACATCTCCCCACAAATAGATATACCATTGCTTCTCCCATTTACTACTCCCGACTACGTACCTTACGTTATCCGTGAGTGTCCGTGAGCGGCCATGTTTCCCCTGCATCTGGCACCTTTGTTTGTAACTAAAACTGACTAAAACAGAAGTTGTTTTAGTCAGTTGTAAGTGATCAGTTGTAAGTGGACGAACACAACTGTTGGGTTAGTACAAGATAATATAATTCTTCAATTGTTATTTATAAGATCATAAATAGTATTTGTATCGCTATGTTCAATTTAATTGAGTCTGTTGTCTATTTCCAAGGTTTATCACATATACCTTTTTTAGGAAATTACTTAAGATTGTATTTGATAATCCATTACAACTAATTTAGGAATAAGTAATTTATTTATTTAACTGTACTAACTTATTTAAAGATTAAAAAATGTGACATTTAATTAAAACGAGTATATCTGTTAAATTATCTTTGTTGAGAAAGTATTTAGAATCGAAAGGAATCTGTTTTCTTACCTGTATTACTTATTGTGCTTAACCCTTTGACTCCCAATGGAGTATATGTGTCCCTGAACTGTTTCTGATGCCCACTGGATTACGTATACGTTATTAATGAGTACAGCATAAATTCCACTGGTAACCAAGCATCTTATTAGTTTTTTCCCCAAATTTTCACCGTATGTATGTAGTATCGTGCAAGAACCTAACCTAAGTGTTTTACCATACATAGTTACACTTACTATTACTTTGTTTATTTTGCTATGTTTTTAGAATAATAAATATTTTCTATAACATACTTATATGAATTCTTACACCAGTGGAACATATATATCCCACCATACTTATCTATAGGGATACATATGTCCCACCACCCCTAACAAATCAACCCTTAAGTAAGTACACCTAAAAATAGATTTTTTGGCTTCATTGCAACTGTATCCATTCAGAATGAATACAAAATTCTTCCAAATAAATTTTAATATAAAAAGTTCATTATAGCATAAATTATAAGCACGGTTTCTTTTTTAAATCGCGGAAAAATAAATTGAGATTCAAAGGGTTAAATAATAACATTAAAAAGTATATAAGAATGTGTATATATATTTATGACAAGATAATAATATTAAACAAGTAATGTTGACAGAAGTGAGAATGTTCCAATTGATTATACATATTTTTAACTTTTCAGGACAGTGATAAAAATGACTAAAATATCAAGTTTGTGAAAGCACACAACAATGGAAGTTGACAGTTTTCGAATGAAAACGCTATAACATATAACGTTTAATGTTATAATTTACCTTAATTAAAGCTATTTATGCCATTCTATCAATTTCGAAAGTGCTACTGTAAAGCATAACTGAAACAGGAGAAAGAAAAGTTCATTCTTATAAATACAT
Organism: Halictus ligatus; assembly: GCA_028454255.1. Classification (NCBI taxonomy): domain Eukaryota; kingdom Metazoa; phylum Arthropoda; class Insecta; order Hymenoptera; family Halictidae; genus Halictus; species Halictus ligatus. The sequence continues at coordinate 10,072,066 of CM052143.1, forward strand.
TTTCTTTTATAACCAAAAAGAAATAAATACTAAATATAAAACTAAACTAAATATTAAAATAATACGAATAAAATAGTACAAACTATTTTGAATACAACAAAAAATTTGTATCAGTCAATAGTGGTAAACATTGTATAAATACGAGTAGACATTAATGATGTCAAAACTGTGTGAATTATGTTCAATGGAATTTCAAGATGACTATGCCTTACAAGGTCATCTTGGTGGTAAAAAACACTTACACAAAGTTCAACTAGCAAAGTTGATAGATGAATCAAATTTGGCATCTAAACGTTGCAACTTGTGTTCAATGGAATTTCAAGATGAGTATGCCTTACAAGGTCACCTTGGAGGAAAAAAACACTTACAAAAAGTCCAACTGAAGGAGGGAATAGAAAGATCAATTTTTGTTCCCTCACTACCAAAATTTATTCCTAGGCCAGTACTTATTGAATTTTTTCAACAATATGGTGCAATCAAATGGCATAAATTCATTCAAAACTACCTGCTAATTGAATTTGTAGAGAGGTACTAAACAATTTTTTTCATCCATTTATTATTGGTATGCAATTTTCTTTTGTTGTAATCTTTTGTTCATAGTCGTAATCAATCTTTTCATATTGTAGTTGTTCTGCAGAAGCTGTATTAAGTAACCCAGTTAAGATAAATAATGTAAGACTAAACGTAATGAGACGAATAGTCCATAAAGGTGAGTATCATTGAAAGGGTACTATAATAGATATCTATACATGGTGAGCCAATAACACAATTACACAGAGACATTCTAGACATCCTTACTAGGTATAATATAAATATTAAAAATTATACAGGTTTTGCACTCCAAATTAATCTTTCAAATCACTTTAATATCCTAAAAATTATAAGATGTAAAGGAACCAAATTGTATTTATCTGATGGATCCTTTCAAGTGAAATATATTCATTTAAAATGTTTTTTGATATAATCAATAGGTTTTTTATTATTTTAGGTAATAGTTCATATTGACTCACCCAGTATAATTTAATGATTAATTTAATAATTTAACGTCAATTTTGCACATATGTGTAGTACTTGTGTCAGTAGTATTGTTTACTTGGAGATTTAAGTAATTATTGTAGAAACATATTTTTGTCTTGGTCTTTTATGATTTAAGATTAATTTGACAGTTATGAGACTTGTAATATTCCTGGTTTTTTCACTGACTTTAACCTTTAGAGGACCGGAAAACTATTTTATTCGCTTTAGGTAATACTAGAAAAATAGAATATATTAATATTAGAAATCTTTCCACTCCTTTTTCCTTTGCACAGAGTGCAAAGCCTTAGTTTTCAACAGTATCATTCTTAGTAAAGTAATCAAAGCATGTGATTATTGTATCTTTGATAAAACAGCAAGTTTTATAATTATTAACTGTACGAAGAGTATTTTTAAGTTTGTAATTATTTTCTTTTAAGATCCAAAAGCCCCAAAATTAAAGAAGGAATATAGTCCAATAGAAGACACAGGTCCAATAAATTATTATGATATAGAACACATATTTGAAGAAAAAACTACATTTGATGAGCAATTAGCAACATTTTTAAACGCAATTCAACTTACTAATGCTGAAATTGAAACAAGATACGAATCTGTATGTACTCAGTTGGATAAGACGTTTAAAGTACTATTTCCCAAGTGTAAAACATACAAATTTGGATCAACTCAAATGGGTTTGGGTTTTAAAGAATGTGATTTGGACATATATATTGATATCGGTAATTTTCAAATTTACTTTTAATTATATTATTATTTTTAACAGAACGTTAAAATATTTTAGTAATAACTTTTTATTTTAGGTGAACCAATAAGTGAATCTACGAATGACTCAACAGCAAATACCTGGACTATGCAAAAGATTTTTAAGGAAGTTAAAAAAATGATGTTCAGAATGAATCAAATATTTTCTAACATCATATTAATTCCGAAAGCTAAAACACCGATTATAAAATTTTGTTATGTCAAAACAAATGTTTCTTGTGACATATCATTTAAAAACAGTTTAGGTATATATAAAAGCAAACTGATTAAACATTGCATTTCGCTTGACTGCAGGATAAGGCCATTAATGATGTTGATTAAGTATTGGGCGAAACATTTTAAACTATCATGTAGTGGAAAACTGTCTAATTATGCATTAGCTTTGTTATGTATTTTTTACCTCCAACAGCCATCTGTAAAAATTATACCTCCATTACTCAAGTTTCAGAAAAATTGTCAACCACACATTATACATGGATGGCGAGTTAATTTTAACGAAAATACAAAATTGCCACCAATTACAAATACGAATAACATTCCACAACTTCTTTACGGTTTCTTTATTTTCTACTCAACTTTTACATTTAAATCTCAAATAATTTGTCCACTCGATGGGATGATACATACAGAATCAGAATTTAAAGATGTGGAAAATTTGCCACAACATATGAATACATATAAAGCATGTTTAAAAGAGGATGAGAATTTTAAGTTAAAAGTAAATAGAGATATATGTGTTCAAGATCCTATAGAACTTAGCCATAATGTTACAGCAAATACGCCACATTCAACGTTGGATGCTTTTGTACGCTATTGTACAATTGGTGCTGCAGCTTGTTCAATGACTAGTAAAAATGATTATAAAGATTTATTCAAACTCTTGCTTAGTACAGTCATCAAAGGAAATTCTAACAAGCATACATTTAAAGTTAGAATCCTTGCCAATCAGCAAGAATGTATAAATGTTACCAAAAAACCAAAACTCACAGAAAATGATTGGTATTTTGCTGTTATTAATATATTGACACAAATTTTCGAAAAAGTTTTCAGAGTACAAGTTGTTGCGTTAACTTCTGACATAGAGGCAAAGCAACAAAAAATTGAAGTACTATCAGATGTACACACAGAAATGTATAAAAAACTTATATTTCATTGTGTTGGTTCTCATTGTACATGGACTAATAGAAAAATTAGTAATATTATTTTAGATCCTAGTCTCAGTTGTTTAGAAAAAGAAGCTCTAATAACAAACGAAACAATAAAACGAAACAATAAAAAACAGAAATACCCAACACCTCCAACACATTTAGATTTCATGTGTACATTTGAGAAAGAAGTAGATCCTTTAGAAGTTACGTTAACCGTAAGTAATCGAAACACTGAGGAGTTAACTTTTCGAGAGTTCTCATATTTTGCTGAAGATAAAATATTTGAGATAGTAAGGCAAACATTGACGCACATGCAGCAATTCGACAAGTATTGCTAAAACGTGTATACACACTACCGGCCAAGAGTTTGAGTATGCAAATCTACTAATATGTGAAATATTCTTAATTTTTTGGTTATTAATACAGTGTGAATATTTAATTTCCTTTTATTTATATACAAAAATTATAAAAATAATTTATAACGGTTTAAATATCTTTTATAAAATATTAATAACTATTAAACTATATATTACTAAACTTTTCGTTCGTCAAAGTAATCACCCCCCTTTTTTTGGCATTCTTGAAACCAATTATTTTTATATGCTTTTCCATTTGTTTTATAGGAGTTCCCATAAAATTTCTCGATCTAATTCAACCCATAGAAACTCTGTCGAATTAATTTTTAGAATCGTATTTTTACAGTAAGCTCATACAAACAATGTTCAAGCAGTAAGTCATGGTAGAAAATTGAACGCTACCGTTTGCATTTGGATGTGGAATACAAATGCAATAGGAGTATCCAAACTTTCAGCCGATAGTGTATGTGCGTGAACATGTATAAGTACACCATTAAGGACCAAAGGTATTATTTTTTTTCTGTTACGATTAGACATTACCTCTTCATTATTAATAAAATACACGTTTGTTTTCAAATATTGTGACGCATAATAGTAAAATTATTTATTAAATTTTCTTTTAATTTTAATGATACTAACATCTTCAAATATAGATAAATAAAATTTGTGATATGTATATATATATATATATATATATATATATATATACATATCACAAATCGTATATTTTTTTATTTTGCTATACCTGTAGTATTGTATTATTCTCAAATTATTTAAAAATAGTATATTGATATTATTATTAATAAGATACTGTATTGTTTGACATATGAAGTTTTGACAAAACATTCTTAGCATACTAACTTTTATAAAATAAATAAATTTATTAAATTAATAAAATAATAAATTGATCCTAAATGTATAAATATTTGTATAATATGTGGAAAGTTTATCTTCCGTTTTAAGAAGTTATATAGCACCGCCATTACACTAACAATTAAAAAATAATTATAACTCGTTAATTATTTGAAATCATTGGCAATTGTTTCAAATATAATATAAAACCTAGGTAAATTTAGTACATTTGATAATTAAAAAAAAATTCTCTGAAAATGTATTGTAATTATAAAAACAAAAATATGAAATAAGTAAAATACTTATTATACGGATATAATAACTTATTTTGATTAAGTAAAGATAAAAATGTAAATTCCTATACATTACTAATATTTTTTACAATTTCGATTACATTATACTGTAATGTAAAGTTCAAAACATTCCTATATTATCAATAAAAATGTATTTCTTTAAAAAGGAAATGCTATACATCAGGGGTAAGTATACTTATAAGAAAGTAATTTGAATTAATTTTGTTGTAGTTAGTTTAAAAAAAAATTTAGTAAAAGTTTTGTTGAAGAATTTAATATTTTGAGAAAAATCACTTTGTTCTCTAAACACAATTTCTGATTTTCCAATATTCCCTATGCTTTTTTATTACTATTTTATTTTTAAATAGTCAGAAGAAATCTGACAAGACGTATCAGTTATACTCTATGTACATTGAGTGTAAAATGTTTAAAGAGGTTCTTAAGAAATTAAGACTTCAAACCATATAATTGTATTCCACTGCATTTATTAACATATTTGACTTCCAATTTTTTCAATAAAATTATGCAGCACATATGTTAATAAATTTTTCTAGAGAACTTAAGTAGTCTAGACACTTTTTACATGATTATTTAAAAATAATAATAACATTTTAAATAAAATATATATTTTTAAAATATTTTATCTTTTCCAGTTAAAAACGATAGAGATATTTCAAAACCTATAGCTTTGTATGCAATGATCTCACACTTTATATTAAATTTGTATAATGGAAACACAATGTTCAAATTGTTTTTTCATTCAATGATCTAACTATTAACATTAACTTCTCAATCTATACCGTACTTATCCTATAAACGTTCATGATAAAACAAGAAAAAATATTTCTGTATCTATCTTTTCATGAGATTGAATTTAATAATTTTGATTAACAAATGGTAATTTGTTTCTTGTTCACTAAAATATGTTTTTGGTTTTCCAATGAAATGTCATATCAAATTTACCGTGTTGACAATTGTTGGTCGTATTTAACTGCTTTAGTTTTACATATGGAAATCATTTTTATACAAAACAAGATAGTAACATATAAGGCATAAAGTTTGTACAGTTATCATATATAGTTATACATCTGATAATAATCTACTGTAGTACCATAAATAGTAATTTTCTTTGCACTATTGTGTATTGTCCCATAGAACGTTTATTACATAAACGTTATATAGAAAATTACTTTATGTTTACATGCACTGTCGTGTAAACATGGTTTCAATGTATATTTGCATGTATTCAAATTCATTTCTCTTGCATACGATGCTCAAATTGAATTTTTCTTTAAAACATACTAGTAAATCATACGTAAGTTGAATATTTAATTAAAATAAACTAATATTTATAGTGTTTTCTTAACATTGTTGCAAGAATAGATAATCAATTTTTTAATATATTGGTATATTTGATTATATAATTCTACAATATTGTAAATTTGTGCTTTACACAAATAATTTTAGAATTTTCCACGATATCCTCCACGGCCACGGTAAGGTCTTCCTCCTGAGTACTTTCCTCTGTACATGTGTGGTTTTATGAGGGGGCTGGATCTACCTCTTATCATCTTTCCTCTTCCATGCCAATCTGATCCTCTTTGGAATGTATGCTCCATTTCTAGCTCTTCTCCAGAATCTTCTAACATCATAGGACTTTCACCACGACTATGGTCACTTCTGTTATCGTGAAAATCATCACGTTCATTCAAGGAGTGCCTGTAGTTAGGCGAATATCTTTCACGAACGTAATGATCGCGCATGGGTCCCTTATGACTGGAGAAACTATCCCTATTTCTTATTGGTGATCCTAACTTTAAATTTCTTGAATTATGATCTAAAGAAGATGCGGAGTCATCACGATCATCGTTTCTTCTGGGAGGAGACATTGTTCTACTCCAAGGTCTTTTTTGGGATGAATTACTTAAACTCCACCTCAAATCATCTGCTTCTCGATATTTCGGTGTATAATCGAATGTTTCACGCACGTTCCAATCAAGACGATCCATAACGGGTCTCTTTTCTTCCTTATTTTTTTGTTGTAGATCTTGAGGATGAACTTGTACTTCAACATCTACCATAGTAACAGTTGCTTGGACAAACTTCGTGTTTGTTTCTACTTCATCAGTCTGACAAATTTTTTGATGCATTTGTACATTTTGTTTTACTGGAGAAAGGTGTTGGCCGCTTTCTTCCTCTTCCCAACATATCTTACTCTTGCTTCTTTGCAAAAGTATGGAGTTTGATGAATATTCTTCTTGTTCGTTTTGCACATTCTCCTTTACAGGATCATAGAAAAATCGCCCTTTCATCTTTAAACGGGGATCTTCAATAGGAAGTTCACGCAGGGCATGTTCACAATGGCGCAATATTTCAGGTTTGAATCCTATTACAGTAAGAAACATAAATTTACGCGGACTCCGTATAAAATGTTTGAAAATATTGTGTGCATTAATGCTATTTATGTGTATTCAAATTGTGTATGTAATGTTTATTCTTCAGATTCATTAACAAGGTTTTCAGACTTTGAAGTGTGGAAATATCCTTACCTGGATATAAGACTGGTAGAGTAGCTGAATCTAAAAAGTGTATAACAAAATTAAAAAGAAAACTTTAATATGTAAGTGTAACCTTTAATAACAACTAACTAAATTAGAAATATATTCGCACCTTTTGCGGAAACAGATGCTTCCAATAGACTGGATAAACTCGTCTTTTCAAACTGCTGTAAGGTGAATTCATAAGTCAAATATTATTTTCTTAAGGTGAAACTGAAATATTTAACTGCAGACTATGTGAAAAAAGCACACAAAATCTGATAATATGATAGTATAAAGCATGACACGTAAATATGTTAAAAAAAAAGGAACACTGTTACAATGTGTAATAAAATTACTTTTGTATCAGAGATGACTGGTGGTTCAGGAGTCTTTAGTCGTTCTTCTTGTGAAGCATGATATCCATTATAGGAATCTCTGAAACTACGATCCCTGTAGGATGGAGATATTTTTTCCCTGGATTTATTTGGAAATTCAAAATTTTGAATTGGTGATTGTCGTGTAGGAGCAATGCCGTGCGATGAATTATATGTTGCTGGTAGATGCTCCATGGGTCCTGCAGCAGGTTCTGGTTGTGGCGAAGATATTGGTGCTGGAAGAAGTGGTGGTCGATGCGAAGGCTGAATTGAACTTGTATTTGGTTGATTGTACATCACTGGACCAGAAACATATTCCGTTTGAGGTAATGGATGTAATGGTACAGGTTCAAAATTTATCGGTTGAGATGAATTTTCAAAATTCATAAATGGCGGTCCACCCAGTGCAACACCTGATGACATTGGAGGCGGCGGCGGCGGTGGTAATCCACCTTGATGCATGTAAGGTGGCATAGGCAATGGTGGTCTAGGCTCTCCTTCTGATTGATATGGAACAGTATTCATCATTGGTGGTATGCCATCCATTGTTGGAGGAGGTGCATAACCAGTATTTATATGTGTTGTTACTATTGCTTCATTTCTCAGTTGCCTTGTAAGTTCATTGATAAAAGGCGATCGCTTTCTTGTACGACGTTCTACTGATCTACTCCGACTTCGACTCCGTCGACGAGGACTGTAACGTCTAATCGGCGAACGGCTGATTTTTCTTCTAATGCGCTCCATACTGCGGCTTCGTTGTCGATCTCGTGATCGACTTCTTCGGCTTAACAATTTCAAAGTTGTGTTAAAATATTCTACTTACATAAACCAGGAATTTATTAAAATTTTTGTTATAATTTATAAAAATACGATTCTTACATGTTTGATTTGTATAAAGTCATATTTTACAAGAAAAATTGACAAAGTATGTATTATTTTCTTATTACAACTACAATGAAAACAAAGAAAAATATAATGTACATTTTAAAATCTTGTCTTCTCACCGTTCATGTATATTTGTACGTCTTCTGTGTCGTTCAGCACTCCATCTTCTATCTGCGCTTGTTCTTCGTTCCCAACTGAGACGTCTAACCGGGCTTCTTCGTCGATCTGGGCTGAATGCAAATGGGCTTCTACGGACACAGTTAAATCTTGGGCTTCTTCTTTTTTCGGGACTAAATCTCATTGGACTTCGATGTCTTTCAGCATTCATCTTGAAAGGACTTCTGTGCTCTGGACTCATTAATAGCGGAGACTTACGACGAGGAGAATTTAAAGAGTTGACTCTAATCCTATCTGGAGATCGCCGTCTTAATGAATTTCCTCCTTGACGTTCTAAACTTCTGCGTCGTTCACGACTTCTGCGAATATGTATTTGTGTTTGTTCGAGACTTTGTTTCTCTGCAATACTTTGAATGGCTTCAACTTCTGTACCTGGTGGTACAACATTATCAGAATCCAACAAATGCTTAATAGCTTTCTCTTTTTCAGCTAGAAGTTTACTTTCATTGTCTCTTTTTGTACGTATTTTATCTCTCTCTATGTCCTTCGTGCTTTTGGAAGGGTCGCGGCGTATTTCTTCATGTTTTTTCTCTTCTCTTTTTGGCCTTTCCTTACCTTTGTAGTCACGTCGATGTCTGTCCCTATAAATAGGCTTGAAATCATTCTTTCCTACATAGTATCACTTGTTCAAGGGAAATAATGTAAATACTTTCAGGTATATTAAATAGAACGAGTGATAAAAGAATATACTGATCAAAATTATATACAATCAAATTACAAAGAGCTTGAACTCTAATATTATTCTGATAATATTATATAACAAACTTAGTTCTGTAATAAATAATAATAATTGGTACATTATTCTACATTATTGATGCTACCTAGAAGGACGTTTCTGTTCTTGTTCCTTAATGAGAGAAGTTTTAGGTTCAACTTCTTTCTTTTCTTCATCACCTTCCCAGGCATCAACAACATCCAAGCCTTCCATGAAATCTTCATCGTCAAGGAATTCTTGAAGTTCTTCATCTGGAATCTCTTTTAAACCTTCAATTGCACGTTGTACATCTTCATTTGTACTCTTTAACGTCGATTCCTTTTTATCAACACTTTGTTTATCCTTCGTTTCATTTTGCACATTGTTTTTGACACTTGTATCTTTCTTCATTTTTTTGGAAATATCACACATATTTCTGAAAGACTAACTAAACTGCAGAATTAATTAAATAAATAGCGTAACATATCATTAATTTTTATTGATAAAATCACATAAAATATTTCAAAAAGTGGCTTTTGTGATTATCAAAAGAGAAATTAGAAATTTGCCAAAGAGTACTGTAATGTTACTATATTAATTCTGAGTTTTGATATTCGCGTAAATCGATTCAACAAATGCATTGCAATTAAACATACTGTTGCACAGTGATAATGTATTAAAACGAATTATACTTACGCAAACTTCACATTATCGAATTTATTTAATTTATTTTTTCCTACTTGTAGGCTAAATAAACTTATACTGATTTTTCAATAAATTGAATCTCAAATAATAAAAGCACCTCTTAACCTTTCGATAAAATGTACAAAACTGATATTAACACTTTCATTACGTAAGTCGCATTATCTTTATTTAGAACCAAAATAATTTAAAAAATTGCATATTTCTTTATTTTCCAATGGCGTTTATAATACATTCCTTTTAAAAATTGAAATTAGTTGATACCTAGTAGACCGATTTAATAGGTAACGTACGCACTTATTGTTAAAAATACTTGGTGCAATTATGCACGCAACATGTGGTGTCAATAATCATATTAATGCATATCGGTAGTAGCAGAAATTAATAACAACTAACTTGATGCTTTTTAAATTCTACTATGTAGAAATATTTGAATCCGAGATCTCCGGAACTCGAAAAGTCAACATATACCTATTCCGCCATATTAGTTACTAACAGATTTGGGGTATGGTGCGCAAAAAACAAGAGCATTCATACTCGTATACGGTTTTACACATAAATAAATGAATAAAAAAGCAACTTAAGATTACGTATTTCAACTGAAATAAGGTTGTTACAGTTTTATTAATAATTTCTTTTCCAATTGTCGACTAATATCAATCTATTCTTATTTGTTATATTAAACAGTATATATGTTATATCACCGACGAGATACTGTTAAAGACTGCCAGCCTTATGGGAGATCATGTCATTCGAATAATTCGGTGTTTTCTAACGCCCTCTAGGATATATTGTGGCTGGAATAAGAAACAGAAGACCACCGACGGTATTTCGTCGGTGCAGAAGACCACTGAGAAAATTTTTGTCGGTGAGAAGGCGAATTATCATGGAATTAGAGAGGAAATGAGAATGCTCACGCCCGGGATTTTAGTGTCAGGGTAAAAAGATGATGCAGAAAAGTGGGGACACTAAAACTATTATTTATTTATATTTTGACAGAATCACTTTTCCTTTATATTAGTATATCTTATCATGTTATATGTATTTTATTAAATATATTCCTATTAATATATAATTAAACACATATTATAGAAAACAAATGTAAACAAACAACAACTACAATGCCTGTATCATTATTAGACCTCTTTTAATATGACATTTTATTTGTTTCCTATTTTACTTAAAACTAGCTATTGACTAAACTTTCGGAATTTAAAGTATAAAGATTGCATGTGATAATAATGATGCGCGTAAAGAAAAAACTATATTTATTACTTTGCAATGCAATATTAAACAATATTAATTGATAAAGGATAATTGTAAATTATATCATACGTTTTGTATCTTTTTTTTGTTCGTAGCATTACGGAAGGAATGCGATAAGGAAGAGTCTAATAAAATTTTAAGTCCATTAAATGGAAGATTAACCATACACACACTTGTTGTCAATAATCGACTAGGCCTCTAAAAAAAGAACAAAAAATTGGAAAATAGTTATAAGTATGTTGCTTTAAAATTAAAGATAATAGTTTAACAATCGCTTTTATTTTTTACCGGCTACTCCTCGGACTTAAAGATCGAATCGGCGAATCTCTATATCTTCTGCGAGATTCAGTTCTAAACTTTTCTCTATCGTCCCGTCTATCCCTCTCTCTATCTCTATCTCGATCACGATCACTTTCAAAATCCCTCATATCCCTGTCTTTTCTATCGCGGCGAACGATTCGTGGACTGCGTCCAGGACTTGGTGTGCGTGACACGGAGGAATGTGAATCAGAACTATGACCTTCATATCGGTGTCTTCGTTCCCTCTGCCTGAAAATTATTGAGTTTGCATGATTCAAAAAACTTAGCTACACGTTAGAGGCGTGCGAGCACTCGAAAATGTCGGGTACCCGATGGTCGGGATGGGTAGGATACTCGAATAATGCGACTTACTTTCTACGTAATTTCAAAGACATTTCCCTAATTTCATCTTCTCGATCTTGCCGTTGTTGCTCCATTTTTTCAATCCTAAGTTGTTCGGCCTTCTTGTCAGCTTTATCTGATAACCAGTCAGAATATTATAATGTAACAACAATTAATTTCTGGAAAACATTGTACTCACATTGTTTATTCAATAATGCTTGCATTTTCTTCTTAAGCCGCTCCTGGGGTGTGATTTTCAGTGACTGAAATATGTAACACTTTTACTTTTAAACGTAACTCGATTTTAAAAAAAAATATGTGTAGTAGAACATAACATGTTTCTGAAATTTCAAAATAAATATCATAGTATTTAATAATGTTATTTGTTCAAATTATAATTCGTATGCTACAAAAAATATTAAAAGTAAAAAATATCAAAGGTAGATCAATTAAATAATTGAACAAAAAATATTATTTCTTTTAATACTATTACAATATTAATTTAAATTAAATAATCTGAAATACTGCCTATTCAGAAATGCTCTATAAAATAAAGTTTATATTAATGCTTATATATATATTAATACTTCAGAAATCTGTTATGCTACTACACATATTCTATTCATATATTTCAATATATCTTAATACATAAAAAAGTACTTCATCATAGGACATATTCTATAACGAAATATGCACGTATATTATTACTCGTAAAAATGAAGGAAGTTATACCATAAAAAATTTGATGTTTCCGCTCTAATAACAGTGCATATCATTGTTAATGAAAAAGATACATATTTTTAATTGAAATTTTATTTCTTTTATAACAACATAAATAAATTTGTGTTGTTATAATTTTAGGTAATGAAATTTACGATATGAATAAATATTTTAATATGAGCGAAATTCAAATTCTTCGTGGTTTGTTATCGAGAAATATGCGAAACGAAATCGGATCAAAATAATAAAATACGGAATGTGAAATATAATGTAAACGCCTTATATTGCCCAACAGAATGAAAACAAGTTGCACTTGCTGAGGTTCTCCGTTGAGAGGGTAGTTATATATTAGAGAGTATATACTGTCTTTATTCTCTGTGCTTTTAGTGACTAAGTAAGTGTTATGGTTCTTACTGACTTTGTGTCCGCCACCAGAATTTGTACTTAACCCTGCTTTTGGCTTGCTCCTGAAATATTACAAGAAAGTTCTAGTATATTCAAAATATTAGAAATTAATGACATATTTTACTTATTAATTAACTCACATGCTCGAAGTGTTATTAACTGATGGTTTTGGTGCTGTCGTAGGAATTTTATCTTCGTTATCCGATAATTCTAATTCTAAACTTGACGATTTTCCACGACGACCATAATATCTAATACAATAATGAAAATGATAAGTACAATAGAAATGGTATATTTAATAAAATAAATATAGATTTTACCTTGGAAGTGCTTGTGCTTTGTTTTCAATACTTCGGGATCGCTTGCATCTTGTTTGACTCCTTGATCTTGATCTGGATCTAGACTGAGATTTAGTTCTGGATCGAGATTTAGATATTGATTTCGATGGAGAATAATGTCTTCGGCGATAACTGTCTCTTGAGTGGCTTCTGTTGTGCGATTTGGATCTTGAATTCGAGCGTAATCTCGATCTCGACCTTGAGTTTGACTTGGACCTAGACGAACTGCTCGAGGATAAACTTCTGGATCTTTTTGCACGTGAACGAGATCTAGATCTTGTTTTTGATCTTGAAACTGTACGCGAATGAGATCTACTAAAACTTCTGCAACGAGACTTAGATTTACTTCGACTTCGCGGTCGTCTAGAGCGACTTCTTGTTCTAGATCTTGTAACTTTTCTATGTCGTGAACGTGTTCTCCTTGATCTAAAAATAATGTAACTTAATTATTTTCAGTAATTGTCAAATTATGTACAGTATTAGAAATCGAAATTATTCATGATGATCACATTACAGGTACCTACATAAATATACATAGATACAAAATACGAGTGAATTTACCTTATTCTCGACGTGCTCCGTTTTCTGTCACGATTTCTATAAGATTTTGGTTTATTAACAGATCGAGAACAACTTCTTGATCTTGATTTTGAAAACTTTCTATTTATTGTTCTTTCATTAAGCATCGGACTATCTGATCTTCTTCGCCTGAGATGAGAATAATTGATCTTTCTTGAATTGGAAGAAGTAACATGGGACGAGCTTCCATGAGTTTCTTCTTCACCGCCAAAACTTGTAATATAAGTAATTTGTCCAGTATTTACAGGTGATGCTGATCTTGAACGAGATTTCGATGAAGATTTCCTATAGGGATTGTATTCAGGACTTTCTCTGGCTGCATAGCTAACAATAAAATGGATGTAAAATGTGTAAGTAAAATTAAATAAAAAATGATTTCATATTCAGAATACGAGTAATTACCTGGGTGGACTCATAACTCGACCAATCATCTTTTTCTCTCTAAATGCGCGTCTTTCTCTACGCGATCTTCTACCCTATATGAATATAAATATATTATAGTATAGTAATGAAGAATATTTACTGAATCTTCTTTATTGCATGACAGAATTATAATGCAGCAAAAATGTTTTACCGAATACATAGCTTTCTCTTCTTCTTGCTTACGTGCTTGTCTTAAAGTTTCTGCTTCTTCAAAATCTTGTGTTAGAAAACTAAAATAATCAGCTCCTAAAAGTCCATACTTTTGAGCTACTAAATTCATTTCATGTGCTTGTGATGGCTCAATCTGAGACACGTCTACACAAATATCTGAAAAAAAGGTTGGTATATAGACTTAGAAAAATATGTAATGCTTTGAAGTTATTTAAAGAGATTTTATAATACCTAGATCAATATCACTGTCTTCATCATCTCCTTTTTCGTCAGATACAACAGTATCTAACGATTTTATTGTTTCAGGTATTGGTTCCTCTGTGTCATAGTTGTATCCAATGGCTACATTGTTACTTGACTTTTTCTTGTCCCTTGCAGCATCTAATTTGGTTGACGAACCAAACTGTTCTTCCAAATGTATTTGGTGTAGAAACTTCTCTTCCGTTACTATATTAAAAACTATTATTTATCAACAGTTTCAAGAATAAGATATACGAGGCATTAAAATAATAGTAATACCCCACCTCCTAAAAATTCATTTTGTACGATTATACGATAACGTTCATAATTGATATGTCTATCTTCACTAGTAAGAGCAATATCTACATCGATAGAATCTGGTGCTTCTGGTATCCAATCAAGATGAGCACGCACATCAAAACGGTCAATAAGATTGTCTTCATTCCCTTGCCACGGCATCCTATTTGTATAATACACATATTGTTCCTCCATACATTATATTTATATGTTTTACTTGTTCCTTTACATGCATATAGACATTAATCTCACTAGTACAGATGTAAATGAAAATTATAATCTACTTGACCGTTCTCATATCATAAGTTTATATATGTATACTTAGTAATATTTCTTATTCTAATTTAACATCGGAATAAAATTGGTTAAGTATACAGTTAATAAACAATATGTAGTAGTAACAATGTTTTATAAAAAAATAATTAATGTAACTCTATTTCGTGTAAATATAATCAATTTTGGCATTATCTAATTATAAGTTTCTTTATTCAAATATTTAGAATGTTATTTTTGTATCAGTGTCCTTGGCATAATGATCACAAAAGTATACTATCCTGAGTCAAAGTTCTGCATTTTTAATCAACCAATGTACGATATTTATACTCATAACTTCGATTGCATAAGTTAGATTATCCAAGGTGCAATACTAATTACATATATCATCATTATTGATATGTTGAATTAAAATTTATTATATCACTTGAACTTACATATTTGCTGGACTATCACCAGCTGTTGCTATTGCAGGATCCAAATGTATTTTACATGGCCTTCCATGTAATTGTAGAAATTGCGTAGGATCTGATTTCTACGGAAACATGCATATGCAGAATAAAAATAAAAATTTTTCGTTTTAAATCTCAATTTTATGTACACGTTTCTTTTACAATGTTTTATATACCAAAGTACTAAATAAAAAATGAATTACTTTACAATTAAAATTGTAGACTTTACTATGCGTCATTTTATATCGTAAGACATTTTATTTGTATTTTCAATCACAAATAAAAACTACAGATCAAAATTTTGAGGTTAACCAAAAGAACCGTGAAAGTTGCATTTTCCGTCAATGAACGTTAACCTTTTCAAATGTCAAAAAAGTGACAGATAATTATCATTAAAATATATATCTTACGATCTTTTCATAGTAATCCCGTCGTCGTTCAGCTCGACGACGATAATCCACTAGCATCCCACGAATTTTCTTCTCCTGTTTTCGCGCTTCATGCCACATTCTACCACCTGTTTTTTTCACGGAAAAGCTCATTTTACATGACAAACAACACGCGAATTACTTGTTTAACAAGGAACTTTCATGTAGCTAACGGTTTTACAGGAAGAGCCCAACAAAAATTATTAATTAACGGACCCTTCTCCCGCAAGGTAGATATTGCATTTTACCACAAGCGCTGCTCCGTATTGAGAAAATATGATCCGCGACCACGACTAGACACTGACAATGTAGAATAGAGACTAGGTCTGTAACACCTGATTGGTGCTGCCACTGTCAGGTGTTCCGTAGTCGCGACATTTAAAACTGCAAATCTATTGAACAAGAAAATATATAATTCTATTGTTATAAAATAATTATGATTAGTTTGGAAATATTTAAATAGATATTAAAGATTTTATAATCCAATTTTTGGGAACAAGGATTTATTACTGCGTTTTACTAGGTAAAAAACAAAATAATGTTCGTATTACATTTAACTAGAGATCCTCTTTTATTATATTTCAGTTATACGGGGTCATCATTTATTATTATTTGATATATAGCACTTAATATTTTTTTTATAGCTACAAGTTCAATAAATTTGCAAAAAATATGTTTAATATTTTCAGATTTTTTATTTCTACGTTATTTTTATTGCAAAAAATAAAAATGTCTAAGATTAAATGAAAATTTTCATGATTTACTACTATATTTTTTCAACAATTTCATATTCGAAATCTTCGTGTGTTATTCATGCTTTTACGCATTACAGTTTTGTAACTCAAGTTAAACGTATTTTTATGCTTCTTACTTGAAAAAAAAAAGAACAAACAAGAATACTTGATATATATTAATCTAGACGAATTTAGAATTTGAATTCAAAATTACATTTTATTATTATCTTAATATGGACTAGTATAATATTACCATGTACACATTCAGTAGTTCACTTATAATTTATAACTTATAGTACACTCACAAACATTGATATAGACAGTCATGATATCTTGTAGTGTCTTTCATGACTGATGAATAAGCTACAGCGCAAGCTCTAATTATGTATAAGGTATAATTTATCACTTATAGACGTTACAAATGGTTGCGTTTAGATTATCTTACCAACGATTTGCTTAAAGTAATGTTGCGTCTATCGTTCGTACTGACTTTGCACGATCAGTGATAGTTAGAAAATTCATATTTTCTTCCCCTTCCATTGACGTTCTGTTGCTATATAAAACTCCCCATAAACAAATAATATGACAAATCAATGTTACAATCAACACAAAACTTAACGTACTCAAGTGTATTTGAACAAAAATCATTTAAATTTAGTACATCAGAAATTTAGTACATGTCCCATGTGTGACATGCCGATTTTTACGAGATTTTACATAAAAGCAGAGTCAGTGAAAATGTTTGACGTACATTTCTTTAGAGATGAAACTACCCTTCAGTCTTTAGCTATTTAATTTGTATAACTCAAGAAAATCACCATCATAGATTCCTGCACCTTCATAAAAGATTGTAGACAAATAAGTGCAACAGTCTATCGTAAATAATTACGTGAAAACAATAATATCCCAAATTTCAGAAATACATCGAAAATACAAATTGTCAATATTATTAGAATATAAATATCGTAAGGATATTTGTAATTCACTCGTGTACAAGATTTATGCTACTAAATAGCTTCTTTATCTCGAACTCTACAAAGGTAGTTTCACTCTCTTATTATGTACGGGTTGCAAAAAACTAAATAGGTGTCGAATATTTTCAAAAAAGACTGCTCTCATGTAAAACTTTCGTCAGAACGAGTGAAAAAAAAATGGAAAACTGCGATGTCCATGCTGCATATCTTTGTTACAAGTATTGCAAATCTGACAGCTTTCGAGATCTGTTTATTAACATTAACTGAACTTATACTAACGAATACGATTTAAACGCATACAGTGTGTCCGCGTTTACACGTGAACGGATCATTATCTCTTAAAGGTTTGCACAATTTTTCTAATATAAACTTTCGCTTTATGTGAATATAATAATATATATAAAAAAAAACCGCATTCGCCAAAAAGTTTATCACTCTACAGCACATGGTTCAGGAGGTAACGTACCGTTTACACATGTACACGCGAACATACCGTTTGCGCATTCTTACAAATGAAACCTCGCGCGGCACGTTCACTTTTACTTGCGACTTTTTCTGACGCGAATTGAATATCTTTTTTCGACTTTATATAAAAAGCTATACATAATTGTCTCGATTCGAAGTCTTAGTAAAATTAATTTCCGTGCTTCTCTTATTGGCAATGATTTTATCGGTAAGTAATCTTGAACATTGCGACATTCTTTTTTAGTTTTTGTTTTTCGTATTGCGAGCTGTAAGTTGTAAGAACATTTTGTTATCTGGACACACGAAACTGTACTATTCGCTACAGTACGAGTATTTCGATTGTATAACACGTTGTATTTAAGTTCACCTTATTTCCAGAACGATCGAGATCGGCATCGATGGAATCGATTTCACGTTCCTCAATCAGCGACAACCAAAGAGAGTGTGGATTAGCTTAATAAAAGTGTGTGCTCTCGTTCCTCTTTGTTTAAATATGAATGTTCTATAGTAGTTCAATGTATCAAAGCCCCTTACAGTGTAATATTCGAAAGCGAATACTTTTAAATACGCGTTGCGATAACAAATTCGCATTCGGGGATTTCTTGTAGCTTTATATAGTTGTATCTTTATGTGTATTTGTATATATTTTATATTATACAAGCGATCATAAGAAACATCGTACGTTTCTAACTTGTAATGTTTTATTAGTATTATACATTTTTTTTTTGTAACGATTTTCTCGAAATAACTTTCAATACGCCGCCGCAGCTAATACCACGACGCAATATACATATTTTGTAAGACCACGTATCTCGTTTGCGCATTCGACGTGTAATTTTGAACGGAACATGACGCTGATAGTAAAGTGGCGATGCAAGTTATTAGACTCAAGTTAGCCTCAGCAAGAAAAACAAAAAAAAAAGAGAAAAAATCAACGAGAGCTTCTACAAGTTTTCCTTCTTGTAAAATGTCTTTTTATTTTTTACTCCGTTGGTTTCCTTTTTTGTTTTGATTCTCGTTTCTTTGTATTTTCTTTCAATTATGAAATTTTCATTTTGGAATTTGAATACTGGAGAATGTTCTCCTCAGTGGCGGATTCATACTTCTACCACTACACGTCAGCTTTCTTTAAAGGAAATTCGAGTTTTCATGAAAAGACCGTTTTGAAACTAATAATTTGCACACCTTTGTGTATCCTCACGGTCTACTGTTGTAATTTCATACATAGTTTCACTTGAATAACATTCTTTGTTCGTAACAGAAAACAGGGTAAACGAGAGAAGCATAGCCGATTTTCTGTATCAAGATGATGTCCTCTCACAATAATCACGCAAGGTCAGATCGACAATAACGTTACTTGCAAATTGTTATTTATTAAAATGTGGCTAGACACATTCAGTCAGGGTGGCTCGCGATGGCTGAGTATTTCACTTCATTTTTTATCGTTTGTTATTTATATTTATATCTCGTATTTATAATTTATATTTGTATTTATATTTATGTTCATATTTATATTTGCATTTATATTTATATTTATATTTTGTATCTATAGCCTGCACACATACGTATCTACACGTTCACGTGTGTGTGCGTGTGCATGCGTATAGACGCGCGCATACACACACGCAGACACTGTGTATACACTGTATACGTACGCATGCATGTACTCGTCTTACTCTTAGCGTAATGACTAGATAAATTTCGGCCACCCAATATAAACAATATTGTTTGATCCCATATATTTTATTCGTACCATTCCTTCGATCGCCAAATATATGGATAAAAATTTCCATGCCAAAATTCATTTCATTACTGTTCGCCTAATACTTATATATATTCTAGACGCCTTTTTTCTTCAATCCTTTCGAACGTGTCTCCGAAGATCCGACAAAACGTTCGTTTCAGACTCTTCCCTCGTGAACACTGTCTTTGCTTTAATTAGTACACGTGTACAAATTTTCTAATATGCACATATACAGCGTATTTAAAACAGTTTGTGTCATACTTTAGCGGAAAAGAAACTCAAATTTATACGAGTTCAAAAGTCATCCATTCCCGCGTAAGTGAAATCGTAAAATTAACGAAGATATCCGAGTGAGTTCTTTATCATTTTAAGACGTTATTCTTCAAGGGTATGCATTTTCATAAACACTCATCGCTTAATTATCAAATAGTTTGCTCATTCGAGTATTTTTGGAATAATTTATAAATTCGTACATCGAAATGGAAAGAATGCAGTTAATTATACAGGGTGTTACCGGACGGGTGGTACCACCGCGCAGAGGGTGATTCCACATGTAAAAATAAGTCGAAAAAAAGGAATAACATTTTTTCGTTTAACATCTCGTTTCCGAGAAAATCGAGTTTAAAGATCCGTCGATTTCGCGTGCTTTAATATATGCAGGAAGTAGAATTGGTTGGCCATGATCAGACGCGTCAGACATAGTCGTCAGATCAAGACTTGTTCCTCCACTATAATTTCCTCTTCTACCGCACTATTCCCCTACTCCGGTACTGGCAGAGAGGGGGTAACTTCTTCCCTCAAATCGTGCTCCCTCCCCTCATCCGGCGACACTGAACAGCACGCGCATTCGCTGCATTTTCAAACACAAAAAATTTTATTCCATTTTTTTCGACTTATTTTTACTTTTAGAATCATACCCTCGACGGCACTAGCCGTCCGGTAACGCCCTGTAAATAACCGAGGTTATTTCACTCATTTTTGTACCAATAATCATGACAAGTAGAACGACGAAAAATATTCTGATACCCTATTTCGCATTGAGAGGCACTAATCAAGTATTTCAATGTTGGAATAAGATGTTCGAACATTTATCTTCGACTGGTGACTTCGAGACGAATAATTTGCTCATTCTCGTATGGATCGCCAATCTTCTTTACTTTGACGAGCACCGCAGATCCCTAAAGTATGATACGATCTATTTTGCATATCTTGTAGGATCAATTTTTTTAACAATATACGATTAATGTCTATAACACGTAGCTAGCGAAGAAAACAGTTCACTGTTTGAATAACATTTAAGACCGTGTAACATTCCCACGTTTCCAAATGAAAACACGAGAGCCAGATATTTTGCCAAGCTCTATTGTCACACCTTCGTGGCTGCATTTATAAATCGTGGAAGATTCAATTGCAAAGAAACGTTCAGAACCTTGAGAAACTTCTTTACGTTCTGTCACGTAACGAAGAGTTTGGCAGTTATTTACTAAGACAGTAACATTGAAAATTCCCATCAAGGCGTAGCATTGTATGTAAGTGGATTTTCTAGAAGAAAGCGACCAAAAGGGTGTCTACTTGCTTCTCTTATGAGAAAGGACACGTGCATTTCTATGATATATATATGTGTGTGTGTGTGTATGAGTGTGTGTGTGTGTGTGTGTCTGTATACACTTATTTTGTTCTACATTCATTATGATATGCGATATGTAACACGCTGTCTACACTTTACCGATCAAGGGTGAACTTTTTAAACTCGTTGAAGGCTTTTCTCTTTAATTATGCTACGAATGCATTCGCGACGGAGTCATGCTATTTAAATCAACGCGAGGAATAAAAGGACTCCATCACGATATTCAAAATAGTGTACTTGGCTGATCTTTATAATTACACAACATTATTAGAACAACAGTACATGCAGTATATGCAGGTCGTTCAAAATTAAAGCATCAAACTTTACCAGTGGATTATATGACCAGAAATATGAAAAAATGTTCCGACCGTCTATTTTAATTACATTTATTATCGCAGTTATCAAAATTAATCGCTATAGTATGTATGAATTTATGAATAAATGTACGTCGTCGCACACAATTAAATAAAAATGTCATACATCTTTTCGCTGTTGTTTCCACGAATTATAGATTACGAACATTTGCAAGTTTCTAATTAGGAGAGAATAAATCCTTAATTTTTGAAATCGCTGATCTAGCATACAGGGGACTTTAGTGAAAAGATTTACAATGAAAAAAAAATAACATTTTTTCTCTGCTTTGATCATACAACACACTGACAAAATTCGATCGCAAGATTTCGAAGCAATTTGCACAGGATAATATTTGAGTTGCGGTGCAATTTGAAATGGATTGGAACTGTATGAAAAAATAAATTGGAAAGAAAAATAACATTCTCTTCGTATCGAGGCATTGGTTTCGGAAAATATTGTACTTATATTTAGCCCCATTTTAAAGAATATTGCTAACAAAATACGAATGTTTTCTTATTTGTCGAATTACTTTTTTAATCAAACAGAATACCCGCATTTTCAATGAAATAGAATATTCAAAATTAATTGAAAGAAAAATAGAAAGATATTATTTTTCATTTTTCATTTACTTTTTTCATATAGAATCAATCCTTATGAGATTGTATTGGTGATGATCAATTACACCTTATATGTATAGTCAAGTATACGAGCGAACAGTACAACGTAGCAAGCGATGCCTAGATTCTACAAGAAAAAAAAAGAAAAGAAAATTATGAACAACTGGCATCCTCACATTTAAATTCAAGCTGTCAACTATTTATTATTCTATGAATTTGCTATCAATGCGTATTTTTAGATTACCGTAACGAATTGATTTCGGAATCAGTATAGCTTCATAACGCAGCTTACATAGAGATAGTATGTCGCTATTCAATTATTATAGTTGTGTCTCGTATAGAGCGTAAAAAGGTAGTATTTCTTTCAGCTTACGAAAATAACTCCATACTATTTGGTCATTCAAAATAATTTGAAATATTCACAATTACAGATATTACAAATTTAATTATATTAAAAAATGAAGATTATCAACTTACATTTTATCTAAAAAAGTGTATGTAAGTATAAGAAAATAAATATGAATAAATTGTTTAAACTGGTCACCGATTTATGCTTCACATAATAAGCATTTTTAAAAATACGCAATTTTTCTGATAGCAGTATCCTTCTTATTGCTGCTCTATACTTTTTTAATACTCTTATCTAATAGCATGTGAATAGTATACTCGGCAAGAAAATGTTCATATTTTGAAATTAAAAATAAAATAAATTATATTATATTAAAACATAACAATATAGAATATGGTATCCTCATCTTTTTCTTCTGTTTATATCGTGCAATATTCCAAGCAGTAAAGTTTTTCAATTTTATTATCATTTTCCTCTTTCTCTCATTTCTGTTGTCGCTATTGTTTATCTCTTTTAAATATAGAAAATATTTATACTGCAAATTATATTACAGTAGCAAAAGCAAAATTTAATGGCGAGCCATATACATATACATTTGCATATAGGTACTTCAAGGTTTACTGCATTATTCTCAAAATTTGAAATTCAAAGCGTAAGTTGATATTTCTTTTTACTTATTATAGTTCCTTGTTTGTATGTTAATGATTTCAGTATTTTCATCAATAAATATAATAGAATGAGTTCATATAGTTTGCATAAACAAACTTGTAATATTTTGTATTATATGCTAACAAATCTTTTCAATTCTTATCGTTTTAATAAAATGACGTTTTGTTAATGGTTTGCCAAAACTCATTTTTAGTAATTAATTATTAAGTCCGACTACCACAATATTTGTAATGCCGTTTCTTCGATTGACAAATTTTTTCACTATGGTCCCCAATTAGGTTTGTGTTGTTTTTCAAACTTTGTTCAATATTCTTAATGTTCTCAGAGCCATTACTTTATTTAAGCCCTGAATACGTAATAAAAATTGTACTGAATCAAATACCTTCTTTATTAGCCAGTCAGTCAAACCTTTTCAAATCCAATTTTGAGCAAAAGCTGTCAATTTGGATACGAAATCTGTCTTGTAAGAAATTTGATGCCAATTTACTGTGAATTTACACACCAAATTTTGTCAATAAAGTTCGAGCTTAATTGAATTTATGTGCAAAAGTTGTTCTTGAAGATGTGAGAGCAAACTTTTTTTTCATAAGAGAGCAAATTGAAAAAGCGAAAGTTGAGCGAAACTTTGTCTAGGACTTTTGCACTTACGAGACTAAGCCTTGCTTGACTTTTGCCTTGGTTTTGCTACCATAATTTGTCGACAAATTCCGGGCCTAATGCGGAAATAGATCGCTAGGTATTAGAGTGCAAAGCTTGTATGCAAGATTCCATGTCAAACGGAGAGCAAATTGAGAGCATACCTTGGCTTCCTCATAGGGGGCAGGTTGGTCGCACTAAGAGTAAATATCGGGCAAAATTGGAGGAAATCTTTCTGTAGGAGGGAAAACGGAATTCGAAATTAAAGAATTTTAAGTTTTATTTACTTTTTAAGGTTGAAATATTTACAGATCTTAAAATTATAGTGTGCTTTCCCTCCTACAGCAAGATTTACTTCGATTTTGCCCTATATTTCCTCTTAGCGCGATCGACTTGCCCTTTATAAGGACGCCAAGGTTTGGTCTGGAAACTGAATTTTTACTGCAAACGTTGCACTTAAATACCACGCCTAACGCAGAAACAGATGGGTCGGAATTTGTAGACAAATTTTGGTGGAAAATTCAAAGCAAATCAAAAGTAAATTCATTTTCCTTCGTGACACCAGTAATGATGATTCTGTTCTAAACTTACATTATTCTTTTACTCTTTCTTGTACGTATTTATCTATATGTACGTGTTTGAAAATATTTATAAATAAGATACTGCACATTATACATTACGTATAACAACAGCGTATTAAACATTATAATTAGCGTTTACAATATGATAATCATAAAATTATCATTTTTTAGACATACATTTAAAAGTAAATCTTTCGTTTGAGTCAACCTTGAATTACCTGGATATACATCTGTGATATTTCTTATTTTTTCAATGAATATTTTCAGAAATCTTTATTTTATTATATATAAAGTTGAAACGTTAAATAATAGGTCATTGTGATAGTTTCATTAATTGACGGAACAAAATGGAAATACTTTAACAGTTAAGAAGAAGTAAGTAATTGTCTTACAAAATTGGTAACCAAAATAAAAATATAATTGCGAACAGTAACAATGAAGAACGAAAATAATACAAATACAGATTTCTTTTCCCCCTAGTTTTTAGTGTTTAATCGTAAGTGTCCATTTCTATAAATACTGAATTGCTGTATTACTTTGGGACATACAATAGTATGTCTTACAGAACGTTCACGCTTCAGAAGGACGATTATGATTCGTAAAAAGCTGAAATGCACAACGAAGAAAATTACAAGTGATGTGTTCATCACCTTACACGTTCAGGAAAATTACGTGCTTCGACGTATCGTCGCACTTTAAGTTCTTGCTTAATGTACTTTGGCATTGAAATTTTATCAAACTCCTGTTAGAAATCTTTAAATCGTACCCCTCGACGGCTGAAGCAAAAAGTGAAAAACTTTTAGCACAAAATACATGAAACCTAGAATTAAATAGGATTTGCGGTATTTACATAGAAGAGAACTCCTATCCGCACTAACATTCTCTTGATCACCGTTCGTTAATTCTAATGATCTTTCAGTCGCAATATTACACAGAAGCGAGACCGGTACTTGCCCTTTTTTTCTCTGTTCAATCTGATTACGTATTTCGTTACATTAGAGAGTATTTTTCTAGATAGTAAAGTATATAAGAACATATTAATCGAGTGGTAATCGTAAAATGCTTGTACATACAATTATTTAATTGAGATTGTTCTCGTTTGGTTACATTAACGATGAAAGAATGACATAGTTAATAATATTGCTTCTTACAACCGATGATTTTCCAATGAATATCATCGTTCAACAGTAGTAAAAATAAGTGCGTTTAATTTTACGCAGTATGTTACACAGAAATGTTGCTTTGTAGATCATAGAATTACTTCGGTAGTTATTCATAGAGCGTTTGTTATTAGCGATGGAAAAAGGTAGCTTCTAAGAAGAAAGATTCAAAAGTTGCCGGAATCTTTCAAACATTCATTGTCATTTTTCATGATTTAACATCAAAATCAAATGTTTATACGTCACGTTAAAATTTTAGACGCAAGTCGTAAACATGCTCGTCGGTACTACAGTAGAATCTGTTAAATGCGTACAGTGAGAGAACAATGATGAATATTCAACAAATCCAAGTCTAGTATTTTTTTTAATAAAACAACAAATGTAATCCGATTGCAAGTGAAATACTTCGCGTAATCTATTACCAAACAATTAGTATTTTTCTGAGATGATGGTACTTAACATATTATGATATTTAATGCATTATAGAAATTTACGATGTTGTCTACTATTAAGTCTTTATAGCTTTTTCTGTTAAATTTTATAGCGCAGCAAAAATGATTTTGAACAAATTAGATCATTTAAATCTAAAATATAAAAATGGTTTTTATCATAATTCATTCGTTTTCATTTTGAAGAGCCGTAGAATTAATCTATAAGCATTTAGCAGATCATACCTATATAAAAGTTAAAATGATATTGACAAACCTTATGAAAATATGTTTGTGATTAACTGATTGCGGCCAATAAATGTTTCTTGTCAGTTTTCCTTTTTAATTGGTGCGTAACACTGTCCGAATCAAGTTATTGCTAATAATTGCGGAAAGCGATCCTCTATCGATAGAGGTAGTCGTAAAAAAAATTTTACAGTAAAAAATGCTTCGACAAAAATAAAATATTACGGAGTACTCTTCCGTATAACTACCGTGACACTTATCACGAGACGACGCATCGAAAATACCAACTAATCGATAATAGGTCTTAATTTATGTAAAAATTAAGATATCAGGGCATCGCGACCCGACGATAAAAATGATTAAGTAAACAATGTGAATTAATTTTTATGGAGCCAACAAAATATATGAAGGCCCTCGTAGAAACATACTACATCGTTAACTATGTAATGTACAGAAAGTTCCAGCCCTGCTCTAACGTTGGTAAAGAGCTTTGTGCTATGTATAATCATGTGCATTGCATACTTTGCTTCTCTTACCGGGTATGGAATGTGATTCTCAATGCTGATTTCATTAAGAGGGAGTTCCGATACTCTCGGTTCTAAATAAGTAAGATTTATCAAGATAATCTACTTAATAAACGGTTCACCTTTGTATTTTCCTTCTTACTAATTATTTCAGTTTCTAAAGAAATGTCGAATTTATTACATATTGTGTTAGATTTTATGTAAAAAGAATGTTACCACCAAGGTGTTAAAACTAATTTTTTGAAAAATAAAAATACCATTCAATTGCATTATTAGACTGCGGATGTTTAAAATTGATAAAATTTATACATTTTCAGAAATACATTTTTATTAGATAAAATTGAAACAAAAGTTTCACTCATTTTGCACACTAACTTTTCTGATAAATACATAATATCTGTAGTCTAATAATTACACAGTGTTTTGAGAAAGATAGTTTAAACGTTGAGGTACAATAAAATTATGTTATATCAACATAACTGCCATTCGTTTAAGTCTGGGTTAGGTATAGATTTAATAGTAAACATGTGCATTTCGTGTTAACAAAACAATCAATAACAATATACTTTACACAGTAGTATTGTTTAGATTCCATAGTTTAAGAAACCAAAATTGTTTTGATTTATATGATGTATAAGAAATTTTTTTTTGATCTTCTGTAGTCCCAAACCTTAGTAAACTTGGCATCGCGCTTTCTTTCTTTATCTGTTTTGAACACATTTCTTTTGAAAAGCAGGGAACAGTGCAGAAGGGATTAAGCGAAAATATGTAATACAGTATACATACAAGTATGTAATACATATTATATAAGAAAATTAGTCTGCATCTAGTTTCTCAATCCGTGTTCATAAAACTTGAAGACAACCATCTTTCTCGAAGACACTGGAATAGTGTAAAGTATCAGACACTGATGCTTTAAATATATCTATTGTTTCAAACTGAAACACATAAATTGAACAAAAGTTCATTAAAAACACTTTTGGTGTCTAATCGGTGTTATCGCAGTGAAGTTATTCGACTAGTTAATTGAAAGACAGACACCGAGAATCCCATTCATAAATAAAATATTTATGTATATATTACGTGGATATATATTCTTCTGCTTTATGTAAATATTCAATATATTAATGTTTGTCGCAACGTATTTACGTAAGTTTTGTTGCTTTGCTAAGCAGGAGCTGGTGAGAGTATACGAATAGAATTCCATAAGAATCCAAACAGAAAGCGATCTGCGTCGAATAAATCTGTACAGAGAGTAAAGTAGTGATTAGTTTGGTAATGGATGGCGAATGTATTGTCTGTTCACTACGCATATCAGCCAGGTAACCAAACGCTTATATATACACTGGAGACTCCTGGCCAGTTAACAGCCTAAACATCGACGTGGGCATCGTCTTCATTAATATCTGAAATACAGAATGAAAATTCGACTTGAAAATTTCATGGTTACGCATGCTCTTGAATAGGAATCGGCTGGCGTGTCTGATCATGGCTCACTGAACCAATAAATTAGCTCACATAACTATAATAAACTATTGCTGCGGCCTGGCCACGACGGGAACACCCCCAGTGGTGGGGATAAAATGTTGACAGTTATGGTAGAGCCTTTTGCGACAGTTACGGAGATAATACTGTAGTAATGAATGGAAATATACGTACTTCACCAACTGATGTAGCAAGAAGGTTGACGATCTTCTCGTGCGGTACAGCGACGACACTTTGATTGTTGATTTCAATGATCCTATGACCCACTCGAACACCACCCCTTTCGGCGATTCCACCTCTCAATAGACTACATATTACTCCATTCTGTACACTAAATCCTAACTGATACTTGGTGTCGGGTCTCTTGATTTTCACCTCGACTACTGGCGCGCACGGAACAACGGTCAACTTGACAACTGTCTGATTTTTCGAATTCTTGATGTAAGTCTGACAAGTAGAGAGCGGTAAACCAACTAACGAGACTCCGTTAATTGCTATTATCTGATCACCAATATTTAACTGTCCACAACGAGCGGCGGCACCAGCTGGTGCCAGGTTCGCGATTACCACCGTTGGTAGCATGGAACCCCATCCAGACTCGACAATGACCACACCTAAAATTTCTCCTTTCGCCTTTGGTACTACCACCTGCGAACATTACAATTTTCTATTAGGCTATTGCATATGAAATGTCCGATTTTGAACAGTAACGCAAAACAACCGCAACTTTTGTCTAAATACATTGAAATAATGTAGAAATTAAACTTTTTGGTCATTCAGGATTTGTCATTTATTAGCGACAGAGGCGCCTGCTTGGGACGATGGTATTTTTCGTCAGAACTCTGTAGAAGGATACAAAGACTATAATAGATTACCTCCTTCTGCATTTCCTTTTTAGCGAACATCTGCAATTCATCGCCGAATATCTCTTGAGAATTAAGAACTTCCTGGTAATCCATTTCTTTTACAAAACTGTGATCCTCGATCCCGTTTGCCTTAAGGAACTCCATATATGCCACTTGAAATGCTTGTCCGATGCTTTGCGCGATAAATCGAGCCTCCTCACTTTCGAACACGTGACAAATCATTTTCGGAGTTCGATTGATTTTTGGTGCCTCTTCGACTTCGTGCGGCACAAATCGTCTTCTTGCCATCAGCACCACCACGTCACCGATATCTGCTATGTAGGATATTGTTCTTAATGCATGATCCATCATGATTTCCTTCAAGTCCGTATTCAAAACCATGATCTTCTCCGTCGAGATGAAGAGGTCAACCTCTGTGCTCGGTTGCGTTTCGCCATCCGGTGCCTGTGTGCACGTGTCATTAGTTGCTTTGAATGTCCCGGCATTTCGAAATTTGGCAATAAATGATTTATTAATCCTTCTCCGGTTCGTTATCTTAGATTAAGTATGGTTCATAATAAACGTTCAGGTCTGAATTGTTGAAATAACATTGTTGTTAAATAAACTAGGGTTGCCTTCATAATTTGAAACATATTGTATACTATAAATAATTAGTATGTTCATTTCCAATGCTTATATTGAAGAAATAATGTGAAAACATTATGGTTTCGCATTTAATATGACTGTACGTAAAACCGTTGTGTAAGTAACGTCCATTTAGCCGCGTTACGATTTGGTTGTTAAAGTCAAAATAATCGAGTGCTAAAAGCTTCATGTAACTGATATTGTCTAAATGAAAATTCGGTTAACGGAAAGTAAATTTCATTTGGTAAAACAGAACGATCAAAGAATTATTAGTAAATTTAACAAACGGTCATTTATGTCTCACCAACCTAATGTTTCATAAAACCTGAAATGCTTTATTATTATTATAATCTGTATATCTTTCGAATCATCAAATTACATTATTTCTCGATATTTAAGGACCAATTGTTTGCAAAAACGATTTTCGAATTCGAAAAAATTGTGAAAGTAGAATAGTAACATGGATTTATACGTACCAACGCCTATTATGACGACGCAGCATGAACAATAAAAATGAGAAACGATTTAATTAATTAAATGAAATAATTTACAAAGTACAGAACTGAAATTACTGTAAAAAAGAGTGTGTAATTTACGAAGATAAAATAAACGTTCATTTGGATCTGTATCGAAAGATTTAAGACAGCACTACGTTAGTACTGTATGTAATACGACAATTCTTCTGTAAACCTGAGAGTTTCTTAAGTAAATTTAATTAACATTGCGAAATAACGTTTAAGAAAATGGCGTTTTATTTTTCTGATCGTTACATTTAACTGCACCTATTTCCACTGGCAACGAGTGAAAATAACTATTTTCCAAAAGATATACTTCAGTCAATCATCTTTTATCTTTTCATAATATCAATAAGTAGGACTACAGTTTTTTTTTAATTACAGAATCATTTTTAGCCTTGCGAAATAGATTTAATTGAATTATTAAAATTACTACAATTTGTTTTTGGATAATAGGAAACCTAAAAACAAAATGTATATCATGTATTTTTAGATGTTGTTATAGAAAGAAATTGAATGACATGTGGTATCCCAAAATGTCAGATTAGAATTATGCATCTGTGATATGCATTGTTTTGGTAAGCCATTACACTTATTACTAAGTGCAACGTGTGCAAAAGAAGCATTATAATATTCTGGGAAAGTGTAGTTGTATCGAGTAACATTTTAGTATTACTTTGCAAAGGTGGCAAGAATTATTGGATTACAGTGTTTACTCTATATGTATGTATATATCCCAAACGCCTAGCCTATAAAAATCTCAGAACTATCACCACAGTCGCGGGGTATATCCCGTGAGGGACCAAGAAGCTTAAGCCACCTCGGTCGTCAAGGAGTTAAACTTTCTTATTATTAATTATTTTTTTATGAGACTTTCACGAATATATGTATTTGAGGAATTTTTACAAGCTTCACAGTATTTTTGGAATTTTTACAAGCCTCACATCTTGTAATTGTCGACATTGCAATAGATTGGAGAGGCCACGGTTCTACAGGGTTATTCACTTAAAGGGGTATTGTAGCCTAGACGCTTTCAAAAATCATTTCTTTCAGATTTCCTTTCTTTGGACAGCAGATCGCGGATCTATAGACATAGAGACTTAAAACCGTCATTTAATTACTCCATTTCAGGCGATTAAATTGAACCGATAAAATGTTCCATTAGGAACAGCAGAAACACTTCCTACTTAACGCATTCTATACACAATTATATACCTATAAAATACTATATATTTAATATAAATTTATCATTTATAATATTAATATTTAATATAATTATTATGGATTTATGCTTGACATGTTAGTCCTGTAACATGTTGGGGATGTCAATACAATTACAATAAAGTTCTGGAAACATGATTATAACGAGGGAAATATTTCATTTATAAGTACGTGTAATAAAAAAGCATTATTTCTATAAATGTATTCTACACAAAATGTTGCAACTTGGGTCAAACGGATAATACTGTAATTATAGGAAATCGAAGGTGAGTATTATTTAATTGCTTACGACGCTACATTAGTGGAAACAATTATTATTGTATTTCGTTGTTCATGCACGTCTATGTGGGTGTTAAATTCACCGTAATCAAATACAAAAAGCAGATGCTAAGCAAATCATTAATAAACGTATTAATAAAACGATAACTATGACATGTATCTGTATATTTAAGTGAGTGGATAAAAATAACAGATGAAAAATGTTTAATGCATTGTACACCAATTAGTCCACCAACCCTTGACGTTATTAAAGTCAGTATATTTTCAGCGTAGAGTCAGTATATTTTCATCTCATGAAAACCCACTAAACTCGACACAATCGAAATCCTTCCTTTAACACGTTCATTCCATGTCACCCATATGTAGGTGACGGAATTATTTGTCCAGGTTTTAAAGTGAATTTTTGTGTTAATATATTCATTGCACCAAATTTTATTAGAATCTGTAAAGTGCAAGAAAGTTGAAGGACTAAATATCATACATTTAATTTTAAAAAATTTTTATTTTATTAAAGAACTTACTTTAAGTTTATGCAATTTTTGAGGTCTTCAGTTTGGCAGTCAAGGACTTAATAATAACTGATAATGAGTGAGTAAAAGTGATAGGGATCTTGAAATAGCAACAGAAGAGCACAACAGTTGAACAAGAATGATAAGGAAACATTACTACACGCGTACAAATACACTGTAAGCTGTACACCAGTTTTGAACATTTGTCTTAACATGGTTCTCAGCAGAAAGATTTTGACTCGCCTAAGATTATAAACGGTACTTCTGTTTATAGCCTCTGCCAGGTTTACCGTGTTCTTAGTATTGATCATACCTCGATATGCGTCAGACAACGTTCGTTACTGTCGAGCAACGAAATTGTTGTTCAGAAAATTAGTGAAGCCGTATCCTCTCAATAATCAAAATTGAAATATATGTACTTGTTTCAATTGAAAAGACCACGTTGTTCCAATACTTCGTCAACGAAACAACAATATCTATATAGTTTCATAGTAACGTCAACAGAAATAGCGGAAATCGATTTCTTCTGAATCGCTGGCACAGAAGCGACCCCGTGAGAGCCTCAAATTTTTTAGATTTAATACGATAAAGTTTCAATTAATCAGCTGGTACTTGTAACAGTTTTGTCAAAAAACAGAAGTGATAATAGTCGTAAAATTAAATTTACTTCGTAACTAAATGAAATTTTAAAAATCTCATTCGACGCTTCTGATGACCAATCTTTCTAGACAACGTTTTATATGCACCAACCAGATAGTTATATCATTTTTCTAGAAAATAAAAACATTGTAACTAAAAATACTTCATACTTTCACAATATAAGCGCATTATACACACGACCCCAAAAAATAACGACACAGCCCTCGCTTCAACATTATCGTCGTTATGTCACTCACAATTAGTATTGGCAACGAGTAGTGGTGGAGTGGGAGGAGGGGCAATTCAGAAAAAATTGGTGCTCTCTATAATCACATTTCCAGTTCCCAGTGGTGCGATTATAAAAACTAAGTACTACGTTCTCCCGACATTCCCACTGGTATAAACATAAACTGCCATTGAATTATGAGCTATAATAATTACAGAAACATATCCTAGCACGGGGCATTTCGCGAAACGTTCCCTGCGATAACCACTATGTCACCGTACAATGCATTAGGAAAAAATCATCTTCAAGGAAAACATAAAACTTGTGTCGCGACGAACGGTATTGATGTTAAATATTGAGTCGCGGCGTTTGTAAACATTCGAATCACTCGTTGCCAGTGTTCAAAGAAGTGGCGAGCGATACAGAGAGAATCGACACAGAGAGAGAAAGAGAGAGAGAGAGAGAGAGAGAGAGAGAGAGAGAGAGAAAATAAAACCGATAATCTCTTTAGACAGGATAGTTGAAAAGTAACAACAATTAGAGAGTAGAGTTATAGTGTATAATGAAAAATCTAAGGGTTGGAGGGCGGACCTTGATCTTAGTCACAGCCTCCCGCACTATGTGGTTGTTAAGGCGCTTACGTCTCCCTTCCTCTTCAACTTCAACCGAGCCGAGAAAGTGAAGCCTGAAAACGGTGGTTGGCTTCATAGAGCCACTGATCGGGCCTAGCTTCGGTTGAAGGCCCGCAGTCTGTGACTCGGACTGGCCCCCACCGGACGCGTTCCCTATCAGTTCTTCGCTCGAGTCGCATTCATCTTCCTCGAGGCTTCCTTGCGAGGCAATGCTGCATCGACCGAAACCATGCTGCCCCCCATAGTTTAACTGCGTAGCTTGCATACCCGTAGCCAGTGGCCCCTCCTTTCGTAACGTAAACAGACAAATGCGCTGGCTATAGTCGGAGCAAAAGATTTTGGCCGCTCAAGCTCACTTCCCTACCAGGGGTCATCAGTCAATGCTCACATACGACCAGCCGTTACCAAATCGAGGAAGTTCAGGGGAAAATAGTGAGGGAGGGGAGAACGCTACAGTCAGAACCGTGTGACGTCACGAGCCTATAGTGTAGTCTATCCCAGATTGAGGATAATTAGTGGCGGGGACCCTATGGCGGTCCTACAGTAAGGGTCGTGACGTCACTAGTTACCCCCACTATCGGTGCCATTGGTGGAATAATTCGCGGAACGTGACGTCGTCTATTCCTTCGGAGGGAATTCTTGCGGCAACGCTGTACACGACAATCCATTTTTATACCCATTTTTTTATCCTTTCCGTCCCCTGCTGCGCACACAGACCAGGACACATAGCCTAACCCCAAGTTTGAGTTATCAACAAACATTATTACGCATTTTTCGTGTTTCACAGATCTTTCTATCGAAACACTTCGATGAAAGGACGACAAATTATTTATCAATTTAACGACACCTCCGGTGTACAAACGTCCAGTTGTTTTATGGCTATTTCGTCGAATTGTTGAAAGTGACAAGTTTTAAACAATTCTAGGTGATTCGTGTTACTATTAGAACATGTAGAGTAATAGAATAGTAAGTGTAGTTTAATAGTCGCCAGATCAAGACTTCTTCCCCCACTCTAATTTCCCCTTTTACCGCGCTTCCTCTCGCTTCCCCTCATCTGGTGACACAGTGTCTACCTCCTCCTGTGACCACACTATATTTCTTTCGTCGAGAACATACTACTTCATCTACTCTTTAATCCTAGACGACGCTCAGATAAGACGATAGGGTAGGATGTTCTTGCCTTGAACGGCCGGTATCTTTTGCTCTGATTATAGTTACATTACCACGCACCACCGATACCACGGGTAAACGTGAAGATGCGCTTTCTCTACGGTGCTCTTATCATCGACACAAATTAGATATTTCCGTCCATCGTACTCGACGGCAAACGGCACTATCGTGCATTACTACGGTCCATTCAAGGTAACACCTTTCTTATTATCTCAGCGAGGAGCTACTAAATGAAACAATAGGTCATACACGATCGGTATTATATTCGTGTCGCATCGATATTCGAACAGCGTGTCCGAGACAACACGACGTTCTTTTCTTTTGCATGCGAACCGGGTATAGATAGTGACTTCGTCCGGGGAATTACGGATCTCGTTAGTGTTTATGAAAAGCGTATGAACTTTCGAACCGTAACAGAAGCTGGTACAGTATCATGCTCTTCGTGAGGTATCATTTCATACACAGAGTATCCCACACGTTTCTCAATGTTGAGGACGATATGCAGAGTTGTACAAATCGACAGGTTCTCAGGGAACATTGAACATCCAACATTGCAGCGTTGCTTTGCGAGAAAGAGAGGGTGTCCCTAAAGACTAAAACACAGGACTATGTATAGCTAATCTTGTCATGTATAGTTAATCTTGTAATATAATATTTTGGTACTCGATGAGTTCTGAATTCGTTCACTTTACGGCATTTCACGACGCTACCAGAAAACTATTGAATCTTAAAGATTAACCTAACGAATGAATTTTCTATTGTTACCGAAATATTAACACTTTATCTACCGAAAGCCTATTAATTGGCTTTTCAAGAATTGTGCCGCGTACCAAATGGAAGCATAAAAATCTTTTTTTACACAATAATCCCAAATTGGATTAGAGGATGAGCTGCACGTTTATGATTGAAGCTTCTGTTGCTGTTGAAGGATCTATTAAAAAGTCCTCAGCCATGGGTCACAGATTTCCAAAAATTATGGAATAATTGTTGGTAAATAATGGGTCAATAAAAGCAAATCAACTATCAGGTCTGCGTGTCTTCTTTGTTTCAGGAAGAAGTAGAAAAATACACCGTATGTCTTCTAGTAGCTAAGTGAACATAGAAAAATATATTTCATATTTTATTACTAGCACTCAATTAAATTCGATGATTTATAGTGAATTCAGTTCGCCTTAAAAATGGAGATTCTTATGACATCTCGAATATTTGTTAGCAAACTGGCTTATTTGCAATAATGGCAACTTCGTGTTACAGTTCGTTTAATGCTGTAGAGTGACGAATTGAACAAGATCATTCTCGAAGATAAATAGCAATTTCTCTATGAAATTTTGCATCTTTATTCACGCTCCAGTAAACAAAATCACGGTGGAAATAAGGAATCTATGAACACAAATACTTTCGCTCGTTCTATATGACATATAGTACACGAATTGTTTATAATACACGATCGTGCAATAGAAGATATAGTGCTGCGAACAATCTACGAAGCAAAAAAGGATAGACAACTATACACAAGAGAATAGTCGCAAAGGAGCCGAATAAAGATAGTTATGATCACATTTCACGAAATATATTTTACATTTGAAAGAAAATCTGAGTGCTTCATTCGTTGTTTAATATTAAATAAATTAATATTACTCGTTTCCGTTATTCACCATATTTCGAAACTTATGATTATGTTTCTTTTAATTATATACAATTTTTGAAATTTGCAAAAGATGGCAAGAGCAGTGCAGTTTGTTATACAAATGCTACTATCACTGGCATAGAGTCAATGATATATGTACTCGAAAAGGCTTTCTTTATTTGTTGGC
Organism: Halictus ligatus; assembly: GCA_028454255.1. Lineage (NCBI taxonomy): Eukaryota > Metazoa > Arthropoda > Insecta > Hymenoptera > Halictidae > Halictus > Halictus ligatus. The sequence continues at coordinate 10,109,206 of CM052143.1, forward strand.
CTTTATTTTCCTATTTGAACGTTATTCACATTGAAATCTTAAATTAAACATGTCAAAGATATTATCGAACTTTACACTATTTTATCCAGCTCCTGTTCTCGGACTAACTAACACAGAAAGACATCAAACCCACATAATGATATGTGTGTCGGTGGTCAAGTGGTGGTGGTAATAGCACGAGGAAGGGGTGGCTATAGAAAAACATTCAGACTTCTTTACGGAGAGTCATTAATTCGAACAAACGTCTAACTTTGCCGCAATCAACTGAAACATTGTAGTGTTTGAATATTTTCTAACGTATCCCTAAATTTTTCTAGAAACAATTTTCAGCCATACGGGCCACTTGCAACAGACCGACCGAGTAATTTCTAAAATGGATCCATCATACCGGTTATACCATCAATACCGTTGGACATCCTGTACAATGTGTAACTCTCTCCTCAGTCTACTGTAGTACATTTCCTTCCTAAAATTAAACAACAACCTATACAATTCGTTTTATGCAATCCTTGATTATTAACGGTCCTGTAATCTTGCCACTGTTACAAGCATAAATTACTATGTAGTAATACGAACTCATTTATTTTGGCAGTTTGTTCAGATATTTAATGATATTCTCCAGACTTCTTCCCGTTAAACTGGCATCGATTGTATCGAACGATTATAAAGTTCGTTTATAAATTCTACACAGTTCTAATGCGCTTTACCAACTAAATAGATATTGTTTGTTCCCCTTCACTGTAGAAATGTGAGAATAATGTTTTATAAATACTAACAATTATAGATTTGTTGTCTACATTGTCTCCGGAAATATTCTTTTACCGAACACGGGTTCAGTACTCATTGTTTCCTACTCTATTTCTGTTGCAAATCACAAATTTCAGATATCTCGCCTAATTCTATTTAAAAGAAAAAAAACTCTCAGGTTCAACCGAAGCGGTAAATTTAATCTATATACTTTAATTCATTAAAATTGTATGAACGAATAATTAAAAATTGATTATAATATAATCATGACATTGCAGGTTAAAAAGTTGCAGTCCGCTATGCATGCAGGAGTGTGTCAGTGCACTATACTATTTACATATCTAGTAGTTGCATATGAAATGTTGTTTCGTAAGTATTTTTTGAAGTAAATTACAATGATTCATTTCTTTATAATAGTATACGTATAATAAAATGTATTAAACTTATGAAAGAATATTGTTTTCAATATTAATCCTCATCCGTTCTTCAGTCTTTAATCTAATTTGTTCCTTGGTGTCAAATAGATGCAATCATAAAAAATATGATAGAATAATAAATACTTTCTTTGTTTAGACGACATTTCTGTATATTTAGTCACAAGATTGTTTCTATCGCTTGCAAATAATAAATTAAATAACAAATAATAAATAAGACGTTCATTTTAGTTTAGTATAATTTGCGCTGTATATGAGCAGTGAAACATAAGTATGTAGTTTTGATTAATATTTTAAGATTGTATGAGAGTTTATCATACCAATAAATTTTAGTTTCAGAGTTTCAACATTTTATATACATCAACCTAATACAAAAAGAAATTATATACATCATATAGTACGATTACATAAAACGTACGTTCACCAAGTGTAATCACATCAATTTGTTTTTGTATAAACTTTTGTATAACGCATTTAAGTCAGTCTTCAGCAACTATATATGTATATTACATAGCAATGAAAATATTGAAAAAAGCAATAAATTGATCAAATGTGAAAGTAATTGCAATTTGTGAATTTTGTTACATACGTGTACAGGATGTATTATCAAAATAGTATCAAAATATGAAAGCGTGATTCCACTCAATTGAATGTGCAAGGAACTTCAAACGAAACTTTGTTTTCAAGAAAGTAGATGTCGAAAGTCGATTGTCATAACTCGAAGTTGTTTGAAGAAAATTGTGATTTAATGTAGTCACAATTTATGTATAGGATAATGTTATGGTTTATAAGATAGTTGATAAACAGTGAATCGTTAATCTCAATTGTCATTAAATGTTGATGATCGTCACATCATGATAAAGGGCGAAGCATTTGAATGGAAATACTGAATACCTTTAATTTTGTAAGTTTAGAATACTTAAATTTTTGTTCAATGTAGACACACATTTTTTAATGCACTACTAAAAACAGGTCCCATTTAAATGCTTCACTCTGAATTGTAACTTCAATATAGTCTAATAAAAGAGAAATTACTTATTTATAGAACAAAGTCAGAATTGCCAAAAGAGCATGATTCACTTCAAACTTTCTTTTTTTTTATTAAATTGAGCTAACTAATCACAACTAAAAGTAAAAGAATATTGACATTATAAAACGAACACGTTCAAATTAAACGTGCCAATTGAAAACGACTTAAAAAAAGAAGAAATAGGTAAAATCAGCTACGTTTCTATACAATGTTCTGATTCCACGTTATACATATGTTATGTACACAGCTCCTCGATACTGGTCAAAATATTAGAATACTCTTTGCTCTCTGAACAAATATTGTATTTTTTTATTGCATTTAATTGAGAAGCATTAAAAAATTTTTTATTTTTAAGGGATGCATTTTCTGTAACAAAGTAAGTATAAAATGTAAATGTAAAATGTATGACCAGTTACGAATAATAAAAATAGTCGGAGATGTATACATCAATTGCCCAAAACCATTTATGTTGCTAACAAATTACGAAAGTAACCAAAGGAAAATTATGAAAAAAAGAAAGAGATGCCTATCGGCTGAATTAAAATGAAAAATGCGTGAAGCACCCAATAGATTGTGTAAAGGTACAAGGTGTACTTAAGTCTCTAATTGTGAATCGTCTATTTTTACTTTGCAAGTGCAACGATATAAATGAAACAAGAAACAGAAGATAGATGTGTGCGTCATGAGGATCACGAGTAATAAATGTAATTTCTATTGCACGCATACAGAGCACGAATGAGTGCACAGAATGTTCGATTTAACACATGTCGATATTCCAATATATCTAAACGTGTAGATAATAATAAATACGTGACCACAATAAACTACTGATGGTTATCGTTTTATATTCAGATGAACCGTACTGATAATTCCACATTAAACTTCATTGTACTTTACTTTACCATGCTTTATTTAGTACCTACAAATTATTGTTTACTTACCAGGCAATTCATTCCATCAATGAAAACGTTTATTATTCTGATTTTAATAGTATTTAGTAAAATTGAAGCAAACACACGAGGTCTTTAAATATTAATTAACGTTAATTTATACATTTATATAGCGTAGTGAAGAGACATTTGATGAAGCACACCCACGTAAATGTTATGAGTCGTAACTCCTTTACTGCATGTTTAATTAACTAAAAATTCATCTTTTCGAGTGTAACGATGCAAATGTGAATGACGTTCAAATAATGCATTCAACAATTGAATTATTTGTAAAAATACGTAATGGATGTTTTGTTCCAAGTCCCGATAATTTAATGTGGAATGATCAGAATGAATGAGAAGTTATAGAGTTATGAGATGTGTGGCGGAAAAGCGGATCCTGGGAGGATAGTGATCGAAGATGCATGAGATGTATAATAGCAAGCAAGATACTATTGAGTGTACCTTTATCCTGGAGACAGCTTCCTCCGCCTGGCACATGCGGGTAGATTTAGTGGGTTCTCCTTCGCAGACGAGCTGAGTAGATCCGAGGTATCTCGCTCGAAACAGGACACCCTCGATCAAAACTGAAGGATCATCGAGGAGAGCTGAAACGGCCACGGAAATGCACCACTTAGATTGGACCGGAGAGTTTTTCTTGTCGACGCAACCGAATGCTGATAGATAATCGATCGAAGAATGAAGAAGTCTAATCGAAGATACGGGAACAGAAACAAGAGCATCGTTCACTAGCGGTCCATTTTTTCGCACAACGTTTTTCAATTTCATGTCCGTATCTTTATCTAAAAGTTTCATGACATCTTTCCTCAGGATATCTGGTAACATATTGTCTGTATTATTTACGTTGAATAGTTTATAACGTTTGTTCTCGAATAAATGTTTACTGCTGATTCGTTAGTATAGAGGATTATAATTTGTCCGAGTTCATTAAACTTGATCATTTGGAGTTTCTTTTTCTTGATTCATGTCTGCTGATCGAATTTTATACGACGAATGTCTTAGGAACTTTTTCTTTTAACTTCGACCACTACAAGAATTCACAAACCCCTCACTTTGTTAGTGTTGCTTCTATAGACAGACAATTAATTCATGTAGTCAATGAATTCTATCTAAAGCAAAGTTGATTCGCTTCATTCATTCCACTTCACACTGTCTGTTATTGTATCGTTCTTAAGCTGTACTTATGTTTTATGCTACTGTTTCCTTATTATTAGTGTATAGGCGTGATAAGTATTATGTGGTAGATATCACATCGAAGGCAGCTTTGAGAAGACTGATTAAGCAAGGTATTAAATGAGGAACATCATCGAGATGTACACAAACTTTGTAGAGATACGGGTGTACGTCATATGTAGTAGGCTCAATTGCTGATATCGTAGCTGATTATTAACACTATTCCTACCAGGACCGGTCAAATGACCGTTTTTAAATTTTCATTTGGAATTTCCTACATTCAACGTATGTGAATCGCCTTTAAACTTTACCACTTTTCCTCATATATATTTATGATATATTTTTCAATATTCACTTATTTTTCTATTGTTTATCTTCCAAGAAAAATTTGTAGTCTGTCTTACCTACCACGACCGGTAGTACGATTTATACATTTTTGTAAGAGTTTCTCTCTAAGACTCAATGCCAAAACTATAAAGTCGTTACAAACGAAAGGTAATGTAGTTATGACACGATTTTATCCGATAAGTGCCTTCCAGAAAATGGAAGGCTTTCCATATTTGGGAAAAGATGAAAGTAGAGAACCCTCAGTTCCTCTTGGAGAGTTTGTCACTATGAAATTAGCAAAACCGTATGTAGGATGTGGAAGAAATATAACCACGGACAACTTTTTTACAAGCCTACCTTTAGCAACAAAACTTTTAGCAAAAAAAAACTACGATTGTTGGGACAATTAGAGCAAATAGAAAAGAGCTACCAAGACTGGCAAAACTGAAAAATGACGACATGGCACTTTTTTCAACCAAACTCTATCGCTCAAATAATTGTATGTTGACAGTTTACAAAGCCAAACCAAGAAAGAAAGTTCTAATTCTCAGTTCAATGCACAACTCCGTACAAATTGAAAAAAATGACACCCGAACACCGGAGACAATTCAATTATATAATAGCACCAAGTTTGGCGTAGATGTGACCGACCAAATGGCCAGAAATTATTCGGTAAAATCTAAATCTCGGAGATGGCCTTTGCAAGTATTTTTTAATATCTTGGATTTAGCCGGGATAAATGCATGGGTGTTATATAAAGAAACTACGGGAGGAGAAATTACAAGACAGGAATTTCTATTTCAATTGGCAGAAGAACTTGCCATCGAATACCAACAAGAGCTCGGCAAAAAAAAAATCAACCAATACCCATCGCAAGTACAAGTACAGGTTCTCGTGAACGGAAAACATGTCAGATAAGGTATTGTAAAGATAATAAAACGAACAAAATCTGTCTAAAATGTAAAAAGTACGTATGCGGAAAATGTACAGTTGAGAAGTCCATTTGTAAAAAATGCGACGAAAACGAATAAAATGTAGATTATGTACTCTTGAATAAAAGAAAATATATTTTTATACTGGTAAGCTGGCTATTGGTCTGCATTCAATATTGAAAAATATAAGTTGTGAAAGACCGGTCATTTGACCAGCCGCGGTAGGAATAGGTATACGTGAAGTGTCGGTAGGAATAGTGTTAATCTGTCGAACGCGTATAGCAAGATACACAGAAATATTTTTATGTGTAGCCATTGTTGAAAGCTACATGATCACTTAAATATTCTAACTAAACTATGGATGTTTCGCGTTCACGACATGCATAATTCTATGAAATACGATTGTTAGTATAGTTACATAGGATACCTACCAAGTATATCCAACAGGAAAGCATTAAATAGAAGAAAGAAAGTGAATTATTGTACCAATCAAAGTTTTAAATCATTTCAGTCCTTGTGTGACTGTATTCACGAATTATATGATTTTTATATGCTCTTTACTTTATACAGTGGATTGAACAAGAATTTTAACACTAAATTTCCCTTTCTCGAAAAATTGTCGATATTTAATACTAGAACGACCGGAGCAGTCAAAATGACTGGTTCCTAATTTTTTCTGTTACAATTACTGAAATTGTAAAAATGTTTTCATCGGAAATTTTTGAATAAACCTCTTCATTGAAGCTCATATTACAATAAAAGTTGTATGAAGTCTGGCATGAGCACAGTCTTGTCACTGTTACAAAGCAATATACGTCAGTCGCATTTATTGCTCGGTCGTTCTACTGTTAAACTATTATAATTTCGTTCAAAAAATATAGCACAACAATATAATTCGACTCGTTTTAAAGCTTAAGTATCCGCTTTTGATATGCATCGTTCATTTTGTAAAACGTTTTTTTTTATCCAAAATATTACAAATTGAGTGCAAATTTATTACTGCACTATTTTTTTAAATGAAATTATCATACTTGAAATATTGCCAATTTCTCGAGAATCGGAAATTTGGTGTTCAAATACTTTTGGATCCACTGTATAAAATTGTCGTAAACGTATGATAAATCTATTAATTCAAGGGTTGCAGAAATAGAAAAATATTTTGTCCATTACCTTCTTTGTTTCTGCTTTTCTTCTTCTCTTCTTTATCCTGTGAAAACAGAATAGATCGAATATACTTACTGCATATAAAAAAAGATTTTGAACAATATTTACGTGCTTATTGCAAATCACATGTCTCATATAGTCTATTAAAGCATCTTCATGCAGTGAATTTCACATATCCAACAGTATCAATTAAAAATACATTTGAAATCAATTTAATTTCTAATTCTAATTAACTTTGAACAACATCCTCTCGTTTCCATATTATTTAATCGCTTTGATAATTGTTATGATATAAAATTGCTATATCTAGTTCAAAACATAAAGTTAACAGACACACGATAGTAATATAATATTGTATATTATACAACTTAATGAAATGAATGATACAAACAAAATTATACTTCATCGACTTTAAAGAAAAATATTTTAAAAATTAATTCTCATTTTAAATTTTCATAACATTCGATAAGACGTATAAATAAAGAGAATTGTGTCATAAGTGAACATTTCGTGGTTTTTAAACTGTTGATTAACTTTTTTTTATGCAATATAAAAATTATTTATTTTATCATATTTCATGGCCCATGTTAATAGAACGTTACGCAGCCAAAACTGAATTCTGTAAAGAGTAAGAAAAGGTGGGGAGTAGAGGTGTGTTTATTGATAAGTTATCAATAATTTATCGATAAGTGGCGACACTTGTGAGAAGATGAACCATTAGTAATTGCACAAAAGATTATCGATAAGCAATCGATATTGTCGACAAGGCGAGCATTATCGATAACTCTGCCGATGATAATTATCGATAATCGATACGTACACCTCTAGTGGAAAGTGTGCATGAAATTTGTGTGTACAGGAGTTAAACAAATTAATTGAGTACTCATTTTGAGGATCACCCTAAATCTACTAGGAAGCCATTGCAATCAGTTACTAAAAAAATTTATTTATCCCTCCACAATTGTAACCTGTTTATAATTGTATCATCATCCTCATAATATCATAGAAGATGAAAACACAATAATAAACGAATGCTCTAATAACAATAGCTCTATCGAAGGTAACTGACACAAAAGAAAAGAAGCTATAGCAGTATTGTTGGCAGCGATAGTAGCAGAGAAAGCAGAAACAGAATATAGGTCGACGTAATTTAATTGTAAGGGCACCTTTTTCACCTTGTTGCTGGATTCCTTGAGACTCTGAGGGGACGAGGGAGAATTTTTTGCTGGAGTCTTCTGCGGACTTGTTGTGAGTTGCGTAGGAGTGGTAACATCACAATCAGATGGTGGTGGTTGAATAATGGAAACTACCGGAGGAGGCGAAATAGAGGCTGAAGCGGAAGTGGATACACAGGCGGAGGTTGAAGCTAAAGGTTCTGCAGGTACTAGCGGGCTTTCTACCGGAGCGACAGTCAGGCTTTTCGGAGGAGTTTGTTTAGGTGTCGACAGTTTTCCACTCATCGGTGGTAACATTGTCCTAGTCTTAGGCTTCCTCCACCCCTATGTAACACCAATTATATTTGTTATGTTAGTCGGCTTTCCAGTAAAATACCTCTACTCAAGCCATGCATTATCCATAGAACTCATTTTATACACATTGTACGGTTTCTTTGATTCTTTAATCCTTTATTTGGTTGTATGGTGATAAATTTGTTCTCTTAAATTATAGAGTGATTTGTAGACTGAACACTAAACTGAAGAAATTCAATAAAACAATGATCTAATTAATTGAAAATGTAAGTAACCCCTCAAAAATTGTTATGTTATGTGAATTCAAATGGTATGAAACAAAAAACTACTACACGAAATAACATAATAATATTATATAATACCAACTTAAATATAATGAAATATAATATTTTTTAAGTGCATATGAATCATACAGCTTTAAATCGTATTATTTTCTTGTACGATTTTTCATCAAATAAAACATCTTTCACATTAATTCCACAAATTTAATGTAACACGCTTATTAATAATTTGCAAATAAATTAAAAATCAAACATTACCGTCCTCTTGGATTCACAATACTAATAGATTAAAATAGAAACTATCCACACATCATTTTGACAAAATATACTCGCTTGCTTGAGTATGATATACTCTTACACTCCTAATATGTTATGTCTTATGGGGTTTCCCCAATTTCGAAACTATATTGTAAAAATGCTGTGCCATACGGCAATTGAACGTATAATACTTATTTCCGTAATCATCGGAGATCAAGGACATTTCATCAATTTATTTCTGTTATTTCCTCATACAGTCATTCTTTCAAATGTCATAGTGTAAGCAGATTAAGTCATGTACACGAGGATACAGAAAACGATTTCATAAAAAATTCTCTCAATGAGCATTATTATTATGGCAATAAAAATTTTATTATATATAACCTCGTATGTTGCAAATTAAAAACAAAATAAAAGCGTCTATAAATTGTCTATAACCGTCTATATATTGTCTATATTTCTTTTAAGATCACCAAGTAAAGGATTAAATTTTTCAATTTCTGTTTTTTCTTAGAATTTTTAACTTTTTTATCTAAAAGAAAAAGTGTTTTAAAATATAGATAAATAATTTATACAGATAATTTAAAATTGTTCAAACAACCCAATATATGTTAAGTAATAAGCTTAATCAATTTTGTTGTTCAACACCGTAGAATTTCTATTAACAATCACATTTTATACATATAGAAATACGTTTTGTAATAACTTAGTTATTTCATTGCCCAGTTAAGCCATGCTTTGAAGAAACCGTGTAAGAATATTATTTTCAATGAAATCTTGCCAAAGATCATTTGTACATTAGTTCTTATTGTATCGTAAACCTTACCTTGTCATCGTAAAAACCCTGATCATCTGTTCTTTGTTGGCCAAGTAAACGATCAGTTTCGAGATCAGTGTCCGCCTCCTCTTCGTCTGGCCCTTCCTCAATTTCAACGTCTGCTTCTTCACCCGCGCGTCGCAATTCCGAATCTTCGCTATTATTTTCTACGCAAATTCTCCGCCTGCCATCCGATAAACTAAATTTTAATTAGATGTACTTAAAAAAGAAGAATTGTGTTACGAATATAAACACAAATGTTAATCTAGATTTGTAAAGGAACCAAATATAACTTTCAGATCTCATTGAAGCGTTTATTTATGAACAAGAATTGTCCCTCTTGAAATTTAAAACAAGAAAGATAACATTTTAAATTATAGAAAATAGATTCGTAAATTTTCATGATTGTTTGCCAGTTTTTGGCAAACTACAATTACGATTTTATGTTGTGTTTATTGTAGAAAAGAAATATTTAAAAGTTAGGAATAACAAAATTCGATAAAGTAATCAAATTTGAGAAAAGTTGAGACTAAGAAAGACGGAAGTAAAATACCTTGGTATCCAAATCGGACTGACATTAGGTTCCAGTGGTTCTTCTGTTGACGGCTTTACAGGTAAAGTCTTAGTCCTTTGTAATGCCATCCTAATATCTTTAATAGCAGCTTCAACTTCACCACCTATTTCTAAATTGACTGTTTGTCTAGCTTGAGGTGCTGGGGGTGGAGGTGTACCAAGAGGATCCAGACCATCAAGTTGTAATTCATTTGCGTCATACGAATTTTCTTTCTTAGGAACAAACAAATCAGGTGATGAAGATTTCAAAGAATGCAAAATATCTTTGCTAACGGTTAAACCGGAGAGGTCTTTCCCAGTTGATTCACTTTCCGCTGCAGTAGGATAGCCAGTGTCGTTTACACGACTTCTTTGAATAATCTCCTTCTCGATTTCATTAATTTGTCTCTTCATCAACATTACTGTTGGATTATTATTATCGGTATCACTAGCATGACCGCTGGACAAACCATCCTCAAGAACCGGCATGCTAGTGTATATTCTTAAGGAATCTGAATTGTTTCCCAAATCGCCGACCGATCCAAGAAGACCACTGGCTGGAATCAATTCATTGTCCATCATCATTAAGGAAACTTCGCTATCAAGATCGCCACAGTTGCTATCACAATCGGTCATCTCGGGACTTAACGTAAAATTGCGAGAATGTCCGACTTGCAGTCCAACTTCTGTTTCTCCAAGATCTTCACTGCTACCAGTACCAACCGAAAGGTCTAAGAAATTATTTTCGTGTTCACCAGTCTAGAAAAAATAATTTAATTCAAGTAAAAGAAGCTTTATCGTAAGAGGATAATTTACATTTTACACGTGAACTATGTTCCTACAATTTTCATATACATAAGTATACTTACATTTTGTGTGTAATCAGTTCTTTGTTTTTTAGGAGATTCATGTACCAAAACTTCTTCTGTAGTTGGTGGTCCACTTGCTAAACGTTGACCGACATAAGCACTCCCTCCTTGTCTTCGTAGTTCATAATCAAGATCCTTTTGACAAATAGTAAACAAACAATATAATTAAATGATTATCAAACAATTTATAAAATTTATTTTTAAAATTAAATGAACATCAAATTCATACCTGAAATGGAAAAGATTCTGTGCTGTTTTCCTTTTCTTTTAATGGCGGTGGGCATTTGAAAAATTCCTCTAACACTTTTCGAGTTTCTGAAAACTCATATAAATAATCAAATGTGCTACCACCAGATGATACTAGATTGCTGATGTTGTCCGTGGGTAAAGTTGATGGTTTTAAAGAGTCTTCTTCTTCATCTTCTATTTTTGGAGGTGGAGGAGAAGCATTTACTGCTTGATCATCAGAGTAATTCATATTTGTTTCTACCACAGCCTTTTCTAAGATAATATCTGCAGAAGTATCTTCCTTCTTAAAACAAGAAAAATTAAATAAACTGTATTACTGATTTCTTTCTACGAATAGTGTAAAAAAACATAATTAATAAAACTAAATAATAAAAATTTAAATATACCTCATTGTGACTTGGTGTTGTTGGCAACACTCTTTGTGGAAAACCAGGTCTTGGTGTCATGTACACAGATGGTGACGATAAAAGGCAGGGAAGTTGAGTATCACGTACTCCATAACGTCTTGGACTTTCTGAATACTGTGCTATTGGTAATTCACCAATCACTCTTGCTACTTTGTGATTACGTTCTGAAGATGGTGAATCTACTTCACAATCACTAGCTGGTGTAACCACCTGAAAATTCAGATTATTTGATTCATCTAATTTTTTAAAAATTTGTACGAAGTGTATTTGACTTAATATTCCTTTGTTAAGATTACACAAAATTGATATTATTAAATGTAAATATACTTAACTATGAATTTCTTTTAATGACACGTACTTATAAACATAAAAAGTAAAAAATAAAGTGTACCTTAAAGAACTCTGAAGTATTACGATGATATGCCGTTGTCGGGCTTGGAGTACTTCCAATACTAGAGCTCAGAGGTTCTGGAGGAATACGGCCTCTTTGAGATTCTTCAGACTCATGATTTAAATTAGTAGACGTCACTTGGTTTGTGTTATTAGAAGATAAATCTAGCCGTAAATTTTGCCAATTATCATCAATGTCATCGAAAACGACTACTTCACCATCACTGACGATAGCCATGCTTCTTGCTGGTGTTGTGTGGTTTGACTGATAATCTATGCAGCTTTTCGATAATCCATAATCAATATCCGTAATATTTTTTGGTATACCATATTCTACATTATTGCTATTCAAAATTGAATCATAATTAATAATACGACTGGTGTGATTGCTTTTAGGAGAATCATAGTCAAGGATAGATTTTGTTGGATTATGTCGCACAGAATGTATTTCTGAAGCAAATACAGTTTCTGTTACTTCTCTATTAGAGCGCTGCTTTCTTGTGTCACCACATCTAGGAAATACATACATTTTTTTAATGAAATGAATGTATAAAAAATTGATTAATATGATGAATTATAAATTTATTGTCATATTCTATAATATATGTATATAATCTATTGCTAAAAAATTTTCATATTACCGGCTCCTTAATTCCCATATAGTCTGTGTATTTGGGGATTTATTATTTCGTTTAACTGACAACTTGTTATCTGTTTGAGTGTCTTCGTTATTTAAGGAATTTGATGCAGCAAGAAAGCGTGATTTTCTAGCTGCTACTTTACCCCTACTTTGAGAAAAAACTTCTCGCCCACCAGCAATTTCTATAATTCTGAAAAAAATAAATATCACATTATGTTATGATGGGAATTATCCTCCTTATCCTATCCTAATGTTAAATCACATTTTATACAATAAATTATGCTTCACTTGCAGATTATACAACACTACTGCATAAATATTCTTGTTTTAAGTTAAAATGTTAATAAGGTATTATCTTATGCATGAGATATGTATACACAAACTGAGAAACCACTCACGTAAAACCAACATTTTAAAATTACTTCTCACACTTAACAAGTTAGACATAAAATTTCATATGTATATATTTTTAAAGCATTAGAATATTATATTAAAATATAAAGTTACTAAATACAGAGTTGAAGGATGAAATAGCAAAATATTAATATAATAGCAAGTATTATTTACTGTCAAACTTAATGAATAAATGTATAAACTATTGTAAAGTAATACAAAATAATATTATAAAAATACAGAGAAGCCTATAATTAATCATACAAATATGCTTTGTGTTATATTTTTTATATATCAGTAAATATATTTATATTTTGGTAGTTATTTTTATAAATTACTAATTATAATTTTTGATTTTTAAATTACATATATGAGATGGTTACAATTACACTGTAGCTCAAAATTAACCATAGTAAAAATATGTCATAAATATATAGTATACTGAAAGTATTTAATAAATATAATATCGAAAAAAAATAAATATCATTTTTAATATAACTACTTTTAGAAATATAGTTATTTACTTGATGTAAAACAATTTGTTATTACTACTGCAATAACTTGAGCAATATGTATATTGCTTTCTTTGTATTAATTTAATCTGCATGAAAATAAGTTAAATATACTTTTTAAGAGATTATTCTATTCATATTTTTTAAAAATGTTTAATAGTCAAACTAGAGAATTTAATTACATGTGATATAATAAATACATGTTTATAAATGTTGACAATACTAAAATTGTATTCTTTTATGAAATATATGTACATTAAATATACATATGTATTAAATGTGTTTAGCATGTCATTATTACAAATAATAATTCACATAGGCATACGAAAATCTATAAGCAAATACATTTACATTACTTATATATATTTTTTAATAAATTATTAATCAATATGATTTAATGTCTATAAATATAATTTTGAGATCTGTATTAACCAAATTCCCTAATTCGATTGAAAATCATGATTTAACAGCTATTGATATTTATAAACTCAAAATAGTATAAACAAAGAGTTCATAAATAATTCAGTGTGCATTTAAGTATTCTTACACTTTGTTGGTAAATCAATTTATTTGAGGCTTCATTGTCACTGGCACATTTAATTTTCACTCTCTGTTATATCTTTTTACGATATATGTCATAAACAAAACTCGTGAACGACAGTGATACATTTAACCTAACTTCACTACTGCATAATATTTATCGACTACATATACTTCGATTGTCATTGACATGTTTATCGATTCTTTCTGAATGCGGGTACGATTTTTACAGTACTCCGCCGTTTATTGTATTGCACGTTCCATTTATGCGAAATTTCTTTTAAAATGAATCATTAATTATTAATTTCTCCTTTAAAAATTAAAAAAAATTATACTTGTAGAAAAATATAATAAATCGGTAGGGTCTTCTCTTGAATATATTATAAAGCATAATTCATCATTTCAACAAAATTGTGATGTATAAAATATGTAATATATTAAAAACAATATTATTCTATATATTACTCCATCTTTTACAATGTTTGTAAAAGAACTACTTAAAAAGATATTGATTATATAACATTTACATTTATAACGTCATTTTTTGAATATTGATACTAAAATTTATTTGTTGAACTGCAATAATATTCGTTATGTTTTTCTATTCAAGAGTAGATCAGAATTTTATTAGTTTTAGTATACTTAATGAAAATCCATAATACAAGTATGATATCTTTTTGACCTCCAAATAAATCTGTTAATAATTTTTACTAAATTAGATATTTAAACAAATTTATTAAGTTTCTTTACATACAGTTTGTGATTCAAATTTAAGAAGAATATTTTCTTATTTCATATTACAATGTAAAAGGAATACTTCCTTGTTTATTAAATTATAATTTGTGTACATAAAAAGGTAATAGACTCACCTGGAATCTGTTAATTTGTAACTGAAGTCACCCTTGGCAGATGTCAAAATATACACAGGGCTTTCTTCAGGCCCGCTATCATCTTGTTGCGAGTGACCCTGATGATCACTACCTGGAAGGCTACCATACTGCGGAGCATCCTCGCTGCGCCCAGAGGCAGACGAAGAGCTCGAAGAAAGTGGTTTTGCATTAAGTGTGCCAAGTGAACTAAATGTTCCAAGTGGACCACTAATACTGCCATTGCCACCACTGACTCCAACGGTTAGTTGACTATCACCTGCGAAACTGGACACCATGCTCGTTGCCCTGTAACATATAAATATTTATAGGTGTTTTTTATATTTATAAGCATCATTCTATATACTTAGTAAGGTACTATAATTAATTACCTATTCTAAACTATAATTATTTACCTATTTTAGTTTCCATAATTTGATGCCTACAGTAATGAATTTAGGTAAATGTTGTAAAACAGAAATATAATTAGTATTTTAACATTATAATACTATTTGTAATTGCTTCTTTTTAATCAAGTATTTCAAGAATTGTTTTATTTATATGTAGAAAAGAGAAAGATATTGCTTGTTCTTAAATATATATTAATGGTAGAAATATTAATATCATTGATTAAACTAACAATGATTTTCCAGTACCAACCTTAAACATATAAGTAACAATAAATATATTTTTATAATTATTCTACAATGAGAAAAATAATATATTATTATTTTCTTGCAAGAATGAACACTACCGAGTCATTTGAATGGGCACGCTTTCCAGTTCTAATAGAAAAGATTTACTAAACTGATCTGTATCAAATCATGTAAGCTATACATCTTTCAATTTAATTGTTTTCATGACTTTTATAAACTGTATGAGTGGCAAAAAATGTTATGACTATTTGACCTTTTTCTATCTCACATGCGTTGCGTAAGATAATAGTTTTTACATTACTGTGATGAATTTATTATCAGCAACATTACAGACAACACAACTTTGAAATATCCCACCTTAAAATTTAAGAAAACTAGGATTATTTACAATTCTATTATTTGTTTAATGTAACTAATGTATAACGAGATTTATTAAACCAGGTATGTATTTAAATTGTACCTTTCATTTTAGTATCTTCAATATTTTTGAAGTTATATTTTATTTTTGCGTTTTAAGTAAATTAATTATCTTATATTTTTATTAATATGTCAGTTAATATAAATAGTTACAAAGTAGTAAAAGATTTCCAATAGATAAAAATAATTTAGACCCGAGTATAAATTATTAGTTAATAGTTTTTAAACTCAATTAAAATAAATTCGTTAAATAGCCTTACAAAATATAAATACAGATTTTGTAATTGTATTAAATATTATACGATTTCAAATAGATGTCCGCTTTTCCTATATATTTTCCAAACATTTGTCATAACTATAGTTAAACAAGTAAGTTACCTCCTAATTGAATGAAATGGAAAGATAAAGGATAGACATATTCTTTCAATTAGAAAATATTTGTCACCGCTTTTAAGACCTAAATATTCTACAGTGTGTACTGTAGGTAGGTAGGAAGGTTCGATGATTTGAACTAATATTGAATGTTGTAGATTCTACAATGTAGAACAATCGAATAATCGAGACTATGATGTTTTAATAGCCAAACAAATAAGCAAACTCGAATCAACAATTGTTGGCGAAAATTTTATATTAGAGCAGGATAACGTGAACGTACACGTAACAATGTGCGATAGTTCCTGATGTAAATATTAATGTTTGGCACGGGTGGCAAAAGAACTGTGTAGAAAGGAAGGCAATTTAAAAGACTTTAAAATGTTTGTTCCGCATGCATGGGTAGAAATCCGCCCAAAAATGTAAAAATACTATCAAATATCTTGCGAAATGTATGATGGCAAATTTTCAGAGTGAAAGAGGAGACGAATATGTTAAACTTCATTAATATTATATGCGTATACTTGTTGAAGTAAAACTTGTTATTTCAGGGTACAATTTTAGAGAAAAATCGATTTATTGCTAAAATCGTACTTTCCGAACACTTTCAAAATATGGGATAATATATTTATTTCATTTACTTATCTATTTGCCGAGTCCATTCATACATCTATTATGTCTTTGGATAGTTTCTATTATACAGACATATCTTATCACCTTCTTATCCGGTTAGCTGACTCTTTATCCTTTTCCCATTCTAAATAACCTACATTTATACTCTTCTTCTCTTACAGTCTTTCTTGCACTAACTAACTTACATCCTAGCGTAATCTTTGGCCCGGATTTAAACATTTCCTCTTCAATATGGGATAATAAATAAATAATAAATTAGTTTCTTAAAAGATTAGAACCATGTTGACTCATAATTTATCAAATAACACGATATTGGTAACTTCCCCCTATAGTTTCGGACTTTGTGTGTGTAAAGCAGGGACTGAGAAGGTTCTGAAAATGATTATTTCAAACTGTTACATGTTTGTTCTGATTGAAGCAGTTATGAAGAACCGAAATAATGTTATAAGTGTTATGATTAGACTGCGGATCTTTATACAAAATAAAAAGGTTTTGCACTGATTATGAAAGCAGAAGCCAAGTAAAGAGTCCTTTCTAGCTTTAATAGTTTTGGTAAGTTGAAAATAATATATTAGCGTTTTCAACTTCTGTTAATCAACTATATTAAATTGTGCCTACATATTTTTGTCATAAATTGATAAAATCCACGGTCTACTCATCATTGTTTCGAGGACCGAAACCGGTATTAAGTGAAAGAGGTCGAATTTAGATCAGCGCCTAGATTGGACCTAATTTATAAATCATAGTTAATTACCACCACAGGTAACACTGCAAATATTTTTTTTCTAAGGATATAACAGGATATCAATTTCTAATCAATTTCTAATCAAAGCTAATCATTAATTCTTGTGCAAATTAGGGGCTACTGTCCCTTATAAGTGTTTTCAATCCTTGGTGTAAATATTATGGTTTTTTAATGAAGTGTCTGATTGCATATCAATGGTGTATCCGGCGAAGGATAATATGCTATAAATCGCAGTTGGCTTACCTATCGGAAATGTCGCGCTCGAGGTCGATCATGTCTTCCGGTGTCGCGCGTGAGTGGTTCGAATGTGTGTTCTTGGAGGCGATTGCGAGGGTGGTTGTGAGAGTGTTTGCGAACGTAGTCGCGAATGTACTCGTGAGGTTGGTGGTAACAGAGGCGGCCTCCTTTTGGCAGAGGCTCTCATGCGGCTGACTGATCTGCGTGGAGGCCCCCGGACTCGGGGGTGGGCCACCCCTAGGCCGACATTTTGGGAAAAGTCGGTTCAAGTCTGCGTTTTCCAAGATCAGGCTTGTCATCGCCACGTCACATTCATATCTTTCAGCAGCCTGTCCATTCTGAAACATTGTAATACACCGAAACATCATCATTATACTACCCCTGGCAGAAATGGTTCGATCAAACAAATCAAGTGACTATCATTGGAACTTATTCATATTCTCAATTTGGAAAATATTTCCATTAATCCCTTCGCCGGCATACTAGGTCGCCGTTTTCTAGACGAATTCATACTTCTTCAAAATTTTTATTCGAATCTTTATTTTTAATGCTAACAGGTTTAAATATCTAGCCGAAGTAACGGTTACAAGTTAAATTAGTGAGTACAGGAAGTATTTCCATTAACCCTTCGCCGGCATACTAGGTCGTCGTGTTCCAGACGAATTCCCACTTCTTCAGAATTTTCTTTCGAATATTTATTTTTATCGCTAATTGGTTCAAATATTTAGCTGAAGAGAAAGGGTTGCCCGTTAAATTGGAGACTATGATAAGTAGACTGAGAATTTCATGCAAACATTGACGAATGAAATGCAAAACAGTGAACATTTTAGAGCAATTAATGAACACTAAAAGAGTTAGACGTAAATCGTATTTTGCTGCAATGTACAGACAGTATGTACAGACAGTAGCATGTGTATATTGCGGTTCGCAAATAGTGCCAATCTTTGTACAACACTATCTGCAGTTATCCATAACGTAGCGCACGGATACGTATACATACTCGCAAAAATATGAATTGATGGAACTGGCAATTAGGTGTCTGACTGTATAACATGTTGCAGAAAGGAGACGTACATCATACATCCCAGAACATGGATGTTCTAGTATTCATAGTACAACCAGAAACAGGGTGATTTCGCATGGAAAAGTGAGCCGAAAATATACAGTCCAATTTTTTCATATGACGGCTTGCTTTCGCGAAAATCGATTTTGAATATTTGCCGTGCGTGCGTGCATAAGTATTTACAAGAAAAGAATATGATAATTTATAGCTACGGATTTTATGCATCCATAACAAAAATGAGTAGGTGAAATATGAAAGAGTAAAAACATAAGTAAAATCCAAGACTACCATTACATGTTCAAATTAGTACGAGAAGAAATATATTTCCATCTGTTTATATATATAAATTCTAATAATATGTATAATATATGATGACCTAAGCAGATCATTATAGATCAAAAAGCTTAAAAAATGTTACACAACCACGATTAATTCACGAATGATTGAAATGATGACTTGAATGATCACTGCTGACTGATTGAATGATGACTGAAATAATTAAAGTCGAGTTGTAATACAAACAAAATACCAAGCTGCGAACTTTTAAAATACAATGCATATTTCTCTGTTCTTTATTTCAGAATTAATATAGAATGTATTTACAGAGTTAATACTATTTAAGTATTTTTTATGTAGAGTCCTCCCTTCCCCTCCCAGTGTACCATCAATTACTAATTATCCTGTAAAAGGTATTTGTATTCGTTTTGATCGGAAGATATTTTGCCATTATTGAATGACGTTTGCATTGTATAATTGTGAATTATAACAAAAGTTGGTTTTCATTACAAGCAGTGGAGGTTTTACACCGTTGCCTTTGGGAGCCTTCAGACAGCTTTTTCCAGGTTACGGTCATGGGTCGATATCAAGCACAATTTTGTAACATCTCTCTTACCGATATTCCCCACCCAAATGTAAATTTATTTATTATTAAGAATATTATGATGGGTATTGCTGAACGGTGTAAAATGTTTTTCAGAATAAACGATTTTAAATACGCCGGATCACATAATCAAGAGGACTACGGGGTCAGTTTCATGTAAAAAAGAATATACACGATTTGAATGTTCATAAAAAAAATTTCCTGCAAAACTCGTTTCCGGCAACCAGCCCTGTTTTGAAAACTTAATTGTTCTGTTCCAGGAAGTTGCGCCGTTGTTATATGTTCCTATTCTTGCACGCGAGTATTCCGAAATAAGTGAATAACCTCGAAAAATACGTTTCTACTTGTAGAGGGTGTTCGGAGCATTTAGAAGAGAAAAAAGGTTTTAAATTATTCTACAGAGTGACGTCGGACGGGCGGTTCAACTGAGCCAGGAAGTTATGTTACAACCAAAAATAAGTCGAAAAAGAAAGGATAAAATTTTTCGTTCCAGTGCACGAGTCGAGTCCGTGAAGATTCACAAAGTAAATCGTTAATCTTTTGTTCTCGTTTAGCTTCACAGGCATTCTTGAATAGCTCCAATAAATGATTTTTTTTTGTTTACAGAATTTTACGCGATTTACGAGCGAAGGTATTTATCGATAAAAATATAGATCACATGTAGGTGGGTTAAAATTTCTTTCTCGAGGAAATTCATACGCGTGCTATTGCTTGGTGTCTGCTCATAGCTGACCGTTTCTACTTCGTTCAAGTAATACTGCACACGCACTCCACGATCATAACCATTAGGACTCTATTTTCCCAAAAGTGAGACTTCAAACGAATAAAAATTCTTCTCTTATGATTTTAATCGTCCAATTATTGGCCGAATTATTTTAAAAGACTTTGAACTTATTCGTTGTTCCTTTGGAGTTAATCAATTTGTCCTGTGAACGGCTCATTTGAAAAACGTTCTGGTGCAGAAATTCCAATTTTAAATTTTCTTTCTCTGCCACTGTAAATGTGAGTTCGTGGTTACAGCAATTTTTCAGCATGTTGCATAGAATTTCGTCGTAAGTATTGTGATTTTAATTTGTCTGGTCGACCTATTTATTGGTGGATGGATATTCTGTTTAGGCAGCAGATCACCCGGCTAGTAGAACGTTCGAATATTAGGGTGTTTGGAAAGGGAGGGCTTTATGGAAGTGTCCCGTGTAGTCGGTGTATAGTAGATGAACAACAAGGTCTATTTATAGACGTAAAGCGAAGCAATAAATTCAATATGGTTTCACATGGATGTGTTCGTGGTGGCACTCTTGCAGCGATGTAGTAAATAAATATAATACCGGTTATTCCCAAAGTAAACATAAACTGGTGGCTGAGTTATTGATCGAGTTATTGATAGGCAAGTATGTGCATCGCATGATATTTTCAGTGTGCAACCTTGCGCCCTTGATCCTGAACAACGGCAGGAGATGCTGCGTTATTATTTCTCTTTTTTCTCGTTGCAAACTTAAAAAAATGTTCGACGGAGAAACATATTTTTCAATTACATCGTGCTGACTAGAAAAGAAATAATAATAATACGGGTTAAACTCGGGAGAGTTTGTGATCATTTTCGAATTCTTTCGCTGGAAGCTAATGTTTATCTGGTTTGAAAATAAATCGGGTATATAGTGGAACGCTCGATACTTGTGCGAATAAACTATAGAGCAGAATTTGACAAAAAAAAAAGCAAAACGATTGTAAATTCAATCCGTGATGAATTTTAGTTCGAAATATATTCAGCGACTATGTGTTATTTTAAGTTATTATTCTCGGTTCGTTGTCTTAAATTCATTATTTTAGGAACCATTGGAATCGCCTGTACAGCTACTGCACATAAAAGTAACAGCGTTTTACATTCTGGCACGAACAACGGCATCAAACGCCACAAAAGCTACAATTGAATCCATTCTGCACCATTTCGTCCACATTATCGCTTTTCATAAGATCTAGGCGGCCAACCTTCCAGTCTTATTTCAATAAATAACACAGATTCAATCTCAAAAAGTAAATATGGTTGTAAACACTGAAAATAACGTTGATGCCATTCTGCATAAAAATTTAAAAATTAAACCTTACTAAAGTGTCACTTCATAAAATTTAATACGGACATGTACTATAGAAGTACTTATACTTCGTGCAAATATGCATTGGGGATGCATAGAGATACCCAAAATACTCTGATAACGCCTCACTGATCAACCGCGTCTAACAACGTATCCTCAAAATAAATTTCCCCGAGAAAGGAAATCGATTTATTTTTGTATGTAGCACCGCTACATAGTTAGAAGCGCCATATATACACTTTATACCGTAGCTTCAATTTATTATATTAAAAGAAGAAAGAAACACTTTAAGGACAGGTAGTTCCATATAGGGTGAAGGACCCAATTACTGTGCCTATATTAGTTATACTTATTTTTAAAGCATAATGAAAATGAAAAAAGAGATATTAAATTTTTTCATTAAAATCAATTAATACGTTATATATCTCTTTTTAAATATGCATTATGCTTTAAAAATAAGTTTAATTCATATAAGCACAGTAATTGGGTCTATTACCCCATGTATCTTCTAAATTCCACTTTTATGAAATACTTTTTTCGGACGGAAATTAAATAGTAACTCATTAAAATGTTTTAATGATATTTGTGTTCAGTTAGTTCAAGGGAAAATACGCGTGAAAGGTTTTAATTTGGCGACGTCCGACTAATAATTTTGTACAATAAACGTTCCTTTACAGTGTTATTTATCGTGCGAATACTATCGCGGTAGCCATTAAGTGGACTTCTCAAACTAATCAAAGTATTGTCTCTTCATAATCATGCTTCGACAATCTCTTTATAATTGTCTCGCTATCCTTTTCACATCATGGGGTTGACAGTAGGCGGCCCGCCTGCTATCTTTTAGTCTGTGGGTGGTCAGGAAGAGAATAGGAAGATAAGGACAGAGAATTGTGCAAAGCAGTGGAAATTAGACAAAACTACTATATACAGTCACGTTGCTGCTTCCAAGGGATGTTCCATTTAGACAATGAACACGTTACTGTGCTTTCAAGACGAAGCAAGTCATATTTTCAAAACATTCGAGCTTGTACCACAGTCAAGATTTACAAGAAAGCACCTACAAAAAAATTCGTTCAAGAACTTTTTTGTTTAATCGAACCGGCTATTCGACGATGATACGAACATAACAGATCTTCGGTCTAAACATCATCTATTAATATAGGTAGAATAATTGGCACCCCCACAGTAACTGGGTCCCTTACCCTTTTCTCGACTGCTATTCGAACTTACGTGAAATATTTATTTTCTTTCTCTTTCGTTTATTCACTTTGTTCAACTAACCATCTATACATTTAATTTTGCATTCGCTTCGATTTAGCATTTTACTCGTCTACCCTTAAACTACCCTTACTACTCTTAAACAATATCATTCTCTTTTCTATTATTTCCTCCTGTATGCGCAAATGCTATTATATCGTATCAAAGAAGTTATTTAGTAAATTGGTATACGTATAATCAGCGGAAGAATACATTAATTATTACGGTCCTCCGAGTATTAGTACGAAATACAAAACAGCATTACCAAGTTTCTCTGAGAAGTGTAATAATAATGGTATGAACATTCCCGCGCATAGGCGACGACTATGATGTTTCGTGTTCGTGCGATATGTTCGTCTCACGATAAAACGGAATGAAAACAAAGAAGCGGAGGACACAGCGATGAAGGAAGCTGATGAAGAGAAATGTATGCGGTAATAGGACACGGAGAGCAGCAAGAAAGAAGAAAACATAAGAGAAAGAAGAGAAAAGAAGAGAGAGAGAGAGAGAGAGAGAGAGACGAAGAGACGGTGAAAGAACAGAGACTAAAAGGTATATACGGTTGTTAAGGTACAGTAGGGAAATACGTGTTTCAGTTGAAACAAACGAAAGGGGACGGGACAAAGACGAAAAGAAACGAATACTTGCTGATTTGAAGAAAACATGAAGATGTCAACAGAAGAAGCATAAAGAGGGATGACAGAGGGGAGGAGAGAGAATGAGAGAGGGGGGAAGAGACGAGAAAGTATATGCAGACCGAGAGAGAGGACGAGGGTTTGGTCCGTGCTTCGTTGAGCATGGAATCAATAGGAGGTCACTGGCACCAGTAGATACAATCGGCACATTTTAAGTCCACCTCAGTGTTGCACAGCTTGCTACTGTATTGACCCTCCTTCCTTTTATGATTAATTCGCGACATGTGCATATTCGTTATTCCCCTCCTCCCCTTCTCGTCCGTTCTTTATGTCCCATCTAATTCGTAGCATAATGACCGGCGACAAGTGAATTATTCATGAACTCTGTACAGAATTTCTATGGTTAATCTACAATGGATCCGAAAAGTATTACACCCAGTAGGACACCCAGTCGCGAGAAATTGGAAATGCCTAAACAGGGACAATGTCGTTGAAACAAAAAGCACAACGTTAATTTGGGTCTCATTCTACTTTCACTAACCATCATTTACTTCTGCCTAAGACAATATCCCCCAATGTAACAGGTGGAGAACAGAAGACATGATTTCTCTCTAAAAAAAATTTTTCTCGCGATCGAATCTTTCGTAGATCTGATGCACGATTCTTTTTTTTTTCGTCTCATTAAGGTTTAAACGATTGGTGTACAGACAACTTTACAGTGACATACACCATGAGGGCTTTACTTCGTCGAAGTTGACCCTCATTTTTGTTCTATGAAGCAGTGAAAAAAATCGTACATCAATTTTTAAGAAGTCGTTGCAAAGAGGAGACTTTACGCTTAAAATCTACGGACGATTCGTTCGCGAAAAAAACTTTTTTATGGTTTTAAAGAAGTGTCAATTTGTAGCATTTTCGAGGAAAATAGGTTCTCGTTTCTCATCTGCTACAGCATGTACAAATATGTCGGAGGAAAATGAATAATGGTGTGCGAAATAAAAATTTTGACGTAATTCTTTCCTAAACGTCAATAATATTTCATCTTTATTTTTAAAACTGCAGTGTATTACTGATTGCAATTATTGAACTCTGATAAATAATTAATGTCGTTTACTACCAAAGTAAAAGACTGTCAGTAAAAAAGAAGAACTAGAAAATTATAAAAACCAATATTGCACAAGTTTCAATAATTTAATTTAACGATTTACAAAATTCTTCAAAAAAAAAAAAAAAACAGTAGATGTCTGCAAAGAATTTTAAACCCAGTTCTTTCTCAGTTCGAGCCGCATAGTTACCCTCGTCTGAAATAGGACGAAAACCCATCCTGAGCCATCGTTTTATATCGGAATCAAACTGTATTAGTGAAATATCGTGAGTCAGAAATGACTCAGTTATAGGGCTATGCTATCTCGCAGGAGTTCGAGGTTTATGTGAGTAAATAAGTACCATTTACAAGCAAATTCTCCAATTTTATATTTACTTTCACTGCGCACTCTCGCTGCATTCTGCTATAAAATCGTATCGGAACTATCGGTTGTAAAAGCGTTAATACTCGGCCCTCGTGTTGGCTCTTACATTAGTCAAAACCGGGTGCTTCTTTAATTTTCTTTTCCGAATTCTAAGATCCATTAACTTAATGAACAAGAAGTACAATAAAAATATATAGCCGACAACGGCGAGAAAAACAATTGTAAAATGTAATGAGTTTCGTCTTCACAACATTCCTTAAAATGTCTCTCGCCGTAGCTGCTTTACTGTTTATTTTGCTGGACAAACTCGATATTTACCAACCATCTACGTTACCTGAAAGATTAAGTATTTACAATAGAAGAATAACATTTGAACGCAGAGCAGAAGACAAAATAATGGTGCACATATTTCTTGGAACGGTGCTCCCGTTACTCGATATGCTTGGGAGGTATGCTTCAAGAATTTTTCTTTTAATAAAATAATTGACACGCCGTCATAAAACTTTGTACACGTTCGAACTGCAACTGAGTTTTTTTTTTTAATAATTAATTACGGAGGACGAAGATTGACCGAAAAAATTACATTCTAATTGCTCAGTTGATAATTGTTGCTGGTTATTGCAAGGCAAATTTTAATTATTATCGTTGATAATATTTTAATAATGACAGAACTGGTGAGCAGACTGCGGATTTTATGCATTTGTGATAAAAATGAGTCGGTGAAATATGAAATAGTAGCGGGGAATGGAGTTTAAAGGCATCGATACGTGATTTTCAAATCATTAAAATGATTAAACGAAAAAAGAAATTCTTGTGCGGTCCCAGCACCTTGTAATCGGTGGAGAAAATGTTTATTCTGCTTGACGAACCGCAATTTATTGATGAATGGTTCCAGGGTTGGTTTGTACCTTATACGTAGCCGACTAGGCGTTAAAAAGGTGAAACAAAAGGAAAACAGAGGGATTGGGATTGTCAGTTTTCATGGAATAGGGCGTTTTAAACGCATTCCACGCTCCATTCAGTCCATATGTACATAGGTAATCACAGTAACACATAGAGGTTGAAGTTTTGTGGGCCTAACATTGCATTGTCCACCTATGATAGAACATGTCAAATTCCCCCCACTTCTGGTGGTTCCTATAAGCATACGCCGTGGGTTGCCATGGATATGCATTTCTCCTTCTCTCCCCCCCTTCCTCTCTCGCACGGCATTCAGCTTTCAGTGGATGAAGAATAAAGAGTATCCGACATTGGCTCAATTGTTCACAGAAATTGTGAATCTATAAATACCATATTTACTCGAGTTATCTCACGATTAAGCCAATAATGTCACTCGTTCTTCGGTATACTATGAAACGGTTATTACTTGTTTTTCTTTTTTTTTTTTAACATCAAACTATTATCACACATTGTAGCCTCTTGTTCCGCACGACTTAGCCACGAGTGGAAACTTCGATACTTTATTATCGGAAAATACCGCTTTCAATAAATTCTTGAACTAAGCCGCTCAGTTGGTCAGAGTTTAAGTTACATGTATGTGAAATGCTGTGTGTGAACGATGACCCGTCTAATAAGAAACCTATTTGCTTCGTGTCGCGTATAGCATTGTTTTTCGTACAATAAGAAATGCTACAAGTAGGATAACAGAATGGCGAGATGATATTTCTTTAAATTTTTACGGCAGGCTAAGCGACCCAACTACTGTGGTGGTACCAATTACTGTGCCTACAGTAATTATACTTATTTTTGAAGCATGATGGATATTAAAAAATGTAATATTCGTAATTAATATAGGTACTTGGTATCCCCACAGTAATTGTGTTCCTTACCGTATATAGTTAAGAATGAATAAATAACATTTTCAACACTTAACAAGAGCAACATCAGAAGAACGTAAATGCTATATTTGATAAGGCTATTTATTTTTTGTTTACTTTCATGACAAATGTGTATATAAGGATTATTATTTTTAATTTTGGAATGAAACAGAAATGCGCAAAAGTATAAATGATGATCATTTTCTAAACACTTAAAATGCAAGCGCCCAAAACAATTCTCCTGTTCTCCATTCTTTTAGATTATGAACTTATTATAATGTCAATATCGATACGCTAAATATAAAACGCAAAGGAAATGTTTGATATTCGTCCCACTTTATACGTCACGTCTCGTATACATATGTGTCCCTTCATTTACGAAACGATTAAAACGTCATTGCTGCGGTGTATAATAAAAAATTACATTACAATCATTCGCATTAGTCTACTAAACTGAGTGTTAATAACGTTAATGATGGTATACACAAAATAATTTGTTACCTAAGAAAAGCTGCGTGATAAAATTGCAGCAGAATATTAACATAAAATCATTAATACATACATTCAATAAATCCTTATAATATGTAATTTGTAAGTACAATAAATTCTCTCTCTGTCTCTCTCTTTTCTTTTTAACCCTCAACTATTGTACAATGCTAACAGTAGTATAAAATTTTATACTAATTTCATCGGTATCAAGCGTTGCGTTGCGTGTTCAACAGCAAGAGGGCACCAATACTCGGAATAAAATACCCACAGTATGGACATGTCCAAAATTACGTTAATCGTGTAAAGATTATCGATCAAGAATCCAAAAATGTCTGCCCTCATACTTCTACACGCGTCCGCTTCTGGTAACGAACAATAAGCCTGAGAGTAACGTGAAATTCCAAAATGAAGGGGCAAATCTCAAGGGCATTGTGCGGAATAAAATATTCGAAAAAAAAAAAGAAAAATTAAACGTATCGTATCGGTTGTTTCTCGGAGAAGGGGAGCACCGTGGACGTACGTACGTACGGTCGAGTATAGTGTGTCAGTTTGACACTTAACGCAGGGTACACGTACGATATTGTCGGACCGAACCTTACTTTGCGAGTCGGGACAGCCTCATCCCCCTCGGCCTTCGAAAAAATCGGAAGGGAAAATCGGTCGCACGTCTCTGTACGAAAACAGAGGACACGGGGAATAAAATATTTCTCGGAGGCGGGGAGCCGAGGCGACAACAGATTTCTTCGATTCGAACGGTTCCGATGCGGTTTCGAGGGGAAAAACAGAAGCAAAGGCTCTGGGTCGTAGGCGTCTATCTATCGAGAGGGTTTCGAGGGTGACTCAACTTGCTCGAACCACGATATGCTTTGCTCACTTGACGAAATTGAACGGGGAACAGGGTGTAGACGGGAACGGTTCGCGGATTTAGCTGGCGAGAAAACGGTGGACGACCGTAATCAGGTCTTCCACCGGAGTTCTCCCGTCGTATCCGCGACTTGTGAGAAAGAGAAATCGATCCAACATGTTAACGCGTGTCTGGCATCGAGGATGGCAGCCACCCGAACAATGTACGTCTTTGGAAACCGCGGAGGACCCGGTATCGTTTCGAGTTACCTTTTTGTGTCCGTTCTACTGCGTGCACTGGTCACTTCGTTATATGGCACGATACACTTGAATCAAATTGTCACATGAAATGTCGCAATAATCTGGTAATACAATCGCGAGTACACAGGCCTTCGGACGATAGTCAAGCACTGAGCGAGTAGATGGCGCCCGCGCTTGTACGCCACCCCTAGCGTCAAATTCTCCCCCAATCCCCTGCCCTCCGCTGCCCCCTCTCCGCTCCAATACCCCTAACGCAGCATCGCTCACCGATTTCGGATAGAGGGTTGATCGTGTGACTCATATCAAAGCCCCGAAATTCAGCGCCAATTCTCGAATTCGTGGAATTCATTATGCGAGGGAATTCTAGTTTTCAGTTGTTTCGCTAATCGACCGCTTTAGGCCGCCCACACGGTGAACAATGGAAGATTTACGATTGTTTGCGTTGAAAAGAGACGAACGGGAAATTACGGCCTGATTGATGTTTGTTGACTTTTGTTCGTGCGTAGTGCACAGAAATGTTGATCAGGTAGCGAACTTATCATCTCGATAACGTGATAAGAAAGAAATCGAAATGATAAGTAGCATTTAGGTTAAAGTTTGCTAAAGGTATAGCCGTTTATAATTTATATTATTTCTCGGTTCAAGATTAAAGTGAATGGATATTGTATTAAGGCTGTTTCAATAAAACAGACACATTGCAATGATATATATAGTTTAGAAAGAGTATATACCAATACGTGAAACAAATATACTATTCATTTGTAATCTGTAATAAAAATGTACACTTTTGTTGATATATTTTTGGGAATCTACATTTCACTTGTTTCATGTTTCTAAATAAATATAAACACGTACAAACAGCATACTTGTCCAACCCATTTTGACCACCTCAATATTACAACCCTAGAGTGGATAAAGGAGATTGGGTATAGTATGAACTATAATAAACATTGTTATTTCAATCAGTTTGTTCATTTTACTCATATATTCTTAATTTATAAATTTTCTTTTATTTATATTAACGTAATATTTTGAGAATTAATCAATTTGTAAATATTTATTCTTATTCTAATCTCAATTAAATCGAAACAATTTTAGAAATATTGCTACATATACTATCGTTGAAATTTATATCTAAATGACCGTTTTTTAAATTTCGTTTAGAATTTCTTGTATACTATTGAATATGCTGAAAATGCATAAATGTAAATAAAACTTTTCTAAATAGAAAAAAATATTTTGTTTACTATCCAATTGGCTAAAATCTCTTTCTATATTAAGATACATATTTTTTTTTTAAGCGGTCATGTGACCGCTCATGGTAGGATTAGGTATACATGAAATGTCGGTAGGTTTAGTGTTAAAGTTGCATGTGATTCATAGAGACACACATGCATCAATACATGGTTTTTATTGATGAAGGGGTTGACAATGTGTTTTGATCGCCACTAGAGGGCTACAAATTGTTAAAGATTCTCGCTTGTAATTTGTTTCGTAGTCTATTTTACTCGGGACTCGGTGCCACCATTGCGCGTGCGAGCATCGTAGACACGAGCGTGGGTGCATCCTACACTATCCCACACACATTGACTCCGACTGTGGATCAAACTCCGTAAAACGAATAATAGTACGCTATCTGGTAACGACGTTCATAGTATTTTGTGGAAAATCGACTAGCCAGCACTGTACTAATTGTTAGTACATGTTATTCTTTGCAATATAGTGCGACAGTATTTTTGAGGTTAAGTATTTGCTGTCACTTACATTTTTTATTTTAATTGCATAATATTTATATTTGTTATAAATTTAAAAAATAGTAAGATAATTAAATTTTGCTTATGACGAAAGTGTTTGTTTATGAAAATTCGTATCGATTATATAAAATTTTATAATCTTCAGAAAGTAATATTTAGAAGTTTGTACAAGCGTATTACAATAATTTAATATGCGAAACTTATTTCACATTTCAGAGTGGAGTTTCGAGTGTGACTTAAAATGGTTTGCGAGAAGTGTGAAAAAAAATTGGGAAAAGTTATAACTCCAGATCCATGGAAAAGCGGCGCAAGAAATACTGTAGAGAGTGGAGGACGTAAAGTTGGAGAAAATAAAGCACTGTCAGCGGGGAAAGCAAGGTTTAATCCATATACTGCTACATTTGAGACTTGTAGAATATGTCGACAAAAGGTACATCAAGTTGGATCCCATTATTGTCAGTCTTGCGCATACAAGAAAGCTATATGTGCAATGTGTGGTAAAAAGTTGATGAATACAAAAAATTATAAACAGTCCGCTACTTAATGCATTGCAAAACAATGCTTAAGTTTATATGCCATACCCCACTTTGATAACGAGCTAAACATTTGTTATTATTAAAAACATATAAGCGAGTACGTATCAAATAATATATTTATTTTCAAATTATAGACTGTAAATATCCAAGACAAGATTACATTTTATAACAATATATTTAAGTACTAGGTGAAAGCTATTATAGCTTTTGTACAAATTAAAAATATGATGTTCTATTAAATTCAATCTTGTAAATTTGACACAAAACTATGAAAGGCACATTAAGTATAATTAATTATTATCATTTTTGTTACTTATAAAAATAGTTGTAAGTATTGTTATAATGTAAGTTGAAGTCATCAAATATTTTTGAGTATACGTGACAATCTCATAAGAAATGGAAACATTAAGTTAGAGAGCTACTTGATTTGTAAGACTCGAACGAATATTTTCATGTTATACGGATTTGACAAATGTATTGCATTTAACAGTCATTTTGTAATAAAATCAATTTTTGTTTAATACAATGTGATTTATTTCTTTAAAATAATCTGATATAGATATAATATTAGATGGTATCATAAAATACCTTTGAGAAACGGCAGTTGTACTTGCATAAGTTAATTTATCTTTGAATATACAATCAGTCTACAATCTACTCTATACAATTTCTTAATATAAAACATACAAAGTGAAAATAATTTACAATGTACATTTAAATATTTCTTAACACTTGGTACACATATGTACGTTTATTTTCTTTTTAAAATAAAAGTGTTCTAAGTAGAACAAAATTATTACGTATACCTCTTCTTTCTACTTTTAAAAATTCGTCCCTGAAGAAGTTAAAATACTTATAGAACTTTACATGTAGTATGTACATACGTATTTATAATGCACAATGTTACTTTATACGTTTACAGAGTGTCAATTTTGAATTGAATACAAGTAACCAATAATTATTGATTAATTACCAAATTATGTGAAAATTTGTATACATTCGCATAAAAATGTTATTTTAAACTTAGCTATTTTGATCTAGTTATTATCTAATGGAGGAGGTTCGATAAAAGAACCATAAACAAATTAAAAATCGGCTTTATTCTAGTATACTGTGATCACTTTGTTTCTGTATTTCTTCGTAATATTTTTTTAGAACTTGTATCTGCAACTTAATAAATTCGGGTTGATTTAACGACCAAAGTAGTAAATTTGAAAACGTTCGTTCCACTTCTTCTTCTTCCAGATAGGAAGGAATCTTCCGATACGGACATTTCTTCTCGCATTTGATGTCCAGATCTCCCTCCCGTTTCTCACACGACGAAAGCCAGTCTTCAATTTCTTGTTGACTAATTGTTGTCCCAACTATCGCGCTAACTGTATTTCGTATACCAGCAACGCTTGATTGTTCGTAGCCGCATGTTTCTTCCTTCACGACGACTTCCTCCTTTACCTTGTTCCCTAAAATCTTTTGCCACGAATCCCGAATGGTAACCCGCGACATGTTCTTCCACGCCTCGGTTACTATATCGATACAATCCTTCAGATCGTAGTCCGAGTAGAACTGAGTTACTCTGTAAGGAAAATCTAAAATCTTCTTCAACATCGAGTGGCGGAAGGCCACCTTCAGCTTCTCTATTATCCCTTGGCCCATTGGGTTCAAGGTCGATCTCGTGTCCGTGGGAAGAAGCACGACTTCTATGTTGTCCTCCTCCTCTTTTATGTCCAACGGTTTCGCTAGAATGTGAGCATCGTTCCTGTCGATCAGTAGCAGTACTTTTCCGTAACATCCGTTTTCGAACTGGCGTCTCCTTACGGCTGGTTTGAAGTGGTTCTCCAACCAGTCGTCGTACACATCCTTGTCTATCCAACCGTTCTTCTGGGTCTTATAGACGACCGGTAATTCGTCGTGATTCAAATGCTTCAGGGCCCTCGGGTTTTCGCATTCGTGAATGAACAGCGGCGGAAGTTTGTGGGAGCCGGTGACGTTGGCGCAAATTCCCACGGTGACCTTATCCGTTTGGATATTATTTAATATATTTTTATCGCCGGTGTCGGCCAACACCTTCGGCGGCAGCGTCTTCCACATCAGCCTGGTCTCGTCCATGTTGTAGACATGCTCGAATTGTATATTCTCCTCTTCGATCCTCCAGAGGAAACCTTGAACGAACTCCTCCTCCGCCTTCGTGGCAATGTCCGCGTCGTCATTCGCGGCAGCGATCTTCGAGATCCCGTGGCGTTTCTTGAAACGCCATATCCACCCCTTGTTCGCCGTGAACGTCGACGGACCAGCAAATTGTTTATTCAGCTCCAACGCTTTCTTGCGAAATTGAGAGTCGCTGATGCGGTCGCAGATCGTTCGCTGTTCCAAGTACCAAGCGTACAACCGATCGTCCAGCTCGTGCAACACCGGTTTCCTCATCCTCTGCCGCATTTTCCCGGATGTCTCCGAATTTTGCTGCAGCTGGATCCCGTTCTTTTTAATGCGATGTATGGTCGCGGTGCTGACCCCGTATTCCGCTGCGAGTTGGCTTATCGGGACGGCGTACTCCAGTTTCCGTAGGACTTCCAAACGCTGCTGCAACGAGAGGACAATGTACGCGGTGTTACGTTCAGCAGCCATCGTGCGATAAACGATGGGCACTCTTTTGCGAGAGACGCGCCCGCCGTATAATATCTGTAGAGAGCTATTCAAAATCGTACCCTTGCATGGAACAATGCTTTTCGATATCGAGTCGGACAGTCATTATCTCTGTTTTTGTGCGAAAATCAGCACACGACGGATGCTAGTATCGAAGCGCCGAGTGAAATCGAAATAGCGGATACAGAAATTTCAGACGGTATGCCGTTCACGGCACTCCACGGACTAGTGCGCCCTTCCCACCACGGATTAGTGCTCGCGCAGACATCCCCACCACCATTTTTGCTTAATCCGCTCCAGCGCCCTTCCATCACGTGCGACCGGCAGCTGGTTGCTGAGGGTGATAAGCCCATCGCTTAGGTTGACTCATCCGCTAACCAAAATTAGAGTTTTAGATTTTAGATTTGTTAGGTTCTTGCTAAGCCGTGGCAAAACGCTTCCTCCATAAAAATTAGCTCAAACACTGTCCCATTTGGACTAATTTAGCTTTACGCTGCGAAGATATTTTCTTCTTCGGCTTTTTCGGATGTAGACAAGTTTTGGACAGTACACGAGTCCATTGGCAGAAGTTTTTATTAGTGAGGACTCGGTTATCCACTAACATTATTTTAATGAAAATTTCATGGAAAAATCAATCGAGTTTTGTTTGCTCTCGCTATCTGTCTGCAGGCTGCGGTAAGAGATCGCGTCTCGCTCATTGTTGCTTCATCTTGCTCGCATCCGTTCTATCTCATTTGTTCTCCTCGTCAAACAGACACCGAGATAAGTTGGGTCATGCCTGAAATAAAAACTAGTTCCTAGTGTCAGCCTCCATTTTATGCACCGTATACCCTAATTTTCTGTACCTCAGAAATCCAGATTCAACAAAATGGAACATTTTTTGTGGACACATAAGGGATCTCTAAAGGTCAACTTTAACTTTTTAAACAGAAAATGATTGACAACCCCTGGAAGTTACTTCATTTTTGTCAGCTACATTTCTCACTATAGATAATAATAATGAAATAAATAAATTGAATGAATAAAATAAGTAGTATGAAATAAGTAAATCGAGTAAAAATTGACGAAATATGGAAACCATATTTGTTAGGTAGACCACCAATTATATTTGCTAAATAATGGATAACTGTGAAGTATACAAAAAAAGTTACGTAATTAGAGTAATGAGCTGTGAAATGAATAATTAACTTTATAAATTTGTAGACTTGGTTTTCATGTTCTACTTATAGACAAACCTGTACACAAAATCTATGCGGTCGTCTGGCCATACGGTCTGGAGGCGACAGCCTACTTAAAATGGAGGACTCTGCGACTATTAACGACTTCTTGTCACTTTAACTTTCAAATGAACTTCTTATAAAAAAGATGATGTGTTGTAGAGAAAACTTCTAGGCATTTTTTAGATTATCTGAAGGGATAGATAAACAGTGTTTCTTGCACTCATGCCGAGTTTAAACAGAGAATTTCTACAAGTACTGGCATAGTTGGAGGAATATTTTGAAATATTTTATACGAAACAAATTTACTAACCTAGCAAAACTCTCAGTACGAGATAATTTATTTCATAGAAATTAATTAATAGAAATATATAGTGGGTATGTTAGGTGATTGAAAATATATTTCTTAAAAAAAATATTATATTGCATTTTAAAAATGACAATAATTTCAATTGTCATATTTATTTCTTATGTATAACGACAGTATGTTAATCAAGTAATAAAGATATCATACAACATTTTTATATAATAATAACGCCACCTCATAGCGTTACATTATTAGATCCGCTGCTTCGTACCACTAAAACTTAAACTAAACTACAACTTAACAATTTCGAGCGCCACAACGACCATTCCCGTAGGAATCTATATTTTTACAAAGTTAAAAATGATTTCAATTATTTGTACACCTTCATGTTTCGCATTGAGTTGGTGTCGATCAAACTGCGTGAGCATCACTTATGTATGTACCAAAAATCGCACATGTCCCAGCAATATCGCATTCCGAATCGCACTCGTTTTCCGAGGTACACTGCCATAGTCCCTAATATTTATAAACATTATGCAGCTACTTGCTTTTAAACTTATAAACGATGATTAATCCCTGGACGTTTGTAATGTGTTAGTTAAATTTAAATTATTGTAATGATATTCTTCTAAGTATTGTTTTGGCCTTCGAGCCAAGTTTTACAATATATTTTTTATTGAATAATTAATTTGTCGAACATTAGGTTTTGTTGGAATCGTCCTTTTAGATTAATGACATTTAATTCCTGATGCAATTCATCTTAAATAATTTTCGGATGCATATGTCGTTAAAATAAACTAGCCAGCTCACATAACAAATTGTTAATACATTTATAATATAATGGTGTGTATTGCAGTAAGATAATTTTGACTACGAGTATTAAATTACTAAATATTGCTTTCATATTTATTGTCACATTATTCTTAACTATAACATATCTATGATATATAAATATCAAGTTAGTAGTAAGTGTTGACAAGCAACTACTGACTATTGATGTTTGTTACCTTTGAATTTTGTTCATCTATTATGAGGTAACGCGCAGTGATGGCTTCCATAAACATCAAATTAGTTTAAGAGTGTCGGCTCTTTTCAAAGTATTTATTTACAATTGACCAGAACGTTTAACTATGTAATTAAGTTCACAAGAAGATATAAGTAGTTTTGAGTTGTACAGTATGAAAATTGTACTTATTTGTTTAAATTAGAATTAATAGAATATCATTATTTATTATTCTCTCAATACGATCGCAAAATATAATAACAAATTAAGAAGTATAATATAGGATTCTATATGTTATAATCAATGAACTTGATTAAAAATTCCATTCAAAAGTACTTCAATTAAAAAGTGACAATACCAAATGGAAGCTATTCTTTACAATGACTACAAATAAGAAATATATCTCAATTATCTTCATTGTACAATTATAATAAAAAATGCAGTATGAGGTATGAGGACCTACTGTAAATAATTATTCCGGTTGGTTTCCGATTGCTTACAATCATCGTGTTAACATTAATCGAAAGATTCAGCTATATTTAAAAAACATAATAATTTAATATATCTAATAATGAGAAGTTATTGCCAAATCTTTTTAATTCCAAATAATTTCTGCGTCTATCCCTACTATTAAAATTGAAAGACACATATTCTTATTATTGCACATATTCGAACACAGTTAAGAATTTTCGTAATTTTATAATATATGCATGAGTTAGGTAATAGTTACATATTTTAATTTACCATTAAAAGGGTTTCCAAAATTAGTTGCCTATAAATGTCAGTTCATTTGTGTAAAATTGATTGTAGACTTTGTTACCTCGAGTCTTTGGAACTTTTCTTTCGATCACTACTATACAATTGCATATTAACCATATGCATGCAAATTTTATTACACAATTTAGGAGCACCCTGATGACTAAAGTATAAAATTATGTAAATATTGTTACACGCTAACAGTCCTTGAACGACTTGATATTCATATGATCATACACTTAAGGAATAAGTTTATCGTTTGTCCATTATTAACTTCCGTAAAATAACAGGTTCTCTACCATACCATTTTAAACAAACTTTTGAAGTGCTTCAAATACTGTGTTTTCTTTTTTCATATATCTCCTACTTACCAATTTCTACAACAATTTTAATTTACTACAGGTCAATTCGTACGTTGCTAAAAATATGGTAGAGAATATGTTAAAATAATCTTTCAAGATTTTGTTTGTTTTTTATCTTCAACTAGTCTTGAAAATGTTCCAATCCCATGATTACGTCAATCGTTATGACTATAATAAAACTATACTATACACTATACGTATACTTGTTCCATTGCTGTCCACTTACTGTTTAACACAATCAAATAAAAATAGAAAAGAACACTGTTTTATTACACGCTCAAGAAGTTCAAGGTTAGATAAAATTTAAGTTTTAAGTAACAAAATATAATAAAACAAGAGAATTCGAGCCGATTTCATTATTGTATAACGGGTGAAATGAATATGGCGCCTTAGCGGAGCTTCTCGTGTTTGAAATTTGAATGATTATCACTAAATAATAGCACACAACAATATTGCAATCATGTAGAACACATACACTATATAAAACTGTCAACATTTGTTATTTCTTTAGCTAGTCGAACATATAATATTTTTGGGACATATTTTACACATCTTATGTCACAACACGTACCTTCTTATACATATACTATGTTCTACGTTGTAACTGGTACTCGATCATACAAACAAGCAACAAATACAGATCAATAAAATTGCAAAGAAATGTAAGTAAGGAAATTCAGTCATAAACAAATTACATTTGGGACCCAATCCCAAAGACTATTCAAAGACTATTTTGTAGAGGAGATTGTACAGATTGGATTATATTTTTGTGGATGGTTTGATTGCGAATTGTTTACGAGTTGTGATAATAATTTTTGGAGATAATATAGATACAACTAATAGTTTTTTTTGGAGATCATATAACTGTCGTTTGATATTGTAAGAAAAACTGCGAATTAGTTGTCGTTTTACCTGATTCATTATCATGGAGTCTAAAAAGTGATCAGTTATGCGTACAATGGCCGATCAGCACAATCAAAATCTATACGTGTAAAAGCAGAGTAAGCGTTGATTGTAGGTACTTGCGTAAGTACATATGCGATTAACGGCACATGTGACACTTTATAATACTGCACTACGTTACAAGCATGAAATTTCCGTATAATACAAATTCTAATTACGATAATTTTTAAAATAAAAAGAAAAAAAAGAAACACGGCGTTGAGAAATAAATACAATTTAATTTACAACGATAAACGCTTTTATCAAAACATCAAAAAACACATTTTTAAACAAGAGCCAGTCTTTTCGGGTGATCGAAGAAGATACTAAATAAATTTTTTTCGACTAGTTCAAGAGCAGATCTATTTAGGATGAGCGTAATACATGTAACACGTCTGTATAATAACGATCGACATCTGATTCGTTCGTGCGATAAAGGCTGAGTACAGTATATCAAAATTGTTTCTCATGTTCGCGATATTTAATTCCTGTTGTTGATCATAGTAATCTGCTGACATTTCCAATGGTGAGACGATAACGAAATCTGCACTAGAGCTATACGTTTAGCTTGAAACGCGTTCATTATCATCTTGATATTAAAGACATAATAAAAAAATACAGTAAAACTTGTACATTAGAACGTTATTATCGATCATCTTGTAACGTTCCTCAACAGCCGAACAATATTTTCAATTTCCGACTCACTGGTTGATGTTCATCGATTTTGTTCTTTGTCCTCTAAAAATGTCCATTGTTCAAGTTTCTTCGTAGCAGTATCCGACTGTTTCAGCTCCTGATTCGAATCCGAGTCGTCGGCGCTCTTCGATTCGCTAGGCTTATATTCGGACACGTAGATAACTTGCTTCTCGGGGCTGCCTTTTTTATTCGACTTGACCATGTCCGTTCTTCGAGGAGGAACTGGTGGCTTCTTGTTCGTGGTCTTCCCGTTCGACGTGGTCGTCGTCGTTTTGATTTCGTTCTGCCCTGATCTCCTCTCTTTGCCACCCATTATGCAAAGCGTTTCATTGCTCTCGTCGACGTCGCCTTGGAGCTTCTCCCTGTTAGGCGACAGCTTGATTTCGGTGATGTACGTCATCTTCTGCGGCATTGGTGTGTTCGGCAGGGACGGCCGGTTGTCGAAATCTTGCGGATTGTAATCCATCGATTCACCGACCAGGCCGCTGTCTTCACTGTTCTCACCACTGGAAACACTGATATTGTTAATATTACGCCGATCGTCACGGTCGAACAAGTTCTTGCTGCTCACGGTCACACCGGATCCGAATTCGTAGCCGTCCTCGTCTTCGTCGTTTTCTCGGTCGATTCTCTGACTAGTCGGGACATCGATCGCTCGTTTCGACGGAGGCGTGAAATCGATCGGCGACGTTTCACCGATGTTCTCCCTTTGCTTGAGCGTGGCACCATGCGGATGCGGCATCGAGTCAGCCACCTCTTCGTCCTGGATCGTTATCGAATCGGCACCGTTGCCTTCGGTCGAGTTCGAAGAGTAGTCCTGCAAGGGTATCGGAGTGGACGATCGTTTCGAAGAGAAGGCCCTCTTCTTGCATGCTTCGTGGCGGTTGCAGTTATCCGAACACACGTGACAGCCTCTCTTCACAGTCACCTTGGTCGCCGGTTCTTCTTCGACCTCCTTCTTCCCGGCATAAGAAATCGCCTCGTTGCCATCCGATAATGAACCGTCGTCCTTCCAACTCTTGAAACGGAACGGGTCGTATTTTGACGACTCCGAAAAGCTCGGCGATTTGTCCGCGTACGCCTCAAAGTGCTTCAAAGCTTTAGCGAAATCTTTGTTCACCGACTTCTCCTCTTCGTCCGACAAATCATCCATGGCTACGACGTCCTCGTTGTACTCATCAGGCAACGATGTGCCTTGCTTGAACTTCCGTTCCATCTCATCCGGCGTCGGACTTTTCACAACCGTGCCGTCGTTCACGATTCTAGCCAGCGAGTTGTCCTCGTCAGGATTGAACATTCGCTCCGCGTGAATAAATTCCTCCGAGAGCCTCTTACTCAGGGGAAAATTGAACAGCTCGATGCTGATTTCGTCGTCCTCTTCAGGTTTTCCCTTTGGCACGGTGCTGTCATCTTTCACTTTGATTTCTACGGCGGACTTCGACCGTTCCAAAGAATCGTTTCCCGCTTTCGTGGTTCTCAATTTCTTTGATCTGTCATCGTGATCGGGTTTCTTACGCCATACAACGTCCTCCAGGTTGCCCCACTCGTTCGACTTCTTCAGCAACCGTCTGTCAAAAGTATCCATCTGGTCTAGCTTGGTCAAGTCCTCGGTGGACTCGTTGATGTCTTCCGGTGGAAGTGGCGCCTTGCGTTTCTTCGTGCCAGTATCCGTCATATCTAAGCTCTGTGCTCTCTCGAGGGTCGCCGACGTTCTGCATTCGTATTTCGACAAGTCCCCTAAACTAGCTGCCTTCCTGTAAACGTCGTCTTCGTCGTCGTCGTCGTTCGTCTCCGGTATAGGTGTCCGGTGAATGGTGATGTCGGCCGAGTTCAGCTCGATGGTCGTGAAATTGTTTTGCATTTCACTGTCGGTGTCGGATTCGGAATGTCTGGCGTCGAT
The DNA here is from genome assembly GCA_028454255.1 of Halictus ligatus. Classification (NCBI taxonomy): domain Eukaryota; kingdom Metazoa; phylum Arthropoda; class Insecta; order Hymenoptera; family Halictidae; genus Halictus; species Halictus ligatus. The sequence goes on from CM052143.1 coordinate 10,150,180, forward strand.
CATCAAGCCCTCCATTTTCTGCTCCCCTCGCGAATTCGGTTTCTCCGTGCTGTTACGCACCTTCTTTACGTAATCGGTCAAAGATTCCGCGTAATCGGTGATACTGTTGATCTCGTCCTCTTTCCTCGACTCCTGCCCTGCCTTTGTCACGGAGTCTTTCTTCGCGGGAGATGTTTGCTCACTTTCGTGGCTGTTGCCCTTCGGTGGTTGCGGAGCTTTCCTTTTGTTCTTTTGTACATTCTTTTGGTCCTCTGTCTCAACAGTTTCAACGTTCTTCTGTAGACTCAATAGCTCCGAGCTATTTTTCCGATTTCTGCGAGCGGCGATGGCCGCGTTATGCACTTCCGCTGGTACTTCCGAGGGAATGTGAATCGACGTTTCTCCGTCCCTTTCGTCCTTGTCCGACCCTTGTGCATCCATTCCACGATCATCGAAGACGTCGGTCCTCGTTTTCGGTGTACCGAGCCCTTGGGAATTCTGTTGGCGTTGAACTTCTTCTTTTTTATCGGCAACGTAGGAACCTTTGTTGGTATTCGACAGGTGCTTCTCCGTGTCCAGCTTCTTCGAGTTTCTTCTCTCGAGATTCGTGTTGTGCTCGTTTTGATTCTCGATACGGTGAACCGTGCCGTCGAGAGCAGGAAGAACCTTGATGCCGAATTTTTGATGATTGCTCTTCCCTTCGTCGTGCCGTTTCTCGTACTGGTTGATCGGCGTCGATTTCGTCGACTTCAGGGTGGAATTCATCGTCGAGTAACTCGAGTTGACGGACTCGTTCGGGTCGACAATGAACAGCCTCTTCGCGAGGTACTTCGACTGCGACAGCTCCGGGATCGACTGGCTTCTGTACAAAGGATGGCAGATCCTTGCGCCACTAGGACCAACGGTTTTCTTCAGGAGCGTGGTTGGCTTTGATCCGGTCCCACCGGTCTCGACCTCGAGCTTCACGTCGTATGGCGAAGCGTAGCTTAAAATCGTTAGGGCATCCTCGTACACCATGCTTCGGAAACTAATTTTTACGCTGGCGATACGATCTCCTGGAATCATAGACAATGCTCAATCAGTTTTTATGTGCGATTGTTCTACAGCTTGCATTGCTTTACTTAGGCAATCTTTATCATCTATGTAATTCGGCGTGGATTTCTTTATTACTCTAGAATTTATTATTTATTCCTTATCGCAAAAAATCTTCTGAAAATGATCGCAACACTTTTGCTACGCGTTAACCTAGTTGATCATGTAAATGCCAATAAAATCGTTTTTCTGAGTGTCACGAGTTCTACTAGCAAAAAGTCTGCAAGAAAACCTTGACGCTTTTGAAGAAGTCAATAATACAGAGTACATGGTCTCTTTAGAAAAAGACTTTCAACATGTCGTTCTTACCTTGAAAATAGATTAAAGTAATGGTTATCGAATAAATGTTATTTAATTTTGAAGTAAAAATGATGAATAAAATATGTTTTAAAGCATATGTTTTGTTATGCAAATGCTGTTTAAAAATACGTTAAAGAAAAGAGATCTATTAGACTTGTATATTATCAATCCGCTATTTCTAGGAAATTACTAACCAGGATGTATTAGACCAGATTCTGATGCAGGACCACGGTGCAGGAGATCTTTAACAAAAATACCCTCCCTCATGTTGCCGCAAATATTAAATCCAAGTCCTGTGAAATCCCGGCTCTTTAGGCTGACTACGTTAACCTTGGTGGCTTTAGGCTGCACAAAAAGATCACATTCCATGAAAATCATATTTTCTCCTTTATTTTCTGCAACATTTCTATAAATAAATAGAATGCTTTCTTTAATACCTTCCTTTAAAGATTCTTTAAGCATCTTTCCTTTAAAGATGCTTCCACTAGAAATTATTAAATAAATTTCTTGATTTTAACGAACGCGGAGTAACTGAAGCCGAAGTCACAGTTGAAGATAATTGAAGCTGACATTGTAATTCAACTTATACGCAACGGACTTCCTCTTCGTCAAGAAACGCAGAGGCACGCATCGAACATGGCTAGATTAACTGTACGCACATCCAAATTTGGCCATGCCAAATACTTGTCAGCGCGTTTGGAATATCGAAATGAAATTTTTCTTCGTGCATTTCGAAGTCGCGTAGACTTTCTTTCAAACAATTATTATTCGCGCATACGCCTTATTCGCGCGAACAACATTCTCAAATATGTTTCTACGCACTTTTAGCTTGTTCATGTTTTCGGCAGGCATTTAAATATTTAAATAACTTGTTTCGCGAGTGCGACTTAAAGAAGCTGTTAAAAATATTATTAACAGGTTACATAAATGTCTCTGCTGTGGACGGCGGAGACAGCGTACAAAAACCAGAAATACGCAAGAGTTTCTCGGGAAAAGTGGATAGAATATAATGGGTAAAGAAGAATACTTACTCCGACATAAGAATCGTCGAGAGCTTTCCGCTTATCGTTGCGATTAGTTGATCCTAGACCCAAGGACGTCCAAGATGTCGACCATCGTACAGAATCTTTACCTGGAGTGTCGCCGGATGCCATAGATACCACACCTTCTCGAGTTCGATTAGCCGTCGACACGGTGACATCCTTGAAACACGGATTGTCGAAGGCGTAAGCTTCTTCAACGGTTTCTGGGTCCGTTACGAGTACCAAATGCTTTCCTGAAAAGATATTCATTTCCCATTAGAATTTATCGAAACTGCAACTTTCATTTCTTATGAAGATTCCCACAAAGAAAATATATAATAGTAAATTACAGAGATATCGTTGTCATTAAATAAAAAGCATTATGTACTTTTTCTTTTAACAAAATATAAGAAATCGAAATTCGCGAAAGTTGATTAGATATGATGCGTGGTTGTTTCAAAAACTTATTTATTATGCAGAGCAACATTTTTATGTAGGCTAATAGGTCATCGTGTTGACGGTACGTGTTTGCCGATCAAACAGGTACTCCTGACGCGTAATGGTCTCATGTGATAGTTATAGTAGACATCCTGTGAAATAATACATATGCAAATTCAAAACAATGTACACATAATGCATTGAAAATAAGTTTTTCTACGAGCCACTGACCTATCTATATTTGCAAACAAGACCGCCAGTGAATTCTTTAGCATATTCGTACAAAACGATGTCATGGTTGATTCAAGACGTTTTTGTTTAATCGGATTTATCGAAATCGAACGCCGATAATTGACAATGAGCCGATGACCAACAATATTTCGGCAAATTTTACTTTAACTGTTGCATGAAGTATTCGACTCCGCTTACACGAGGCTTATTTGTAGCCATTTTTGATATGCAGATGAGCCTTAATAAGCGGCAAGAAAGTGGAGTTCTACGAGACTATGGTAGGAGAACTGCTGGCAGTTAGGTGTGTCTCGAGTGAATGATATCGAGATACTCGTACACGATTGCCACTACACTTTCGGTTTACTCATGTACGATTTCTAGATACTATATCCTACGAGAAAATGTCGGTATAATCAGCATAGAAAACTTACATAATGCTGTTTAGGAAAGTTTTGGAGACTTGTAAAATGCTTGCGAGAACGTTGCTTGAGGCTCGTTATTATGTAGTTTATGTCATCGTAAACGGTGATATCATCGAGCAGATTTATACTTATTTAGTATGTTTAGCAAGGTGATGCACGCAGCATACACGTATGTATCAGGAATTATACATTCCATTCTGGCGCTTCCAAAGCGCATAATCTAACCGTACTTGTTAGATTCTCCGAGTGCGTTTTACTATGAAAACCTGTTGTGTCAGCATCTAAAGAGATTGTTTTAGTTTTATTTTTCTCTATTCTGAGAATAAATTGAAAATTCAATGGACTCAAAGAAATATATTTTGTTACAAATAACTTTTGTCATGAACATTGAGTAATAATATGAAATAATTAAACTGCGGCTGTAACAGAGATATCTAAAATAAATGAAGTAAAAAGGTAGAACAAGATATATTTAACAGTATCAACTAATATATATTTAAAAAATTCGATAAGCCACCTGTTCAGGGCATTTCAAAAAGGCACTAGACTTGAACTAATTGATGTTAAAAAATGCATTAATTCCGAAGGTACGTGCGCGAGATTGTAGTAACCTTACATTTTGGGGGAGTAAATGTTCGCATGATACTTTGCAATTAGAATAAATTAGAAACTGAAAAGTTTGTTAAAACTTCCTAACTGATTTTAACTTAATATTAAAGAGTATCTTTCTTTCGTATTTAACGATACCAATTCTTATTCGGATTTCTCAGAATTTAGATTATTTATCGTTTTCTGTACAATTCTTTTTGAAGAGTTTCCATTAGAGGTCATTATCATTCGGATCTATTAATCATCGTATAATCTTTTCACTCGAATACACGTTTGTTTCAACGTTTCAACTGTTGCGTTATAATCTATCGTTCAGTGTAAACTAACAATGCTTAAGTACTTTCGTCACAAGTGATAACAACTCGTGACCCAGAGAACTGAATTTTCTGTGGAAAATACACAAACAACCTTGAAGCCGTTAGTACATTATATTCTTTAGTTACAAGACTCGGTGTCATTACAAAAGACGATTGCGATGACTAACATTGACTGTTATTATATCTATCGCTATTTTTCAATTATCTATTAAAACCGATACAAAAATTTGCACTCTTAATACGTGTGTATACACTTTCTATCTCACATACGTGTATGAAGTGTGTCAGTCGTCACGTCATTGCTAAACATGACTAGACAAAGTTAAAAAATAGACTTAATAAACATTCTGGCTGAGACGTTCAATTTGTACAAAATATGTTTTTTGCGCACAAATGCCTTTCTTTAAAGACAAATAATTTGGAAGAAAAAATACATTCTACTTTGATTAACGCAACAAATTCTGAGTAGACAGGTAGCAGGGATTATCTATTGTTGGATTGTTTTCTGTTTGAATGAAATGTTTTTAATTCTAATCAAATCTCTATTATCCGAGTCTTTGATTATCTCGAGAGTCATTTATCCGGAGTACCGGTAACTCGATGCGCCGGGTGACATCGTTAGCAACGGATACAATTACACGGTGTTATTGTTTTCAGTATTTCCATGCTTATTTACGACCTCATTTAATCCAATCACAGTTATTATAATGATAAAAAATATTTCTTTAGAAAGTTAAAAATGATTTTGTTTATTTCTTCGCGAATGCAATATCTTTTTCGTATTTGAGTGCAAATAATTCTGTAAAAATTAAACGACGAAGGTTACTGTGACCCGGTTATCATTCTCAACGTATATTGACATTAAGATATAAGAATAATCAAGATATATGAACGTATACTTAGGAACTGTTACCGTAAAGACGTCCGATTATAATTGGTCTTTTTACTGAAAGCACTGTCTGGAGCGAATTTTATTTTTACTAAATAATAGCAGACATCAACTATCGATGTTTACAAAATTATTATGCACAATCGCCTATTTTATTTTGAAGGTAGCCTCGGAGTCGTTCTCCTCAAATTTATAACGTTCTTACAAGGATTCCTGAAAGCATTATCAAGTTATTCTATTTAGAAGAAACTCGTTTGGTTTTCTGCCGACGATAAAAAATAAAGCGTCTTATGGTCGAAGCTATTAATGATCGGACGGTGAAAGAGGTGGTTTCGCCAACAGTCTGAACGTTCACCATGACATTCTCCGTGACACGGTTCCTCGCGAGTAGGAAACTGAATGCGCCCCAAAATTCTGTATAGTTTTGAAGGATGGGCCGAAACGATCATCTCGGGTCGAAGGAAACGCGTCACCGTGTGCATGTATTCGGCGTTCTACGCGCGTCGCATTCCACTAAAACAACGGGTACGATAACTGGTATCACTCGGGCGAACGATCCCGAGACACGGAATGCATTTTCCGTGAAGAAACGTTTTACCGTCCGTAGACCGTAAACATCGTTCAACTATAGAATAGAAATTCCGACGACGTCGGTATGTATACACCCGAACGCTGCCGACTTTCGTGTACCATCGTATCTCTTCGGTGGCGCTCCAAGGTCCTGCCTTTTGCGCGGACACAATCATCAATTGCGTCGCAACGGCGAAAACGATCGTGCGTGCACCATAACGAACGACGTCGTTTTTACGCGCCGATACGCGTCGCCTATGCGCGCACCTGGACGATTTCGAATTCGACCGGCGCCGATCGACGATCGCCGACCAGAGAATCTCGGATCCGAGATCGATCCACGGATCGTTCGGACTTACGAGGCTCGTTCCATACCGCGCGCATTCCTGACGGTGCGTCCCATCATGATCTACAGGATGTTATGCGCAAGCGAATTCTTTGCATAATTATACCCGTCGATGCCTACGTAGCGTACCGCCCCGTAACGAACCGAACCGAAAAGTTGGTCGGAAGAATTACTGAGGAAAAAAGAAAGAAAGAAAAAAAAACAGGCAGAGCGGAGGTGCGCGCGTATGCGTGCGAAAGGTATCTCGCATGTACATTGTACATTCGTACGTTCGGCGGAGTATCCGAGGCTCCAGGGAACGGGTGGCAATAAATTCCACTTTGTTGCGCAAGAAATTCCATCGGACCTTGTATACGCCTCTTCCCGTCGACACGCATAGGCAAGTATAGGTGAGCCATGGCGAATCACGTTGTCCTCTATGATAAAATAGCATTTATTCCACGAATGAGCCGACCGAACCAGTCGAGCAACGTTGCCGCGATAATTTCCACCGGGCAAATAGAGCGCGCTCGAGCGGACACGCAGGACCCCGAACGCTGCTAGCCGCGCCTGAGATCTGTCAGCGAGAGGAGGACCCCCGTGTGTGTGCCTGCGGCCTGAGAGCTCTGCCACTCGACGAGTCGCGAATTACAGATCGCAGAGATTTCGAAATTTCGGTGGGGGGCGGGGAGGGGAGGGGGGCAGGGCGAGAACTTGAACACAGGAGAAAAATTAGGTGGTCCCGACTCACCTTTGTGCCTGCGCCACTGTCTGTAAAGAAACGCGGCGACGACCAGCAGCAGTATCGTCGTCAGAAATGTACCGATCACAGCCCCTGCCACACTTCCTGCCCCGAAACAGGTATCCTGTGGCTCGTCCTCCATTGCTCCTTTCTTCGTTCAAACTCTTGCTCGATGCATTTCCAAGTTGGCGGTCGGGTGCGCGTCGCTTGTCGCGCGTCTCCCGTCTCTCGGGCGGCCGTTACTCGCGTTTCCCCGCGCGCCGTCAGGAATTTCCCCGTGGTGAACCCGCCGCGGTGGCTACGGGCCGCAACTGTTTACCGTGGCTCCGTGCGATGTGCATAAGGAGACATTTATTTTCACCTGACGAGTCGTTGCCCTTTTACCCGAGGAATCACCACCGCGATTGGAGACCGTCCTACTGCCGTGACACCGTGCACGATACTGAGAGACAGAGAGAAAAAGGAAAGAGAACCAGAGACAGAGAGAAACACGGTGAGACGGAGACCGACAGAATCCGAGAGAGAGAGAGACTCGGCCGGAGAGAGCGAGAGGTGTCGTTAGGGAACGGGGAGAGAAAAGGAGAGAAAGAGAAAGAAAGACAGAGACAGAGAACGGACCCATGGATCGAGTAAAACAGGTAGCTGCGCAACAGGTGCTTCTGCCTATGAGGTGGGGGATTCCACCTCCACGCGATTTACGGAGGGCCGGGGGGCAGCAGTGGAACCAGCATTTCAACGGAGAAGGGGAACCCCGGCATTCCTTCGCCATTTCAGAGCTGACCGTATTTTCTGGTACCTAGCCTAGAAGCGCTGCGTGAATGCAAACCGTAGGCGTGTAAGGAAACGGTTCGTGTATTGATTAAGATCGTCCTTTTTTACCTTCTGTTCTGGCTCCTTTCTTTTCTTTTTTTCTCTCGGTTTTATTAAACGAGAATGCGAAACCTCGTGTCGGTCATTTATTTGATGTAACATTTCGGCAGCGTTTCGCGGAGATTTTTTTCATGTACATACGCGAATTGGGATTTTTGCTCGAGCTGGTTTGAACCGCATCGGGTACATGATTTTGACAAGAGTCAGCGTCGTTGATCGTGCGAAACATTTTTCAAATGGCAAACGTGAATTTATATAATTATCTTGTTGTTCAGCGACATTTATCGAATAGACGGTTTTTAAAGTATAAAATTCGTTGAACGTGCGAAACAGGTTTCAAATGCTATAGAACTGTGTAGATTATTGGACTTGGCGTAACCTTTCCGCGATTTCGTAGTTTTTTTTCACGAGAAATATAAATTCTAATGGTCAATTTATTTCCAAATAGAAGGCAGTCAAAATGCAATAAAAAAATCGTAAATTTGTGAGTTGAAACAATAACAGGTATCGTTTGTTAGTACATATTTGCGTATATCAGGGTTTTTATTTGATCATTCAACATCAGCTGTATTTACTTTTTTTTTGTAGCGCACGCGTAAACGGATATATTTTTAAGCCCGTGTTGATAAATTGCTCATTTATTTTATCTATCTGTTTTTGGGCATTGTTCATATTTGTTGTTTATAAAAATTGAGATACAAACAATTTCCCATATTATTAAATTGTAATTTGAACTTCCTCTTTAACATAAAAATGATAATAATAGATTATAAAGTATAATAATAATAATATTCGATACAGATGATACCAAAAACTTAAAATTAAAATTTCACCGCATTCGTGGAAAAGGTCATTACGATAACAATAAGTAGAACAAATTCAAAAAATATGTTATAAAATAATTTGATTTTTTAAATAAAGCTATAGACGTCTATGCGAACAATTTCTACCTGACTTAACTATAACCATGTGTGTAATATATAATTATATAATCATAGACCTATGAAATTTATTCTGCAATACAACTGATATACTATTTCAAAAATTATAATAAAGTGACAATGTTACAAAAGTCAATGTTACAATAGTCATTGTTAATTGTGATCATCGTTAGGTGCGCTTTAGCAAACCCGACTACGTCGAGCGTATCATAACGTACCGTTTTCTACACGATTCCACCTAATTTATATACGTTAGATCTCGGTCTAATTTCTATACGCCAGAAATCCTAAAGCGTGAAATTGTAAATAATCTGAAAGCGAATACCAGGAGTTTCTTCCTTCTTACAGATTCAATTTACGTTATCGTGATCGAAAAACATTAAATACGAATTAATAAAAAACATAAAAACGAATTACAAATTACATACACGTAAAAATAATAAAATAAGACACGATAATTGTACTTAATTAGATGTTTGTACAAATCCTCTTATCTAAAATATACTGTTTCGTATTAATAATAATTGCAACAAATAGATTTGTATAACAGGTCTGCATAACAGAACAGTGCCATTTATTAGACAAATCAAAAGTTAGCAGAGTTTGATTAGAACATTTATGAAACAATATATAAAGTATAAATGATTTCTCCATGGAATATAGTATACAACAGATTAAAAAGTAAGTAATTTTGAGATAAAAATATCAATGATATTTCGGTTTTCAGACATTAGTGTGACTGAGAACCAATTTTACGAGACGTACATAATCTTTTAAGGTAAATAATAATTAAATGGCAAAGTAGGTTGTGACATTTCAATTCTGACGTTTCTATGGTTATACCTCATGTACATTCCGATTCAATATAAATATTTGTGTAAATATGTAGTGTGATGATAAAATAATAATATAATGTGAATGTATGAGTATTTGAGTATGAGTATATAGTTATATTAATTATACTCATATAGATAAATATTTGCAAATTAATGGCGCGCGCAATACGTTATTGACAAGACGGCCACGTGCGCCTGGCGCTGTAGTCTGCTCCATAGAACTTTGTATTATAGATGAGAAAATAGTGAGATGTAACACAAAATCTACAAATATGTGCATTTTCAGGTGTCAATTTTACCTCTTCAATTTTACTTCCAACTTTGTTTAGATTTCAGGCGTTATACTAAACTAAACGATAGAACTTTATGCACAAATATTACATTTTACATATCAAATTTCGCTCCTATTTTCAAGACTACACAGTAAGAATTACGCACTGACTATCTGTAGAGTTACAGCACTATACGTCGTGTACCTACTGTGTAAATATTCTATGGTACAATCCACGGTTGAGCACTCACATTTTAACTCTAAGATGATTCTCCAGCCAATAGCGGCAATGCGTGCGGCGGTTGGGAATCGCTATTGGTTGAAGAATCGTCTTACTAGACATTATTAAAATCTTAACCCCTCAAAAGTCCTCCTTTTGCGTTTTCTAGTCAAATGACAAGGCGATCGTTACGCCATGAACGTCCGCTAGGAGAAGCTCGAGTTCGCATCACAACGCTAGAATATTGCAAATTACGAATAAAAAACGCAAAAGTAGGACTTTTGAGTGGTCGAGCGCTCTAGATTTATCTTTTATCTAACACTTTTTACCATGGAAAAGTCCCATCTTTGCATTATTAAGAAATAATCTGCGGATTTGTTGCAACCGATACAGGTCGAAGTGTAGTCATAATCCGCAAAGTATCACTTCTGATGTATAACAGCCATCTATGCACGTGTATTTGGAATTAAAAGTGAACATGTTACGTACAGTGGATGATTTTGAAACCAAAACATTACACTGGAGTCTAAACATCAATGAATATAATTGTGAAAGACGACAACCAAGGTGCAATAACATCGTATAATGTGTTACGTAACTAAGGATGCCAGAAGTTGTTAGGTTAATGTGCTAGTGTGTATGTTTTTGGCAACTCTGAACGTAACAAACATGGCGCTTAGGCCGACCGGTTTAATAAAGTTGCTAGATTTCCTTGAAGAGGAAAATCTTGACACAAGCTTGGAGACTTTATGTAATCAGCTACATCAAGTATTTCGAAAAGAGGATCGATTTAATGTAGGAACGACATTGGTCCTTTTTTTGCAACACATAGATTTATTGCCAAAAAGTGTACAGCGTGTGATAGCAGTGGCATTGTTGTTTGACCTTTATAGAGGAGAACCATTGGCCTTAACACCCTTTGCACCTGTGTTCATTCAGGTTCTAAAGTCACAGAAGGATACAAACAATGGTGTTTCAAAAACTAATTTCACAGGTCATATACCAGTTTTATCTCAATGTGAGAAGAACTTGTTAATTAATTTATTGGGAAATAATCAAAAAGACATCTTAAAGAAAACTCCGAGGCAGATTGTGGAAGAGTTGACTTTTACGTCTGTACAGCCTATCGATTTGAGTAGCTTGCAAGCACAATTAACAGAGCGACATTCAGAATTACCGGCTATAGCAAAATGTGGACAACCAGTGATATTACCTGACATGGATCATGCAAAAGTTATACAAAATGACATTCCCAGAAATGTAACAATATCTATGGCAGAGAGCTTCATGTACAACGATAATCCTCCATTATCCTACGAAAGTTATCGACCTGAGTTTCTACGACTGGCACCTCCTCTTTATCGATCTTTTGATGAGTTGACATGGTTTAATGTCACAGAACCTTCACAATTTACAATTGAATATGACAGTAGTATGTGTGTCTCAAACTGTGCTGGCACAGAAGCTCGGAGATTAATGGCCAAGGCTTTTAAACGTGTGGTGACACTGCAACAACAGCAACATCTTTTCGACGAATTGGACAGAGATCCAAAATTGGTATACCATATCGGCCTTACCCCAATGAAACTTCCAGATTTAGTAGAAAATAATCCTATGATTGCAATCAAGGTGTTATTGAAGCTTATGCAATCGAGCCAAATAACAGAATATTTAAGTGTTTTAGTAAATATGGAAATGTCTCTTCATTCAATGGAAGTAGTTAATAGGCTGACTACTACTGTGGATCTACCTACAGAATTTGTTCATTTGTACATTAGCAACTGTATTTCCACTTGTGAAACTATAAAGGATCGTTACATGCAGAATCGTTTAGTACGTTTGGTTTGTGTCTTTCTGCAATCGTTGATAAGGAATAAGATTATAAATGTAAAAGAACTTTTTATTGAAGTACAAGCCTTCTGTATTGAATTCAGTCGTATCAGAGAAGCAGCAGCTCTGTTTCGGCTTCTGAAACAACTTGAATCTGGCGATACTGGTGGACTTAATACTCCAACTGTTAGTAATAAGTTGGATATGTGTTAGTGTAATCAATATCAAAATTTTTGACTACTTTATCATAGATAGTAAGCCTTTAATTGTTTTTAAATATTTTTTTGATAAATTAAATTTCAATGAACTGAGATGTAATGTATTACTGTAGAGCTTTTTTTTGGAAATGAGCATTATAAATTTAATGAGATTTTATATATCGTTATATTAAATGTAAATAAATTATTGACTGTAATTCATTTATTTTTTATTAATTAAGAAATACCAGTACAATAATATTTTCAGTCAAAGAAATATGTATACAGGGTGTGACCGATCTGGTGGTATAAGCCGCAAGGAGGTGAATCGATTAAGTCGAAAAAAAAGTATGTTTTTCGTTTAAGGTACCGTTTCCGAATCTGCTGATGCGTCTGTTCATGACCGACCAATTCTACTTCCTGCAAAAACGAAACCTTAGACGAAAAAACATTATACTTTTTTTTCGACTTAATTTTTTAAGTAGATTTACTTCCTTGCGACTTGTACCACCAGATCGGACACACCCTGAATATTCATTTATATAGCATGATTTTCAATTATTAATGTTAATTAAACATAAATATATTTTGTACAAAATGATGTAAGTTATTTTCTAGTAATCATGACAAATTGTAAAATTTATTCACAAATAGAAATAAAATAGTTATTATTTACACTTTGACTACATGTTGTTAATAGTATTCAAATTATGTTATACTATCAATCTCTTTATTTCAATTAAAATATTTTGTATATGAACACGTTCAAGCATACTGTAATTACATATGTAAATTACATATTTTGTATTCTAACAATCATAGAAGAAAATAAATAATATGTTTTATACTTTGACATAAATAGTGAAAGATTATTTATTTCAATATAAATGTAACTCTTAATGTTAGTGCTATACTACAGGAGAAATGATATATAGCTTTTTTTATAGCTCTTTTTTTAATCTAGAATTTTTATTTTATTATTACTATATGTATAGATTTTAATAATATGACAACTTAAATACAAGTTTGCGGGATACTTATATTTCATAAATAGGTTTTATACAAAATAAGAGATATAATATTACACCTGAAACAATATTACAGGTATAAGTATTACATTGTTATTAATTATTACTGTTGCCTCTGGAATTGAATAAAGGCAATGCTTATGCAATATATTATTGCAGGCTAACTATAAATTAGTTAATATTTAATATTGCTAAATTAATTCCCTAGTTATTTATTTTATATGCGCGTAGTAAAATATTTCATTGATTAATTACATTATATTATCACCAACTTTTACACTACGCAGAAGTGCAGAAAAATCCCTACTAATTTTGTTCGAGAGATATGTCCTTCCATTTTCGAATAAATAGTATAACAATAACGTTAAATTATATAAAGCTATGATGTATTATTTATAAAGTAATTTTCTTGCTCACGTTTTAATGTTTTGTAATCTATATTTAACAAAATACTTCACAACTTATTTATGTTTGTATACATATATTGTAAAAAATAAACTAAATTTTAGTAAGTCATAAAAATTTTTCTTTTTGAAAAATGGAGAATGTAGTTTTTATAAAGAAACTGATGAAATATTTTATCTGCGAAAGAATATTGATTACAATATAGTATGAAAAACTTTTACATTTACTGAATTTTCTGCAATTCTTATTAAACAATCGGATTGAACACATACTGATCTTATTTTAATATTTCTTCACGATTTATATTAATGAACTTTGCTTTTATCATAGCACTTTTTCTTTTTTCAATATAATCGCTATAATTCCTATTCGAAGTATTTAAATACTTTATAATAATACAACGTTCCCCAAAATGTAGAGAATTCTAGTATATATAGGAGTACTAAAATAATTCGAGTATATAAGAGTAATAAAAAAAATGCACATATAATACATTTTTGTGTTATTGTTTACGCCGTAGTACCACCGATTGAATTTGAAAAAAATCTGTAAGTAAATATTTATTTAGTGTATGCATTCTTATTAATTGGTAAGGTAATTTCACTATTAAACCTACAGGTAACTGATACATTCGCTTTTTAAATACACCCTGTATGCGTTATAGAATTATATCGTGAATTACTACCTTTGCACACTAGATGATCTACAAAAATATGTAGCAGTTTCATAATGACTAAGGTCCAATGGTTTTATATTTTTTACTAACTACTATATTTATATTATAATTCTAATTTCGCATCTACTCTTATAATTTCCTTTGGAATTTTATTTCAGCCCTACAAAATATATTTGTTTAATGTAAAAAATATAATTTTATTAATAATTTCGATATTGAACACTATTTGGTTCAGTTGCTTTAAATTCACAACAGAACTGTATGTGGAAGTTTTCGTAAAATCGAGACAGCTGAATTCAAAACTTAATTGTGAATAACACAATAACAATACTTAATAAAAAATATAGTTTACTTAACTTCTTTGCAAGGAAAAGAAATTTGATCTTGAGTCTATAATTGTGAACACTTGTTTTTAAAAATCTTTTATCTTAATAAAATCTTATAATGTTTTATAAAAAAAATAAAACAAATTAAATTTCATTTATATTTTGCGATTATTAATTCCTGTTCGCATCTTCTTTTAATATTAGTGATCTGTACGTGTTTTGACTTACGCATTAAACGTATTAAGGCAGTGGGATCTCTATTTAAAAGCTAAGAAGAAGACCGAGTACTTTAAAATAACAAACAGATAACTTTTAGTTGGAATTATTGATAATAAATAGAAGTACACAAATTTGCAGGTGATTTTGCGTTCCATTTTTAAGAAATAATTATGTGAATAACGTTTATAGTTTTGTGCAATTTCGGCATTATTGTTCCTGAGTAATATTTTAATAAAAAACTGGAGTTTACTGCATTTTACCACAAGTTGTCAACAACAAAATATCACACCAAATTAATACTCTTTTCATCATTTTTTTACACGCAATATAGAACAAAACAAGTGAAAGTATATAATTAATACATTTTCTGATTCTACAATATTTAAAGTATTAAACAAAATAATGAAATAATACAAATCGCGTTGTTGTAAATAAATAGTAAATAATTTTAAATAATTTCTTTACATAAAACAAACAATGAAAATATTATATTAAAATATCTACAAAATAAACTGCGCTGTTATTCGAACAGTCTTCTACGTCAATTCTCTTTTTAAAATTCTTACGATTTCGCAACTGCGTTAGTCAATACATATTGAAAAACAAGATGAAGTAATAAATAACCGTACATTCTCATTAATACAATATTGCAACATTCTGATACTAAAATATTTAAATGTTATCAACAGCTTGCTATTCCGTAACCGTTCTCAATATAATAGTTTGCCCTCTATAATTATCGTTCCACTTCTTGTACGATAACAATTGTGTCAAGTGTGTTGTTCACGTCAAACGAGAATCATTTATTCGATCCACCCTTAGATCAATAATTTATGATTAATCACCCGAACAAATTACTGACGAAAGAATTAAATCCGTTACTGAGAGACGAGAATATTCCACTGTTTGCATCGGAAGCTGTGTTGGTTCCAGGATGTGGCCGAAAATGTATCACATGATCATGATGAATATGATCCCTGTTGTTTCCGGCATAGAAGTTGGACCCATTTTCCTCTTCACTGGGGTATCTCTGTAATTAATAATGACGCGTGCTCTATAGATTTTTGATGTTTTCATATGAGACTTCATTTTCGATGAAATCGAGTTTGAAAATTCGGCGAGCAACAGAATTTATTTTAAAAGTTTCCAAATGTGTAATTTTTATGTTGTACTCACATTTGCCTTGTATAATGTTACGTTGAAAGACGTTGGATGTTGTTCCATTACTCTAAACTCTACATCACGTGGCAGGTATCCATTTGCGTATACCTAGAAAAGAAGGAGAATCATTTCGATGTGCCAATACTGATTATTATTTATTTAATAAAAGTGACTTTTAACATAGGAAATAACATCGGAAAATAACAAATAACATAGGAAACGTAGGAAGTAAGATTCTTTTACGAAATTAAAGTTAAAACATGAATATATTACCTCGAGTTTATACGCTCCCGGTAATAAAATTCTCCAAAATTCTCCATACTTCGTAGTTAAGAAACTAACATCACGGGATTTCACTTTAATAGACGCTCTTTCGATGGGATTTCCATTCTCATCGACCACAAATCCGCGTACGCCTCTGTGAGCCTCTGCTAAGAATTTTATAAGGGCCTAGAAAAAAAAAGACAGAGGGTAACTTTTTCCCCTCAATTATTAATTAATTAGTATCGGTGGGCGCCATTACTCTGCTGTATACGAGTCTACGAGAAAATTGGGAAAGTGGATACGTGTTTGCAACTTACCCCGCGATTTTCGTTCCAGTAGAATTGCAAGTCCGAAGCTGGCGGATATTTGCAACACGAGAGTTCCAATGTGATCTCCATGCACCCGTTCCAGACGTAATTGAAATCTTGCATTCCTCCAGTTAACGGGTACCATTGCGCGCCATTGGTGATACCGTTCTTAAATCCGGGTTGCGATTGGGAACAAGGAAGCCCTTGGTACATGGACCCGTGGTTTCGGGAATACACCAGCGACAAGTGTTGAAACACGTCATCGTCTGGCGAAATGCTTGGCGCCGAATTGTAACTCTGAAACACTGAATTGCTTGTGTAGATCTTGGATCGGATTCCACTTCCGGAGATTTTTTTAACGCAACAGAACTAACTGCAAAGCACGAGTTACGCAAAATCAATGGAAAATGCAACATGATGCATACTCCGAAATATTTAGATTTTTATTAAGCGTACCGATAAGTATATCGACTATTTTTAGGTATATTAATGCATAATCCACTCATTTGTTAATAACATAGCAACGTTGTGTAAACTGGCATAATATTTTTAAAATAGCGTATTATTAATCGAACGATTAAACTAAATTAGTGTAGCGAGTATTAAATGGATAGCGTATATTTCTGGATTTCTTGTAGATGATCATTGAATTTGATAAGAGGTAGTGGTTTACTCATTGCTCATTGGTACTGAAGTAGGCAAGAATTATAACTTATAAGAATTATAATTTATAAGTAATACTTTGAGGCATGAAAATATTGTAAATATAATTTTTAAAATAAATACGCGAACCGCTTAATTCAGTCTTTATTTATCTTATTAAAATAGTAGTAATGGAAATGATATATAATTATGCGAAAGCTTTAGCTTAATATGTAGGAAAATTAAAATTCGTCTTGAATTAAAGCCTGAGACAAATTAATTGGCAACTGTTATAAAGGCTTTTGATAGATGAATCAGTTAGCAAATACACCATATACCTGCACACAATGGCGCTGACCGGCATATTCCTGACAGCATGAAAAGTTATACAATAGGATGAGATTGCTTTTAATTGTCGTTAAATTATGTCATATAATCTATCATTGTGTTTTCGGTTTTTCCGAAACAGTTCATATATTTTTTTTTGTTCTTTTTTTTCGAATGGACTTTTTCAAGGCATTCGTTTACCAACGAATTTAACGTATGTGAAGTGTGTCGACCTAAATGGAGTTGTTATTTTTTTCAAACTAATATACAATGTACAACATTTTACAGCTACTAAAAGATATTTAGATACACATTGCCAAATATATGTTTTTGCATACAAAAAGTTTGAATTGTTGGTGATATTGTTACTGCGAAAGATTCTGAATGATTCCTCCATTTTTTAAAAACAGAACAAAATTTGATTTTCATGTTGGAGGCACGTACTAAGCTCCTCGATTAAATATATTAACATCGAAGACGCCACCAAAATCTCAGCGAGCAATAATTTCACACAAAAATTCAAGAACGATGAAATATTTTTCTTCCACCATTTTTAGTTCTTAGCGTAACAGTGATCATTTTGAACACTGCTAAGCTTTCTCTTATAGGCATAGGTACATTTCATTCCAATCCTAAAGGATATTTAAACCCCGTTATCATGAGGTAATAAAAAGAAATTAACTTTCCCATAACATAAAACGAAACTGATAATTGCGTGCGAAAAAACAAACTTACGCGAATTCGGCGTATTGTCAAATGGGTAACTGGCAACTAAGGCACCACCGTGCAAGCTCCCAGATAGAACAAACTGAATTTTGGACACCCATTCTTTAACAGCTTCGGTTTCCGGCTGACTTTTAATTTTGTTTTGCTTAAAGTAGTCGGGGAAGTTGCGGTTCAAATCAAAACCGCGAGCGTTGTATCTATACAAAATAAATATGATTTTATATTTGATTTTATAGTACTAATTTTATTTGTAATTTGAAGTTGTTAAAGTCTTACCTTCCTTGTCCACCTTCACAGTATCCTTCTTTTGAAACTTCGAAACCGTCAGGATTCATCGACGGAAGAATATGTATTCTAGTATTGTCTAAAAGCCATGTAATATATGGATCTGATCCATAATTGGTTACGAAATGCTGGAAATATAAAATGGAATTTATTATTTTTACAAATAAATACATTAGAACCTCCTCAATTGCAGTAAAGCCGGATTTAAAATACATGTCGGTATCAAAGTTCGTGAAGTTAGCAAGGTGACCAATTAGCCACGTAAGATTTCCCGCTTCCTGTTGCAGTTTCAAGAAAACACAAGTTTTCCATTTACACGCTTTCCCCTCTATTACTGCTTATTGTTTCGTTCATTTCTAACTAATTCCGAGTAGAGCTGAGTAATAGTAAATTGTCTATTATAATAGATTGTTATTATAATTATAATTTATAAGTATTATATTCATATATTGATGTCTAGGAAGAATTAGTACAAGTGGTGAAAACAGTAGTGAAATCGTAGAGAAAATAAGAAGATGAATTTAATGTGAATATATTATAGATTTTTGCATTCGAATATTAACTCTTTCCTATATCTATTTTCATTGTCAAGAAAAATGTTAAACACTTTTAAATATTTTGTCTTTAGATCGTTCAAAGGAGGAAATGAACGATCGTCTGCGAAAGTAGAGGTTTCGAGCTTTAAAACGACTCCTAATTTATTACTGTGCTACTTTTTTTTAACGAAATTATCACACTTCAAATATTGACAATTTCTCGAGGATTGGAACGATTATTCTATTCTATCCTATCAGTGACAATTTATATTGAGGACGGTAGATATCAAACATGGAAGAGAGACGTAAACGATGCAGCATTATCAGTAAGTCGAGGATCTATATTATCATATTCAAGTGTCTGTTTTACTACACGACCGAATACATTGCAAAGGTTTTCGAAACAGAACGAAGTATTTATAACGAGCACCTGAATAATCCTTACATTAATAATTACCGAACGGAATAAAAGATGCACGACGTCGAACACGGCATTAGCCGATAATCATTTCACGCGAGGAGACATATTCGTGCTAATTAAAACTTCTTGCGTATATTAAAGATTGTTCTACATCCGTATTGCAGAAAGAATTTCTCTAAATATTTCTGATGAACGTTTCCAATAAATTTCTGAGAAATGGTCGATTTAGTTAATAGTATTTCCCTTGAGTACGAATATAAACTCGGGGTCAATGGTGGTACAAAGTGTATCATATGACTACTTACATGAATCAGATGTAACATTAACTCACGACCCACGGCTTCATTCCCATGTATATTAGCTACGTACTTCACATCAGGTTTGCCAATCATATGTTCGTATGGCGAGGAAGAAACAACCATTACCCATAAGTCACGTCCTATAATATCGAATGTTCAGTTACCATTTTGATCTTACGTTTCCGAATTGTATGTTATAAAAATATTGATAAAGGAACTTGGCTTTTAGATATTTTTACGTACAAATACTATTTTCACAAAGACTAGTAAATAATTCAATGGTACACCGGATTAAGTAGTATCACAAGAAACGTACCTTTTACAGATTTTCCTATAGAGTATAAGGCAGTTAGGTTTTGGAAACGGAGCGACGTCGCTCGTAGAAAACGACTCATTTGCTCGTAATTATGATATGTGAAGTCAATAGTGTACGGTTCCTCGTAAGCGTGAAAACGTGCATTGTAGTGGTTGGTTAGGTCTTTATTAATGTGTTGCGAAGCTGCTGTAGCCTCGTAAAAAGATCCGGAAATGGAGACGAAGAGGAGAACTAATCGAAGCATTCTGCGAATCAGAAAATAATTTATACAATTAGAGGAATCTTCAAAGGAATTAATTTTGTTATCACGCATTCCGCGAATTAACCGTACCGAGCATAAAATGTGGCTGGTATACGTTGTTTCATAAAAATTGTACAATTTCTTTCGATTTTTTCTAAGAAATTTATTTAATAATTTCTATTGGAAGTATTTTTGCATTATTTAAAGAAAATAATAAGTTCTTCCCGAGATTTTGCGAAGTTTTTATCAATACTATACGCCTAAAATAATTTATTCAACAATTCCTCACAAAAACTACTTCATTTTGTATGATAGTGTAAATATCCTTGTGCAGATATTGGAATTAACGCCAATGGAAAATAGTAGAAGAAAAAATAGTAGAAGATGAATTATACATAAGATACAATTACTAAAAAAATCTTTTTACCTTCTAAAATAGTAGAAATATAAAAATAATAAAAATAGAAAAATAAATATAAAAATGCACGTAGACGCATAATTATAAATAATACCATTACATTGTACAATATAAATAATTGATATACATATGATTTTTGTATACATGTATCTGCAGACTATTGCTATAATCGTAGGCGAACGTAATCGTAGGCGTACGAACAGAAATAAGAGCATAATAATACAGCGAATTAGGTGGAGTCGACACGCGGTTGAGTGCACGCGTACCGGGCAAATTTTCCGAATCGATTTTCGTCAAAACGGAGCATCAGACAAGAAAATTTTATTCTGCATTTTCTACGTATTTTTTCACTGGTAAATTAATATATGTAAATTAATATAAATAATATTATTTCCTGGTATCTATTATGTTAAAAGTATTCTCTATTTCATTTCAAATTACATTTTAGTTTGCGTAATGCATATACCTCCGTATGAACAAGTCATTTGTCATTTCTGTTACTGATCACTGGTTTCATCGCGTACATAACAATTAGTTAATAAAGTGATTCTAAAGCCAGGCGCATAACACAAATGTATTGTACGGGTAAAACCGAGATCGAGTTTTGATACACGTGTAAAATAAATAACAATAATTTTGCGAGAACTGTACACATTTTCCTCACTATTGTCGAGAATGATTTACTTGATTGCGAGATTCAGATAACAAACATGTACCCCGTTTGTAGGAAGCGTTTGCCGTTTTTTCCTGTGCGTCACAACTTTCAGTCATTCCATTTTTATTTGAAAAAATGACTTTAAAAAAATTCCTCTAAAAAATTACTTTTCTATTTGAAAATCGTGCAAGCCTCGTTGGAAGTCAAAATCAAAATTTTTATGT